>JAPQNM010000049.1:11422600-11425100 GCA_029783475.1 Metacarcinus magister
AAGCGAAGGACAAATATGTACTAGCGTGGTGCACAAAGATTCTATACCTCGTCAGTGTCCTCACAATGTACTGTCATCTCTCTCTCTCTCTCTCTCTCTCTCTCTCTCTCTCTCTCTCTCTCTCTCTCTCTCTCTCTCTCTCTCTCTCTCTCTCTCTCTCCCCTATGCTCCTATTTCTCCCTATCCACAACCACGACCAGGAAATGTCACGTCTTACTTCGCATTGCAGCTGTTGTTTAGTGTGTGTGTGTGTGTGTGTGTGTGTGTGTGTGTGTGTGTGTGTGTGTGTGTGTGTGTGTGTGTGTGTGTGTGTGTGTGTGTGTGTGTGTGTGTGTACAGCACCTTTACTATTGTGGGTCAGCGAAAGGGAAAAATGTGCATAGTTGGGGGAATGTGTGTGTGTGTGTGTGTGTGTGTGTGTGTGTGTGTGTGTGTGTGTGTGTGTGTGTGTGTGTGTGTGTGTGTGTGTGTGTGTGGGCTGAAAATAGAAAGAGAGAGAGAGAGAGAGAGAGAGAGAGAGAGAGAGAGAGAGAGAGAGAGAGAGAGAGAGAGAGAGAGAGAGAGAGAGAGAGAAGGACGGATGTGCCCTGTTTAAGCACCATTATCCAATAAGCTTTGCTGATTCATGACTCCCCAGGTGACCTTCCTCGACCCAGCTGTGCCAGGTGGTCTGACCTCTCTCTCTCTCTCTCTCTCTCTCTCTCTCTCTCTCTCTCTCTCTCTCTCTCTCTCTCTCTCTCTCTCTCTCTCTCTCTCTCTCTCTCTCTTTCTCTCTCTCGACCGCCTTTCATCTCGCGACCCATAATTAAAAGGGCTCGAGCTACCTGGTGGAGGGGAAGGAGGAAAGGTAAAGGTGAAAGAGAGAAATTGACAACCTAGAGGAAGGCAACGGGCGGGGAGTGGGGGGGGAAGAGATGGAGGAGGAGGAAGGGGAGGAAGGAATAAAATAGAGGACGAGGGAAGAAATAATAACGGCATTAACCCACAGGAGAATTAACATTAAGGACATGGAAGGAGGAGAAGGAAGGAAAATAAAAAGGAATAAGAAGGAAGTAGGAGGAGGAGGAGGAATAGGAGGAAGAAGGAGGAGGAAGGAGGAGGAGAAGGAAGGAAAATAAAAAGGAATAAGAAGGAAGTAGGAGGAGGAGGAGGAATAGGAGGAAGAAGGAGGAGGAAGGAGGAGGAGAAGGAAGGAATATAAAAGGGAATAAGAAGAAAGTAGGAGAAGAAGGAGGAATAGGAGGAGGAAGGAAGGAGGAGGAAGGAGGAAGAAGCAGAGCAGGTGTATGTCTGTGTACCTTTAGACTCACACTTTCATATCTTCGACAAAACCTGAAGGTAAACACGAACCAGTAATTCCTCTTTTTTTCGCATATATTTTCCTCTTTTTCTCTCTCTCTCCTGCTCTCAAACGTCGGGCCTTCAAGAGCACACGAGGACGAGGAGGAGGAGGAGGAGGAGGAGGAGGAGGAGGAGGAGGAGGAGGAGGAGGAGGAGGAGGAGGCTGAGAATCCTTTGACATTAAGACACTCGGAAGGTAAGTCTGATCCTTTCCTCTTCACTTCCGATTATTTGCATTCATTCTTATTCAGCATCTATCTTACTCTCCTCCCCACCTTCACATCTTCTATCTTTATCTCTCTCTCTCTCTCTCTCCCTTTGCCACTCCCTCCCTCCTTGTGCTGGCGTCCTTGGGGCTTGCCAGGTGTACTCAGAGCAGGTAGGTGTAGTTAGTAGAGGGGTGTATGTATGTGTGTCGCTACTAGGTTACGGGAACTCTTGATCAATTATTGGTATCAATGTTGAGATGACCTTCTGATGTAGACTGTGTAGCTTCCTAACCTACATTCCTCTCACACTACTGGTAGACTTTTTTTTTCCTCCTCCTCCTCCTCCTCCTCCTCTTCTGCCTCCTACAATAACTCCTACTGCCGCTGCTGCTACTACTACTGCTACTACTACTACTACTATACTACTACTACTACTACTACTACTACTACTACTACTACTGAAAAGAGAGAAAGAGAGAGAAAAAAGGAAATGTACTATCATTTATAGATTTCTGTTAATTAAAAATATCAACTTGAGAGAGAGAGAGAGAGAGAGAGAGAGAGAGAGAGAGAGAGAGAGAGAGAGAGAGAGAGAGAGAGAGAGAGAGAGAGAGAGAGAGAGAGAGAGAGAGAGAGACTTATGAATAAAGTAAGAAGTAATCCAGTAATGACATTTAAGAGTTTAAGGTGACGTGTTAAAGGTTATTTAGAGTGGGCGTTGAAGGGGGGGCGTACTCCCCTGCTATAAATTCATCCACTCCTTATTATTTACACAAGTACAGACAGACTAGGAGTTCAAGGACCACAATGAACACAGAGGAGGCCTGATGGGCGCGGTAGTAGAATGCAAAGTGGAGTGAGTTCTAAAAAGTATAAGAGTCTCTGATCTTGTCTGGAGTTACTCTTGATCTTGTTTTCATACATCAGCTGATCAGGGTTTGTTTATGGCG
>JAPQNM010000049.1:11430100-11435100 GCA_029783475.1 Metacarcinus magister
TTTTAGTGTTCATCCGTAAAACATCCGGGTATTCATCATTGTTTGTATGTTATGTGTGTGTGTGTGTGTGTGTGTGTGTGTGTGTGTGTGTGTGTGTGTGTGTGTGTGTGTGTGTGTTTTTCCCTCCTCGCGCGGGTCCTTCGAAGTGATCGGCATTTTTTTCCTTAAATTTTTTTTGTCCTCTTCTACATAAGTACAATCTCACGGTAACATAATAAATTCCTTTGTTATCACACCCACGTAACGGGATAGACGGCTGCTGCTGCTGCTGCTGCTGATGATGATTATGATGATGATGATCGAGTTTGTTCTTCCATCGTTCACTTTTAGTCTTATTCGTTCTTTGTCCTGCTTTGTTCTCTCTCTAGTTCATCCTCCGTGTTCTATTTCTCACAACAATTAGTTTCCTTATAATCTTGACTCACTCGTTTTCCTTCACTACATCCTTTGTCATTTCTTCTCCTCGTCTAATCCTCCTTACGTTCCTCTCCTCCATTATTTACTTAGATTTCGTTTTGCATCATTAATTTTCCTTCATATCCTGACTCACTCGTTTTCCTTCACTGTTTCCATTTTCCTTTCTTCCCTTCGTCTGATTCTCTTTTCGTTTCCCTTCTTCTTCTTCTTCTTCTTCTTCTTCCCTTCCTTTCGACACCTTCCCCTTCATTGTTTACGAGCAGGTTATTACGGATTTCAAGGGAAGGAGTGAGTCAGGGTCACGTGACAGGGGGGAGGGGGGAGGGGGGGGTAAAGGGGAGAAGGTAGTAGGTGAGGAAATGGGGCAAGAAATGATTCAGAGACACAACAACAAGAACAAGAAGAAAAAGAAGGGAAGAAAAACAAAAATTATCCGGTTTACGAAATGAGATCACAAACAACAACAACAACAACAACGTGAATTTTTTTTGTGTGTGTGCGTGTCAGGTTTGTAATTAAAATTACTGTAATAATACATACTAACCAGGATATTTCAACACAAACTTAGTCATTGATTTATGAGAATAATAGTAATCATCTTAATTGTTATCAGTGTTCTGCATCATCAGGTAAGCAGCACGTTATGTTCAACCCTTGATCTTTACCTTAGAGGACGCTGGCTGGGTGTGTGGCGGGGTGTGTGGTGGGGTGTGTGGCAGGGTGTATGGCAGGGCGTGTGGTGGGGTGTGTGGTGGGGTACAGTGGACACCCGCACTGGGCTTCCACGTCAAACCGGTAGTGGGTGGCTCGTGGGTACCGTAAAGGGGGCGACCTTGGAAGTGCCTCTCTGACTTTATGGTAACACACACACACACACACACACACACACACACACACACACACTTAAGGCTGAGTATCAACATCCCCGCCCAAGCCTCGCGGACACGACTACGTTGGCACATTGGAGTTTAATTGAAAGCAAGTGTGACGTGATTTCATTCTAGGTACCAGTGTTGCTTGGCGAGGGAGTCCTAGACACCTGCGATCAATCTAGCGACAGGAACTAATTCACTTTTGGCTAATGGTGTCCAGGTGTGGTGTGTGTGGAGGTGTTTATGATCTGGTTATAGTTAATTGTGTAACAGTCGATGATGTGTTGTGTTAGCGGTGGTGTGTTGTGGGGCAACAGGACAACACTACTACTACTACTATGACAACTGGTAATAATAATATAGTACTGCTACCACCACCACTACTACTACTATTATTACTACTACTACTACTATTACCTATGACAATACTACTACTAATACAAATATTACCATCACTATTACAACAAAAAAAACCCACAACAACAACAACAACAACAACAACAACTACTACTACAACTACTACTACTACTGCTGCTGCTACAAATAACAAAAAATTAATGTAACAGTAATATTCTTAGTAGACAGCCCCTCCTGTTGACCTTGCAAGGAGACCATTACGCAACACAAGACACGCTTCCCTCTCCTCCCCACCCTTCCTCTTCCCTCTCCTCCCCACCCTTCCCCTTCCTACTCCCTTTGTCTCCCCCATGCCCTCCCTTCCCCTCCTTCATTGGGGTGTGAGGAAGCAAAATACACAGGGTAGGGACGCCGAGGGTAAGGCTCCTAGGTACACGTATGGAGGAGGAGGAGGAGCAGGAGGAGGAGGAGGAGGAGGAGGAGGAGGAGGAGGAGGAGGAGGAGGAGGAGGAGGAGGAGGAGGAGGAGGAGGAGGAGGGTACACAACAGTCGAGGCTAAAACAACAATTAATTATCATCTCAACACGATACCTCTTTTTTTTTTTCTTTCTCATTTCTTATTTTTTTTTTTTTCTTTAATACAAACACGCGGCTTGAGTAACGTAATAAAGTGTTCGCAATACAAGACAGTTCTCCTTAAGGTCATGTATATATATGTATATTTTACTTTTTTTTTGCAATGACATAAGACGGGGTAAGGTTGAAACGAGAGAGAGAGAGAGAGAGAGAGAGAGAGAGAGAGAGAGAGAGAGAGAGAGAGAGAGAGAGAGAGAGAGAGAGAGAGAGAGAGAGAGAGAGAGAGCCTATTACATATCGTTCTAAAGCTGCCTAAAGAAAAGTGGAAAAGTTTCGAAAGTTTCAGCAAATTTCACCTTCTTCTCCCTCCCCCCCGCCCACGCCCACGCCCCCCTTTGCGGTGACCTGATACTCATGACAGTCTGCATTCTCTCATCTTTATTTTATCTAGTCTGCTGAAGTGACTCAATTTAACACAAAGTAAAGAGTAAAGTGGCGTGAAGGAGGCAACCACATGTGAGTTTCTATTATCATGTTGTGGTCTGACTTTATCTTTCTAATGCTTTTCAACTGCATTATATTTCCACAGTGATTCTTCGAGCAGCCAATTATTTATATCTTAAGTACAAAAGTAATGTTGGAGTGAAGATTTTTAAGGACGGAAATGTGTCTTTACTGTAGTGTGACTTCAAATTCCTAATGCTTTTTTTTCTTTTTTTTGATCTTTTAACTAACTGTGATTCTTGGAGTAACTAAACGTAGGTCTGACTAGGGAAGTAGGGCAGGAGGTGACTTTATGAAGCTTGGAATGTGGCTTTAGTGCTAACGTGTGACATACAAAGCAGAGTAACGCCAAGGCTAACACAACAAGGGAGGAAGTTTAGCCTCAGGGAGTACAGCGGCACCACAAGCTTTCAGATTACACACCAGGACCTCAAATCTCCTTCCTGCATATAGTTAATAGCACTTCCCGCCTGGCACTTTGAACACATAAATAACAATAACAGCAAATTGTGACTAGTTTTGGCTAAGCACCTCATGAGCACATAATGTAAACCTCAACTCCTGTGTGTGTGTGTGTTTTTGTGTATGTGTGTTTTCGCCTTTCTAACGGCATTACTTATACCTCCTTCGGGGTGAACGCGGAACCCTGAGCCAGGCAGGAGCCACACGCCCCTCCACCCACCTTCCACCCCCTCCACCCTACACACCCTCCATCCCGCAGTCCCAGAGCAACACGAAAACAAGCAAAAAAACGCAAGGCCAGTACTGTTCCTCGTGGTTTGGGATGCTAGCTTTGTTTTTATGCTCTCTCTCTCTCTCTCTCTCTCTCTCTCTCTCTCTCTCTCTCTCTCTCTCTCTCTCTACTGACTTGGCTAAAATCAGACGTAAAAGTTAAAACAATAAAATGGATGAAAAAAGGAAAATAAAAAGATCGTATTGTCCCGCCCTGTTAAGAAAGGAGAAAATATAGTGTGTGGCGCCAAGGTCATTCATTCACTTTCATCATCATCATCATCATCATCATTATTTTATTAGGAACTAGAATCATGTTGACAATAGACAGTTTTTTTTTTTACACCACGTCATTGACCAGTATCTATTTTTTGTCCATTGATCTATATTTACTAACTTATTTATATTAGTATTATTTTTACAGCCCTGAGAGCTACGTATAACAGTCTATCGTTTTTCTATTCGGAGCCTCGAAACGGGATGATTACGGGTATTCGAACACAAGGTTTGGGGACGTGATACCCGGGTAAGACGAGGCTCGGGTGGCAGCTGGCGGACGGAAATTACAAAGAGTGTGAGTGAATGAGTGAATGAGTGAGAGTGAATGAGTAAGTGAGTGAGAGAATAGTAGTAGTAGTAGTAGTAGTAGTAGTAGTAGTAGTAGTAGTGGTGTTCGTAATAATAATAATAATAATAATAATAATAATAATAATAATAATAATAATAATAATAATAATAATAATAATAATAATAATAATAATAATAACCAACACTAAAGCAATAATATAAATTCCTATAATCTATAAAAACCTTCTATTACAACATCCTGTCTACAATCACCTTCATAAAGAACATCAAAGGGAATAAATACGAAGCATCAGATACTATAGACAGACGACTTTTATCTTTCTCTCTCTCTCTCTCTCTCTCTCTCTCTCTCTCTCTCTCTCTCTCTCTCTCTCTCTCTCTCTCTCGTGAAGGTAAGCCACACAGGTCAGTCACGAGATAAACTGCAAATCGCATGATATACAAAGATTATGAATAACACGTGAGTCGACAGCGGCGATATACACCTGTGTTTACCTGTTAATGGCACACAGGTAAAGGTGGACTGGTGATGCTAGGCAATGATTGGGATGTGTTGAAAGGGGTATTGTTTGTACACACACACACACACACACACACACACACACACACACACACACACGGTTGATAATATACATTTAATTTTTGTTTTGACTGTCTGACTGATTAACTGACTGAAAGACTGACTCACTGACTGACTGACTGACTACATGGAGGCAAGACATCCAAGCCTCGTCCTCCATCCTTGCTCCGTCTCAATCCACACATTTAATTAACGAATACCAATCTGAGCCATTTAATTAAAGCTCTGACTCAAGCATCTAACTCCTGCCTGCTCGCCTCGCCCCGCCCCGCCCCGCTCACACCCAACACCTCGTAGTCAAGGCTTTCCATTTCCAAAGTTGAGTGTCTTTGAAAAAAAAAACAAGACAAAGAGCGAAGAACCGGATCCGAGAA
>JAPQNM010000049.1:11445100-11450100 GCA_029783475.1 Metacarcinus magister
GTTCTTGTGATAGTGGAGAGGGAACCATGCTGTAATATTTTCATAGCAGTTATGTAAATGCAACCTTGCGTCGCTGGGACATAAGGCTTAGACTAGAAAATTACGTTCCATTTAAGGTATTATGAAGGTAAGCTGGAAATATTAGAATTCTTAGTTCTTTTTTATTTTTTGGATGGAGGAAAATGCAGCGAAGGAAGAGACAGAGACAGGGAAGAATAACGATGGAGAGGAAGAATGGAGAGAACGAAGAGGGAATAAAAGAGAAAAAGGGGGATAAATAGAGATATATAGCGGCGCCTTCTCCAGTGTGACAGTGGTGCCGCCCTCATTGCACCCCGCCCCCCCAGTCCTAGGCGCCTCCGGCAGTGCCTCCTTAGTGCCAGGCAAACCAACCCGCCTCGCACACCATAACGATGCCACACACACACACACACACACACACACACACACACACACACACACACACACACACACACACACACGTGACATCAGGCGGTGGTATAATAAAGTAAAAATAGTTGTCACAAGGATTAAAACCACATTCGTTTGCTCTTCTTCTCGTTGGAAACTATTTATCGCGTAGGTGAGGCTGCCGCGGGGACCATTAATATCCCCTCGGCAGTACACTCTTCCGGGGACGCCCAAAGTTGTCCCCCGTGTTACCTTTTCCACGGGAGTTGGGAGGGGAGGAGCGACACCTGAGTTCTGGGACGCGCGGACAACACCTGTTTAGTCGATTTTTTCAGTATTTCACCAGGTAGCAATACACACTTTTTTACATACAACGGCGACAGAAACACTAAAGGGAGAAGACGTTTTGTTCCTCGGGCTTCCTGTGGGACCTTCTATGATGTTATTAGTGAAGGAAGAGTCAAGGGTAATGGATGTCCTCTGTGTCGTGTCCTCGCAGCTTCCTTCCTTCCTTCCTTCCTTCACCATTAGAGTGCGTCGCTCACAAGGTTCCTACGCAGTGCACTTCAACGTCACACTCAAGTCATTACAGCATCCTACTCAAGGTATTTTTTTCACTCCTACGCAAGATACAGCAGGAGCTTAAAGAACGTATTCCAACATCCTACTCAAGGTGTTTCAGAATCCTAGGAGTCTTTTCAGGATCCTATTCAAGTTATTTCAACATCCTTCTCATGTTATTCTAAGAGTCAAGTATTATAGGTGACAATCATTTCTTTCTTTTTTTTCAGGTTCCTTCCCTTTTGTTTCCACTCCATCGGCATCACCATCATCACCATCATCACCACCTTCACGCCGCACACTAAACAACCCTTCTAAGTCCTTATTAAGAGTCCTGGTTCACTATTAGGTCCTGAGGCGGAACTTGTCTATTTCCCGACTACAGTTTTTTCAGTTTTCTTCCTTTCTTTTTTTCCATTTTAGGCCAAACTCTAGTAATGGTGTCGGCGTCGTTTTTGTGACAGCGACAAATGAGTCTTGGTCTCACTGAAGTGTATTACAAACAAACAAACAAACAAACAGACAAACACCATCAACAAACACATCGTCTCCCTTCCAACGCTGCGCTGTTTGAGTTTCGCTTTCCGTGTCCAAGTTATACATTCGCTGTGCCATTAATACCTTCATTATGCACTTTATTGGGTCAGTATTTTTGGATCGTCAGTGTGTGCAATTTTCTGGTGTTGCTCCGCGCACTCTTACAAGAATTGAGGGTGACAGTTTTCCGCAGTTTCAATCTTATCTTCCTTTGGTCTTCAATTCCTGGTGGTGTGTTCAGGTATTTAATTAGACCTAAAACCTTAAGGATATTCATAGACTTTTTGAGACTAAAATGTGTCTCGACATAAACATTATGCTTACGACAGTCAAAAGTCAGTCGTGTGGAGTAAGTGGACGACGCAAACTGCCTCACACACATTATTCCTCGAGCGGCGCCGCTTTTAAGGATTCCGAGTTGTTTGACTTTTACACTGGGTCCTGCGATGGTGACAGTGCCTCGGTGCGACACAGTGCCGGGCTGTGCACACCCTGCTTCACACAGGGCTTTTGTTGTCATAAATCAGGTGATAGTCTCGGCCTCGCCCCGGCCAACACCACAAGTCACGTCGCAGGAAAAGGCTGCTTCGTCCTGATAACACTAAATCCACCGAAGTTACTGTTCGACACCGAAGGAAACACAGAAGTAATGGTGACAGTGTGGCCGGTGTGTTGTAGGACGCGCGCCCTTGACGCCAAATACAAGTATAGTATTGACATGAGGCGCCGCGGCACCACTCTGACGAACAATCTTTGTTTTGAATGCCACATAAATCTGACTGACACAAAATACGAAGTGACTCCGCGTTTCTGAGTCAGATCGAAATGTAGGTCGTCAGCCCGACCACACCTGAAGCCTGTCGTCGCCTCTCTCGCCGCCCATAACTCAACACCTCCCACGTCTTTTCTTCCCCAGCGACCACCCACTGTGAAGCATCATATTCACTGACGCCTTGCACTCTGCTCTCAACAGGTCATCTTGGAGGTGGAGCGTGTCAGTGTCTGGCGGCCCCAGGCAGGGTGGGGGCGGGGGTGACGGGCTGGGGTGACGGGCGGGGCTGTGTGCAAAGTTTAGCGCCGCTCGTCAGTGGGTGGACAGCTATCCCCATTGAGAGGAGAGGGGGGCATTTTCCCTCCTGTTTTCTCTTATTGTAAGAGGTCCGGGAGGCGAGGCCCAGGGGAGCGGCCGTTCGTGATGGTATGGTCCTCGCTCTCACTGGCGTTGTGGCTTGGCTTGGCCGAGGTGATGGTGACGGCCGTGGAGGGTTCCTTGCTCAGGCCACACTGGGAGGTGGTGCCCTCACCGGACTCCTGGCCCCTCCCGGTGAGGCGTGAGCGCACGGAGGTTCCGCGGTAACGAACAGCAAACAGGGAATTTTCGGGTTTGAGGGCATTGTTGACGTCTCGACGGGTGGCGCACGTGCAGGCCTTCATGAAGCTCTTCTTGAAGTTGTCGCTGAGGAAGGCGTACAGGATGGGGTTGAGCGCCGAGTTAATGTAAGAGAGACAGGAAGAGATCATGTACAGCACCAGTTTGAAGTTACTGTGCCCCTGCTTGGGCGGGCTGAGGATGAGTGTGAGCTGCAGCACCCAGTAGGGCAGCCAGCACAACACGTACACCGTAATCACCGTCAGCACCAGACGCGTCACCTTCTGCCGAGACCTTTTCTTCTCTTTGGACTTGGTTTTCGGTCCAACGCTCTTCAGCTTGTGCAACACCAGACTGTAGAACACAAAGATGAGACACAACGGGATGCCGAAGGCCAAGGCGAACGAGTACCGGATGAAGGCGATTTCTCCGCGGACGCCGTGACTCTCTGGCCAAAAGATGTTGCAGGTGTCGAGGCCGTCGTCCTCCAGCGTGTTGGAGTACATGAAGACGGGCACGATCATGAGGGCGGAGAGCGTCCAGGCCGTGAGGGACACCAGCTTGGAGATCATGGGCGTGCGGAACTTGGGCGAGCTGATGGGGTGACACACGGCGATGTAACGATCGGCGCTCATGATGGTGAGGAAGAGTGAGCTGGTGAACTGGTTGAGCGAGGTGGTGATCATGTACAGCTTACACATGATGGATCCGAAGGGCCAGTGACCCAGCACCGAGGTGGTCATGAGGAAAGGAATTCCAATGACGAACAGCTCATCAGCGATGGCCAGGTTGAGGATGTACAAGTTGGTGACCGTCTGCATCTTGGAGAACCTGGTGACCACGTAGATGACGAGGGTGTTGCCGCACAGACCCACCAGGCAGGTGAGGGCGTAGAACAGCTGCGTCACCACCATCGCCGTTGTGCTCATCCGCCCCGCGCCGCCCTCGAACAGGCTGAGGCTGCAGTTGACATCGGAGATGTCCGTGTTGTTGGTGTCCTCAAGGAGGGACAAGTAGGAGCAGTTGAGAGGAACGAAGTCCAGCGTGATGTTGTCCATTGTGGCGGCGAGTACACTACTTCCTGCTGCAACAACACACCTGATACACCGACCAGTGCCGGCACCACCTCACACCACCAAGCACACACTCCTCGCTGCTCCTTCACGTGATGACACACTTTACCGCCACAGCACCACAGTGGTAGAGCCTCACCGCTGTCCTTCACCCAGCAGCCACAAGTACGCTGCACACACTTTCACCCTCACGCTTGTGCCGTCCTCGCCTTCCCGGCCCAGCACGCCCAGGGTGTTTCAGGGTGTTTCAGGGTGTTTCAGGGTGTCTGCGGTGAATGGACGGCCGACCCACCGACAAGACCTGCGGAGAGGGAGGCAATGAATGGTTGGACACACACACACACACACACACACACACACACACACACACACACACACACACACACACACACACACACACACACACGACACCGAAACATATTAATTCCTATCATAGCGCCAAGGACCGACCGCTTTAAATAGAGCGCGATCCCTTCCATAGTACGCACCTTAAGCTCTGTGTATATTTAGTTATATTCTAAAATATTAATTCTTTTCTTATGTATATTTTCAGTCTATGACTGCCTTTAACTTCACATGACCCTGATAATGAAACGCGTGACACCGTGACCTCACATGACCCAAGGTTCCCCAACGTGACCTGATCTACCTCATCGCACCTAACATGACTCAGGGGGACTGATGGTGACCCAGTATTTGGTAGCGTGACCCAGCATGACCTCAGCGTGACTGGAGGAGGTGCACCAGGAAGTAATCTGAGTCAGGGAGAAGAAGAATGACCCTGAAAGTGGGGAGAGAGGGAAGAAAGGGGAGAGAGGGGAGAGAGAGGAAAGTGGAGAGAGAGAGGGGAGAGAGGGGAGAGAAGGGAGAGTGAGGAGAAGGGAGAGTGAGGAGAAGGGAGAGTGAGAAGGGAGAGTGGGGTTAGAGGTAACTGCCACTTCGCCTGCACAACAACCATCAAGGGAATGACGGAACCACTCCGGAAGACAGACTTATAAGAAAGAGGAGGAGGAGGAGGAGGAGGAGGAGGAGGAGGAGGAGGAGGAGGA
>JAPQNM010000049.1:11455389-11460389 GCA_029783475.1 Metacarcinus magister
GAGAGGAGAGAGAGGAGAGAGAGAGAGAGAGAGAGAGAGAGAGTTTGAATCAAAACGAGACACAAGCAAATGATGACACACACACACACACACACACACACACACACACACACACACACACACACACACACACACACACACACACACACACACACACATAATGAATGCATGTTACCACCTTCAGGACAAACCACGTGTGTTGTTTTGTTTACAAGTCATCAGCTGATTCTTGTAAATAAACACACCTTGAGCACCAACACCACAGAATCTCCCTTACATTTACCCTCACTTCCCCTCACCCTCTCCCTTCCTGTCACTGCCTTTCCCTTCTCCAATTCCTCTCCCTTCCCCTCACTATCTTTCCCTGCCTCTGCTGTTTCCAAAGGGCGCCCTCTGGAATCATTTAGCGCCATTTCTCTTCCAAAACCCACATTCGTTTCCTCTTGCCACCACAAACCCTTATCTGCCTCTACGGAATCCTCTTGTATCCTGTCCAGCCTTTAGACAGACCCACCTACTTCATCTCTCTCTTCTCTCTCTCTCTCTCTCTCTCTCTCTCTCTCTCTCTCTCTCTCTCTCTCTCTCTCTCTCTCTCTCTCTCTCTCTCTCTCTCTCTCTTCCTTCTCCCCTCAGATCCCCAAGGCAACATCTTTTACCCTTGCAACTCCCTTGGCATTTTCTTCATCAACTACAGGTCCAGTCATTCCCCTCAGACAGGTACAAGCCCTGCATACTTCCCCTTCTTCATCTTCAGTTTTCAGTCTTCTTGTACACCAAAAAGTCTCTCTTTCCCCTTTCCTTCCAATCTTGCAATCCCTCTTTTTCTTTTCCCTCTTGTATCCACCATGCTTCTTCCTTCCTTCCTTCTACCCCTTCATTATTTTCTTCCTTCAGTCACTCACACTCCTTCTCTCCCTTTTAGTTTTACATTCCTAAGCCCCTGATTCCTCCCCTCCCTTTCCTCCCTTTGGTTTCAAGTCTCCCCTTCCATTTGCTTCTTTACCTTCCAAGACCTCCCCTTTCCTCCACCCTCACAATTATTTCCTTCCTTCATGAGTGAAACTATAACCTTCTCTCCATCTCTTCTTCCCTTCCTTCCACCATAATCTTTTCCTTCGTTCAACCTTTCCCTCTTCCACTAACCCTTCACCACGCAGTTAATCCTTGCTGCTCCTCCCTCCCCTCCCCTTCCCCTGGTAATCCCCTTCCCCTCACCCGCCCTAACGCTGCTTGATAACCCAGCACAGGCATTTTACAAGCTTCAACGCGGCCTTGACTTTCCCGCCAAAACGAGCTGACAACTTTACAACCATAGTGAGGATGTGATGAGGTGTGTGTGTGTGTGTGTGTGTGTGTGTGTGTGTGTGTGTGTGTGTGTGTGTGTGTGTGTGTGTGTGTGTGTGTGTGTGTTTCTCTTTCAAAAACTGATATAATTATAGATGATTGTTTCCATTTATATATATTTTTCCTGTTTTATTATTATCTTTTGGGCTCATTTGCATAAGCGATTTAAAAAGGTGCGTGTGTTTTTAGAGCAGCTCCATCAACGTGGCTGTCTGTGTGTGTGTGTGTGTGTGTGTGTGTGTGTGTGTGTGTGTTTTAACCATGTCACCTTCATATATTTTCCTCGCATGACTCAACACAATCAACCCTTCACTTGGCCATCATAATAATAGTTTCCATTTTCTTATATTATAAAATGCAACCCTAAACTCCCTCCTCCTCCTCCTCTTCTTCCTGTGTCCTCAATTCTTCAAGCTTCCTCCCTCCCATTCCTCTTCTTTTCCCTCTCCCTCCTTTCTTCTCTTCTCTTCTCTTCTCTCTCTCTCTCTCTCTCTCTCTCTCTCTCTCTCTCTCTCTCTCTCTCTCTCTCTCTCTCTCTCTCTCCATCATGAGGAATTGTTAGTCACGCAAAGCCCTTATTGTGCCTGATAATGATGCAATTAGTCATCCAAGTAGTGATTTACTCTCTCTCTCTCTCTCTCTCTCTCTCTCTCTCTCTCTCTCTCTCTCTCTCTCTCTCTCTCTCTCTCTCTCTCTCTCTCTCTCTCTCTCTCTCTCTCTCTCTCTCTCTCTCTCTGTGTGTCTCGATTTATAGGACTGATTTCGAAGTTGTTTCGCGCACATGAAAGTTCGCACATAAACTACTTGGTACACACACATGCGTACATACATGCATACATACATGGAGGTACACACACACCACACACCCACACCCACACACCACACCACACACACACACACACGGAAGAATGTTAGTATGCAATATTTGATTCACTTAAGCTGCAACAAAGCTATTCTGGCTCGTGTCTCTCTCTCTCTCTCTCTCTCTCTCTCTCTCTCTCTCTCTCTCTCTCTCTCTCTCTCTCTCTCCTCTCTCTCTCTCTCCTCTCTCTCTCTCCCCTTTACTTCACTTCACTTCACTTCACTTCCTCCCTTTTTCCCTACCACCTTCCCTCCTTTTCTCTCCCTTTTCTTCTCCCTTCCCATCTCCTACAAACATAATTAATAGTACCAACATTATCGACACCACCATACTCTCTCTCTCTCTCTCTCTCTCTCTCTCTCTCTCTCTCTCTCTCTCTCTCTCTCTCTCTCTCTCTCTCTCTCTCTCTCTCTCTCTCTCTCCCCCAGCAACCTCTCCCATCTCACTCTCTCTCTCTAGCCACCATTATCACCACCACCACAAGGAACACTACACCGCTTCCTCGCTGTGTTCAGGTTTCCTTAACACCATCATCACCACCACTACTACATCCTTAGTATCTTAATATAAATGCACTTTAAAAATGTTCCTATCAACACAAATATGAGTTGTTTTCCTTTCTTCAGCATCATCACCACCATCTTTACCACTAGTCATCATCACCACCATCATCACCACCACTAGCTACATCACACTGCTCATCAATCACTACGTCAGCCACCCTCACGTGTATACCACCACCACCACCACCACCACCGCGGCCATCACCAGTGGATGGAAATACGGTGGTTGTATTTGTCCGAGACGAAATTGGTGTTGACGGTGGTGTTGGGAGAGAGTGATGGTGTTGACTTCGGCTAATAGTCTTATTTTGACCACACATCACCATTCTGTGCCATATAGGAGGAGGAGGAAGAGGAGGAGGAGGAGGGAAGAAAGAGGAGAAGAAATGAAAGAACACTAACGGATTGGAAACGAAAAGTGATAGATGAGAAAGAAGAGAAAAAAAAAGATGAAAGAAGACTCAAAAGATGAAGAAAAAAGAGGTAGCAGAAAAGGGCGAAAGAGAGAGAGAGAGAGAGAGAGAGAGAGAGAGAGAGAGAGAGAGAGAGAGAGAGAGAGAGAGAGAGAGAGAGAAAGGATAAATGGTATGAACTCTTTTATCCACAAACTCCCTCTCTGTTCCTCCACTTCGGCGTCTGTCTCCATCTCGGTCCCATTTGTCTTACTCACCTCCCTCCCTTCCCCTCTTTCCCCTCCTCCTATCCATCCATCCATCCATCCATCCATCTCTTACCTGCAAACACACCACCTCTTTCCACATTCATTCCACTCACTTAATCGTCTTAATGTATACACGTCCCCATCCAGACCACATTATTTACACTCACTCCATCTCCTTCATTTTTTTACTCCTTGTACTTCACTTCACTCCACTCCACTCCACTCCTCTACCCACACCCTCCACCATTCACTCTATATCACCAATGGTATCAGATCGTAAAAAAGTCGAAGTAAATTGCGTCAAAAGGCGATTGAGTAACGAAGGAGAAACTCGAGAACAGGAGATAACACATTTCTCTCTTTTTTTCCTCTCCTTTTTTAGTGATGAAGAGCTTCGAAGTGGTATCCAATATATAAAAAATGGAAAGAATAAAAGCGTGTGTCAAGGGTTCTCAGTTATCAGCACCAGCCCGAGAGAGAGATGAGAGAGACAGAGAGAGAGAGAGAGAGAGAGAGAGAGAGAGAGAGAGAGAGAGAGAGAGAGAGAGAGAGAGAGAGAGAGAGAAAAGATAGAGAGATGGAACTATCACACATAACAATTCTCGCTACACTGGACAGTTACGACACAACGAGTCTTTATTTTTTTTCAACTTTGTTTCCCCTTCTGCCACAAATAAAACCGAGACAACAAACAAACAAAAAAAAAGAAAACCAAAATAAGGAAACGTTAAAGAATTGTGAAAATATCTGGTCACCAACTATTACCAACGCGTAGAGAGGGAGGAGAAGACTAACTTTTGATTCCCTTACGGCTTAAAACACGGTGATTTTTGTTGGTTTCCTTATATAACGGGAGGAGGAGGAGGAGAGTAACGGCGACCAGCTAGCTCTCCGCCTCCCCGCTTCCCCGCCCATCACCGTTCTTTCCCCCGTGTTTGGTCATACGTCTGGCAACTTTACCACTATTTTCTGAACTGTTGCTGTGGACTTTTTTGAAGGTAATTCCCCTTTGGTGCTTGTATGTTCCTCGGGGGAAATGCTAGCTGGGTTTTTTTTCCTTCTCTCTCTCTCTCTCTCTCTCTCTCTCTCTCTCTCTCTCTCTCTCTCTCTCTCTCTCTCTCTCTCTCTCTCTCTCTCTTTCATATGGTGTCTCTAGGGGTGCGTGGAATTCCAGGTTGTTTGTTTATTTTTCTCTAAACTTTCATGCGTTAACTTTCTCTCACTATCTCTCTCTATCTCTTTTTTTCTCTCCAACACCTAACACTCTTGACCCCTCGCAGCATTATTTTTCTTTATCTTTTTTTTCTTCTTTCTCTCTCTCTCTCTCTCTCTCTTTCTCCTTCATGGCTCTTCTTCTTATTATTATTCCTCATCGTCTTTCGTTATCCACTCATTTCAACTCCCCTTCCTCAATTCTGCATCTCTCTTCCTTCTCTTCCTATCTCTCTTCTACGTCTCTTCTTCGTCTCAGCATCTTTTCTCCCCTCAGTTCTTCTTCTTTTCCCCTCTTCATCACCTCTTTTCCACCCTCTTATTTGTCATTTCTGGAATCTATATATCTTTTTCCAAA
>JAPQNM010000049.1:11465389-11467889 GCA_029783475.1 Metacarcinus magister
AAAACAAATAAATATATCATAATGAGACTCAAACAGAAGCGAAGTGCACTCAAGGACCGTGAGGAGGAGGAGGAGGAGGAGGAGGAGGAGAGGGGAGGAGGAGGAGGAGGAGGAGGAGGAGGAGGAGGAGGAGGAGAAGGCGGAAAACCGATGCACGAAGAAACCAGGGAAAAGGGGAAACAAGATAACCAAGAGGAAAGAAAATAAAAAAAACATTGGAAGTAAAAAGAGGAAAATAAAGGGAAAAATATTGTGAAAAGACGAAAAGACGGTGATTAGCGACCCCGAGGAAAAGGGAAAGAAAAGATGATCAGACGGATAGGAAAAATGTGAAAGGAGATAGGGAAACAAGAGAGAAGATAAAAAAAAAGGGGAGGTAGGCAGAAAGAGGAAGAAAACCAATATGAAAAAAGGAGAAAGCAGAAAAGCACAGGCAAAAAAAAGAGGATAAATATAGTAATGAAAAATAAAGGAAGAAGGCAAGGAAAAAACAGGAAGAAACTAGGAAGAAGAAAAAGGGCAGTAAAGGGGGGAATTAAAGAGATAATCACCCACCACCACCACCACCATCCCCACCACCCACAATCCCCCCACCCCCTCCACACCCATAAAGACCTCGCCCACCCCGCTGCTTCCCACGACGTAATATTCACTATTTCTTGCGGGGGAGAGAGAATGGCGGGGAGTCCATTCAAAAGGCGGAGAGGAAGGGGGGGGGAGGGAGTCATAAAGGGAGGGAGGGAGGGAGGGAAGAAGGGAGGGAGAGAAGGAGGGAAAAACAGGTGAGCTTGATCGGTGCCCAACAAGAGAAGCATCCTTGGGTGTTTCACTAATGACCTCCATCAGCCTACCCTGCTGCGCCTCCGCCTCTTCTTCTTCTTCTTCTTCTTCTTCTTCTTCTTCTTCTTCTTCCTCTTCCTCCTCCTCCTCCTCCTCCTCCTCCTCCTCCTCCTCCTGCTTCTTTCCACATCACCTTTACATAGATTAGTTATATTTTCTTGCTTTCTTTATTTATTTATTCATCTCTTGGTGTTTTGCGACGGAATTTTAATCACACACACACACACATACACACACACACACACACACACACACACACACACACACACACACACACATACACACACACATGTTCACACCCACGCAAACACCTGTATCGGCAGCTGATAATTTCTTAAGCATACACCAAGGGAGAGAGAGAGAGAGAGAGAGAGAGAGAGAGAGAGAGAGAGAGAGAGAGAGAGAGAGAGAGAGAGAGAGAGAGAGAGAGAGAGAGAGAGAGATCAAAAGGTGAAACATATGCATCTGTTTGATAAAGTATGTAGACGTGTGGGTCTGTTTAATTAAGCGTGTAGACATGTGTGTGTGTGTGTGTGTGTGTGTGTGTGTGTGTGTGTGTGTGTGTGTGTGTGTGTGTGTGTGTGTGTGTGTGTGTGTGTGTGTGTGTGCTTTATAGTTTGAACGTGTGTGAATGTTTAATTGAGCGAGAAATTATGGTGTGTGTGTGTGTGTGTGTGTGTGTGTGTGTGTGTGTGTGTGTGTGTGTGTGTGTGTGTGTGTGTGTGTGTGTGTGTTTGTATATGTGTGTTTGTGTACGTGTGATTTATAGAGTTTGAACGTGTGTAAGTGTTTAATTAGATGAAAAGTTAGTGTGTGTGTGTGTGTGTGTGTGTGTGTGTGTGTGTGTGTGTGTGTGTGTGTGTGTGTGTGTGTGTGTGTGTGTGTGTGTGTGTGTGCGTATGCGTGCTTGGACATATCTATCAA
Organism: Metacarcinus magister; assembly: GCA_029783475.1. Lineage (NCBI taxonomy): Eukaryota > Metazoa > Arthropoda > Malacostraca > Decapoda > Cancridae > Metacarcinus > Metacarcinus magister. The sequence goes on from JAPQNM010000049.1 coordinate 11,467,154, forward strand.
GCCCAGAAAACAGTGCATCGCTAGATCTTGAGAGAACCACAACAGACTGCTCAGCGCAAACTTTAGATCCGTCTCCTTGGATGCGAGTGGACAAACAAGATTAAGGGTCCTCCCAAAACACACACTCAAGTCTTCGCTGAATTCCAATAAATGGGAAAAGACTCTGCGGGAACTGTTGGTAAAAAGAAGGAAAGAAAAAAGAGCTAAACCACGGGATGGGATGGGATGGGATGGGATGGGATGGGATGGGATGGGATGGGATGGAAAGGGAAGGGATGGGAAGGGAAGGGATGGGAAGGGAAGGGATGGAATGGTTGGACGAATGTTGCGTTGAATTGAGAAGATGGAGAGGAAACAAGAGTGCCAACGAGTGATGTGGTGATAGGAGAGACAAGCGGAGGAGGAAATGATAATAAGAAGGAAAGAGGGAAGAGGGATAGGAGAGGAGAAAGAAGGGAAAGGAGGGAAGAAAGTATATATAATCGTAGGAAGGAAGGAAATGGTAAATGATGAATGGATGGAAGGAAAAAAGGTAGAAAGGAAGAAGGGAATGAAGGAAGGAAGAAAACAAATTAGGTGAGGCATTGATGAAGGAAAAAAAAGGAAAAATAAAACTATTCATAAGAGACCGGGAAGAAGGAAGAAATTTAAGGAAAGAAGAAAAATAAAGGAGGAAGAAATGGTTGCAATTCATACAGAAATAAGGGCAGAAAAAAAGAAAGAAAAAGGGAAAAAA
>JAPQNM010000049.1:11472889-11480389 GCA_029783475.1 Metacarcinus magister
GTTCAGGATGGAAGAGATGGAGGGATAGAAGGAAGGAAGGAAGGAAGGAAGGAAAGGAAGGAAGGAAGAGGAAGGAAGGAAGGAAGGAAAGGAGTGGAAGGAAGTAGAAAGGGATTAAATCTTATCAATAACATTCTATTTATCTTTATTCATCTTTCTTATGTTCATAGTCATTATCGATGTTTTATTCAAGACTACCACCACTACTACTACTACTACTACTACTACTACTACTGCTACTACTACTACTACTACTACTACTACAACTACCACTATTACTACTACCACCATTCACGCTTCATCAACTCCACTTTACCATCATCACTATTATTTTTGAGACTACTACCACCACCACCACCACCACCACCAGCACCACCACCATTCCCTTCCCCTGTGACCTACTAATTAACCTGTTGACAAAAAGCACCTTTCTCTCAGGTGTTGTTACGTCATGAACTCTTGTTACTGTTACGTACGCGTCCTTGTTTTCTTGCGTTACGTTGTTGTTGCTTCTGTTACTCTTGTTTATGTTACTTTACTGTTACTGTTACTCTTTTTTGTTACTTTACTGTTACGGTTACTTTTTATTCCTGTTATTTTCTGTTACTTAAATGTTATTGACCTTCTCTGTTACTGTTATTTCGATGTTACTGTTTTTTATTCTCATTGTTATGTTATTTTCACGTTTTTTATTGTTATTGCTTATATTTTTATTAATCTATTACGTGTTTTTCTTTCTATATCAGTTTTTCGTATTTTCCTTTCTATAGATATATATTTTTTTTCGTATTTTCCTTTCTATATTTTTTTCATTTTTTTTATGTTTATGATATTCTTCTTACACATTTTTTTTTTTATTATTACTAATTATTCCTTTCTTATATGTATTTTCTTCTATTTTCTAAAGGATCCTAACCTACACGCTATCATAATATTGTTATCTAATGTTCTTGTTATCAGATCATTTTCTTTCATTTGAGCGGAGTTATGCATCAATGAAGGCGGATGCGTGTGTGTGTGTGTGTGTGTGTGTGTGTGTGTGTGTGTGTGTGTGTGTGTGTGTGTGTGTGTGTGTGTGTGTGTGTGTTGCTCGGATACGCCATTTCTTGTGTTAATATTTTCAATAACATTATGAACAGCAGCAACAACAACAACAACAACAACAAATATTTATAATTGACTCACAAATATTACCAACATCCTTTTTAAACCTTTAATATACGGTTATCGGTTACATTAATCCTTCTCTTATCATTTATTACCATCTTTATCCATTATCATCCCTCATTATCATTATCATTCTCTCTCTCTCTCTCTCTCTCTCTCTCTCTCTCTCTCTCTCTCTCTCTCTCTCTCTCTCTCTCTCTCTCTCTCTCTCTCTCTCTCTCTCAGGTAAATGTTTCCTGAAATCCATGTTTTCACGCTTCCAACAGCACACCAAAAAAGCCTCCTTCCTATTGGTCCATTAAAACGTCACGTCACGCCCTAGCCAGCCAATCCCGAACCGTGTTTACGAGGCGAGAACACACAGCTGAACCAATGAGCTGCTGGTGTTGGTAGGGGAAGCTTGTTCAACCTTACTCTCACTCTCTCTCTCTCTCTCTCTCTCTCTCTCTCTCTCTCTCTCTCTCTCTCTCTCTCTCTCTCTCTCTCTCTCTCTCTCTCTCTCTCTCTCTCTCTCTGGGCTGTCTCCTCTTTTTCCTTTCTTTATTTCTTTTACATTCTCACTTGTTATTTCTTTCCATCGCTTTCACTCCCTCCTTCTCTCCCTTCACTTTTCTCTTCATTCTATTTATCAAGACTCTCTTTCCTTCCTTCTTCCATCGCTCGCTCTCTCTCTCTCTCTCTCTCTCTCTCTCTCTCTCTCTCTCTCTCTCTCTCTCTCTCTCTCTCTCTCTCTCTCTCTCTCTCTCTCTCTCTCTCTCTCTCTCTCTCTCTCCAGTCCTTCATTTCTTTATTCTTTACGCCTCTCCCCTATTGCTCTCCCCTCCCATCCCCTCTCCCTCTCCCTCCTTCCTGCTTCTCTCATCACTACGAAAATATTATATTCTTTCAACCTTTTCCCTCACCTCGTCCTCTTTTCTTCCTTCCTCCTCCTCCTCCATCCCTCCTCCTATCCATGTTGTCATCATTCCCTCCCTTTGCTTCCCTTTCTCCTCCCTTTCTTTAATTTGTTATCCCTTTGTTTATCTTCAATCTCCCTCCTCCCTCCTCCCTTTCCATATCTCGCTTTACAACATTTCTTTCCGTTCTCTTTTCTTCCCTTCTCTTCTTCATTTTTCCTCTCCTTTTCCCCTTCTTCTTCCCTTTCTTTTCTCACCTATCTATCCTTTACCTTCATTCTTATTCATCCCTTACCTTACCTTTCCTTCCTTCTTTTCTCTCCCTTCCCTTCATTTCCCTTCACTCCCCTTCCTACACTAGCTTTCTGTCTTTTTATTTCCCATTCTTCCTTTCCCTTACTTTTCTCCAGTGTTTTTCTCTCCTATTATTTCCCCTCTATCACCTCCCTTTCCCCTTCCTCCCGCTCCCTGCTCCTGCCTGTTTCCCCTTCCTCTTCCCCAACACCTCTGCCTACCCACCCCCAACCCCACACCACACTTGTTCACCTTTTTCCTCTTGCTTTCCCTACACCTGCCTGCCTCCCCTTCCTCTTCACATTCCCATGCATGCACCCCCCCCCCACCCCTCCCTTACCAGAACACCCCGCCTTGTCACCCCAGGATCAGCTGTTTCTCACGTAAACGTCAACCAGATTGTAAACAAACTAACGTTTTTTTGGCGCGAAGACACTTGAAATCTTGAGTAGCGCGCCAACTTGTTAAGTGTGGCGGCTTGAGGGAAGGCGAGGAGGAAAGGGAAGGGAAAGAAGGAAGGGGTGGAGGGAGAGAAAGAAGGTATAAAGGAAAGAAGGAGGGTAGTGTGACAGTTTGAGGAAAGGGAAGGAGGGAAAGGAAAGGAAGGAAAGGAAGGAAGGGAAGAGGTGGAGGGAAGGTAAGGAAAGAAAGGAAGGAAGCGGTAAAGAATAAGAGAGGGAAGTATGGAAGAGGAGATACAATAGATGGATGAAAAGGAAGAGTAAGAGGAAGGAAGGTGGAGAGGAAAGAGGAGGGAAAGAAGAGGAGATGAAGGAAAAGATGAACAATGGAGAGAAGAGGAGAGGAAAGTAAGTGTGATGATAAAAGGGATGAAAGAGAGGAGGAAAATGCAGAGGTTAAAGGGTGGAGGAGATAAGATAAGGATACGAAAGGAGGGAAATGGGAGGGAAGAAGGAAGAAACAGTGATAAATAAAATAAAGTGAGGAATATGAGGGATGTAGAGAAGGGAGGAAGAAAAGGAGGAAAATAATAGAGGTAAGGAAGAGAGAGAAGACATGGATGGAAGGAAGGAGGAAAGGGAGGAAATGATAGAAGAGAGGAGGTATCAAAATGGAACAGAAGATGATAGGAGGAGAGAAATGTTATTAAGAAAGTGATAAGGAAAGCGGAAGGGAAGGGAAGGAGGGAAATGAGAGAATGGAAGAGAAGAGGAATGGAAGAGGAGAAAGGGGAGAAAAAGAAGAGGGAAAAGGATATGAGGAAAGAAGAAGAGAAGAGAGATAGGTAAAAAGGGAGAAATGGAAGAGGAAGAGAGAAATGTGGGAGAGGAAACAGAGGAAAAATGGAAAGAGGTAGAAAGAGAGAGAGAGAGAGAGAGAGAGAGAGAGAGAGAGAGAGAGAGAGAGAGAGAGAGAGAGAGAGAGAGAAAAAAAAAATCCTCCTCTGGCATTATTAAAATGTTTTCTATTTTTTTCTCCTAAAGACGAAGTGACACTCACATTTCATTTTCTTTCCGATTTTCGTTTCGCATTTACCATTTTCTTTATCAGTGTGTATAATTTTTTGACATTCTCTCTCTCTCTCTCTCTCTCTCTCTCTCTCTCTCTCTCTCTCTCTCTCTCTCTCTCTCTCTCTCTCTCTCTCTCTCTCTCTCTCTCGTGTTCCTCTTCCTCCCTTTTGTTTCTGCTTCTTTTCCTCCCTTCTTTCTTCTCCTCTCCTCTCTCTTCCTTCTTCCTTTTTCTCTCCCTCCCACTCCTTCCTTCCTTCCTGTTTCCTCTTCTTTGTGCTATGTTTTCTTCCTCAACATTCCCTTATTCTATATTTCACTTTTCATATCAATCTATATTTTTCTTTATCTCCTACTCTCTCTCTCTCTCTCTCTCTCTCTCTCTCTCTCTCTCTCTCTCTCTCTCTCTCTCTCTCTCTCTCTCTCTCTCTCTCTCTCTCTCTCTCTCTCTCCTTATATAATATCCTTCGCTCATTCTTTGAAAATATCCTTCAATCCTACATAAACACCCAGATTCACTCCTTCAAGTCTTCCTATTCATACAAACTTTACCTCCTTCACTCCTACACTCTGTAATATCCAACACACACACACACACACACACACACACACACACACACACACACACACACACACACACACACATAAACCCGCCCTCTTCACACCCATATACCCTCACTCACGCTCTCTTTGCCTCTCACTCAAGCCGCTTAACACGACTCTCTTGCTTTCCCTCTTGAAACTACGGTGCAATGGTCTGAAAAAGTGATGCTGGGAAGAAGGTGAAGAGGAGAGGAAAGGAGAGGGGGAGAGGGGGTGATGGAGGTACAGGGGGGAGTTATTAGAGGTGGGAGAGAAAAGAAGGAGGGAGAGGAAACATAGGAGAGAGATAGAGTTAGAAAGTAGGAAGAGAAAGGAAAGGAGGAGAAAGATAGAAAATTATGACAGGGAGAGAAAGGAGGGATACGAGGGAAGGAAATGAAGGAAAGAAAGACAATTGTAAAAGGAAGCGAGAAATATGAGAGGAGAGGAGAGAAAGAAGATAGAAGGGAAGGGAGGGAAGAATGAAGAAGGAACGGTAGGTATGAAGAAGGGAAAGGGGAGGAAAGAAAATGAAAGGAAGAAAGATGGAAAGGAAGGAGGGTAAAATAAAGGAAGGTGGGGGAGGGAAGGAGAGAATAATTCAAGGTAGAAAGTAATTAGGGAGGAAAGGCAAGGACGGAGATAGAGTAATGAAATGGGGGGAGGGGGAGGAAAAAAAATGGTGGCAGGAGGAGGAAATGGAGGAGGAAAGGGAGAGAGGAATGGAGAATAAAAATGGAGATAATAACACTAAGAGGAAAGAAAGGAGGAGGAGAAATATGGGAACGAATGGAGGAATGAAAGAGGATACAAAGAGTGCAAGCAATTGGTAAGGAAAAGGCAGCAAGGAAGGAAGAGGAGGAGGAAAAGGAAGGGGAAAGAAGAGGAAGAAGGGGAAAGAGAATAATGCGAAGAGGAAAGAGCGGACAAGAATATGGAGAGACGAGGACATAGAGTGGAAGGAGAAGGAAATGGAGTGGAGGAAATCTATACAGAGAGAGAGAGAGAGAGAGAGAGAGAGAGAGAGAGAGAGAGAGAGAGAGAGAGAGAGAGAGAGAGAGAGAGAGAGAGAGAGAGAATATTAGAGAAAATTAGAGAGAATAGTAGAGATAATGATGTTCCTTGTTCACCTGTTCAGCCCACACCTTACCTGGGCACACCTCACGCCCCTCAGGTTAACAGGTAATAACACTCCACCTAATTAGAGGGAAGACCTACTCCGCCTTCCCTTCTATTCCCCTCACCTCCTCTTTTCTAACTCTCCCTTCCTCTACCTTACCTTCCCTTCCCTTCCGTCCACCTAGTCAAAACCCCGCCCTTCTCTTCCCTGACCTTTCCCTCCTGCACGCCCACACTTCCCCTCCTCCCCTCTTCATAATGTTAAGTAACGTATGTACATTCATCACGCTCGTAATATAATGACCTGGATGTGTTTACTAAAGAGGGTTCGGCGTACTTTTACAGCTCCACACATACACACACACACACACACACACACACACACACACACACACACACACACACACACACACAGGCAGGCAGACACATGTAAGGCTCTTAAGGCTACATGTTTGAGGCACGAAACATTATTATCTTATCTTGTAATGGAAAGGTAATGTGTGTGTGTGTGTGTGTGTGTGTGTGTGTGTGTGTGTGTGTGTGTGTGTGTGTGTGTGTGTGTGTGTGTGTGTGTGTTGTGTTTTTTCATTAATTAAGTACTAACAGAGTCCATGTAAGTGCAGGAAACTCTCTCCATTACCTTATACTGCAAATAATCGCCTTTTTCACGGAATATTAAAGTGAATTACTGCAACACACTTCAGACAAACATACGAGATGGACTTTTTTATACAATCCTTCAATATTAGCATCGTAAAATTCTTCGTTATGTATTAATGCGAGGAGGACCCAGCAGCCAGCCAGCCAGCCTCGCATAACGTAACGTAAAACTAATGCTACAACGTAAATACAACTCCTTCAGACAGACACGTGTACCTAATGGTGTTTTTAGTTTAAGAAATGTGTTCGTCTACATTTGGCATTCATTTGTCAGTGTCGAGGAAGGTAAATGTGAGGTTTGTGAAGAGACTATAATGCTTCTGATGTGTATGTACCGCGCCTCCCTCCTTCCTTCCTTCCCTCCCTCCCTCCCTTCCCTCCCTTCCCTCCTCCCTTCCCTCCCTTCCCCTGTTTTGCTTTTCGCTTACAATGTTTTGTGTTCATTCTGTGCTCGTTTGTGTCTTGTTTCGTGATTCGTGTACACAACAGATGCCTCACTGCTTCTGCTCACCACCACCACCACCACCACCATCACCACCACTAGGCCTTCCTCCACTCCTTCCCCCATCAGTGAATCCACATTTTGCACGCTCCACTTACATTCCACAAATCAACGTTGGTCTAAATGAAGGGCTTCCTTGTGTTGGCTAGTTTCAACACCGCCACACACCACACACCACCACACACACCACCACCACACCAATACATGACCATCACATGCACCACGCCACCACACCACGCAACAAAACACACCACAACACAATGTAATAATAAATGCGTGCACAACACCGATATTCATAAATGCCTTCAACCCCAAACTGGTTTAGAACATAACTTTGATGAAACGAATTTGCACGGGTCAATAGATTCATTTGTTTTACCTATGGATTGTGTTTTTGAAAGTCTGATGTTCGTTTGGAAAAAAGGTTTAATGTTGGTGAAATGATTTTGTATGGATCAATATATTAATTCAGTTTTATATATATTTTTTTTCATTTTTTTTTCTTTCGAGTCATTTGCGTTTCATGTTCGCGGAGAAATATATTAAATGTTTTGGAAATGGTTTTGTATTGGTGGACATTATTTTTTTATTATTATTGTTATTGCTGTTGTTCATAAAGGACGTTTTGGAGAAAAAATATTTATGGTTTATGAAATTGTTTTGTATAGGTCAATATATTCACTTATTTATCATTATTATTTTTTTATTATAAGTTCCGTTTGTGTGAAATAACCGTTGAAAAAAAATAATTAATGTATATGGGAAGGTTTTGTAAGATTTTATTAATTAGTGTGTATGTACCGCGCCTTCA
>JAPQNM010000049.1:11490389-11492889 GCA_029783475.1 Metacarcinus magister
GTGTGTGTGTGTGTGTGTGTGTGTGTGTGTTGAAAAAAGGGTTAAAACACACACAAACGCACTCACTTGCTTTTGAAATATTTTGTGCTGGATTTTATTTTTTACTCCTCGACCTGCAGCAGTCTGTCCGTAAGTCCTGAGTGACAGTCTTCCTCGTGGTGTTTAGTCCTTTGACGCAGTTGGCCGCAGCCTCGTATTCACCCTCAGTGCCCCCGACATGAGGACCAAAGGGTTACGCTTCCTCCATGGATGTGTACAGACTTTTCCCTAGTTACTGCCGCAGTCACCCCCTCCCCCAAAGCACCACCACTTCCTTCCCCCCTCCCCCCCGCACTGCTGAGCCTGAGGTGATAACGAGAGGCGTTTCTTCTCTCTACTTCCTATAATTCTCACTAACGACGTCTGCTGGAGCGCTGAAGACTCTGCCATAAGCACTAGCATTAAGACATTCCAGCGGACGACACAGCCATGAATACTAACCTTCTTACAGAGACTGGCACCCATCCGCCTCAACACCATCCAACAAAGACCACTTCTTTTGATCTCTCACACCCACACCCACACCCACACCCACACCCACACACACACACACACAGCAGCCCAGCCACCCACACACCAAGTCACACAGCCACACAGCCATCCAACCACCCAGCCAGACACAGCCACAGCCACTCACGTTTCCCCGTCCACCAAGCGTCTAAGGTTCACACATTAGCGAGTAAGTTGGCATAAAACGTCCTCATCAGTGCCACCGAGCGTGTCAGATGATGCCGCCACACGGGAGGGATGCCACGCCCACACACCTGACGAGTATATGTGCACGTCTTATTCATTGGTACACACACAGGTACACACACAGCACGCCTCCAACACACAACTACACGAGGGTTAGGGCATGTAAACACCTCTGTAACATCACTATGGGGTCGTAACACTTTAGGGAACACATACAAAGCCTCTTTAACCCCCTTTGGACTATCTACAAACACCCTTAACACCCTATACCTCCTCCTCCTCCTCAGCCCCCTCCTCCTTCCCTTCCTGCTCTCCTTCCCCGTCATGCAACCCTCACACCCTCGCCTCCGCCTCCGCCTCCCCACCGCGCTCGTCACTGCCTCCCTCTGCCGCCAACACACCTGCTCCCTTCCACACCTTCACCTCTGATTACCTGCCACACATTCACCGTAACAGTGTATTTACATCACACCTCCTGCACTGTAAATAAGATGCCGTTATCATGTTATTACTGGTGTATTTGTTTTGTTTGTTTTAATATGTCCGCCTCGCCAACGCCAAGAAGTCCCTCGGATGAATAAATAAAGGGAAGTGTAATCAAAACCTCGCACGTTTTCTTTTTCATTATACAAACAGTGGCGGGTCAGCTCATAGGGGGTTGAGGGTAAGACTATTTTCCTCCGACCGTTTGTGTTTTAATATCCCCCTTCACTGCGCCGCCCCTAACACACACACTTCACGTCGGGGGGAGGCGTGGCGAGCAGTGCGAGACCTGTTAAATTATAAAATCGATGGATGCCCCCACAGACACATCAGTTGGTGCCGATAAAAGGCCTGAAAACAAAGATGAATGAGCCGCACGTGAATAAAGATGAAAATATTGATGCCAAAACGAGGTAAATTAGGGTGTGTGTGTGTGTGTGTGTGTGTGTGTGTGTGTGTGTGTGTGTGTGTGTGTGTGTGTGTGTGTGTGTGTGTGTGTGTGTGTGTGTGTAGGTGGAAAGAGTGATGTGTGGGTGTGGATGTGTGCAGGGAAAAAATAAGCTGAGGTTCATTAGCTGTGGTGATTCAGTCCGTTCCTTCCCTCCGCCATTCCACTAAACCCACGGAAGAGGAAGAGAAAGAGAAAGAGATAGTGAGATAAAAAAAAAAAATGAGACAGACAGAAAAATACAAGAAGCGAGACTAGGACACGAAACGACTACAACAGACACAGACATTAAAAAAGGAAGAGACAGAGAAAGAAAGAGACAAGACAGACCCAGACTGAGACTAGAGCTCCTTACCACCACCACCACCACCACCACCACCACCACCACCTCGAGGCAACTCCACAAAGCCCTAAACAGTGACACCACGCATTAACCCATAATTAAAAACACCCTCACTCCTCAAGAATGTCCTCCTCCTCCTCCCCAAGATCCCTGTTATGATAATTACACTGAACAAATCCACAAAACTGAAGCCATTTTTTACCGGGAACCCCACATTTACCTCGTTGTGTGGTCGAGTTTTTAAGGGTTAGTGGTCATCAGGTCCCTCACGCCTCTCAGGATCTCAGGGGTCTCAGGGTTTCAGGGGCAGGGTAGGGCGTGCGCGGCGGGTGTACGCGTCCCTGAGGAGCAGCAACATTATCTGTGTTGAGCCAGAATACATCCATATCGACGAGGGGTAATGGTCCATCCCACGCCAATACCTCCTTGGACCCGGGACGCGGAACCGACGTAGAGTGGCTCGCGAAACGTCTTTGTCAGAGGCAGACGCA
>JAPQNM010000049.1:11520389-11552889 GCA_029783475.1 Metacarcinus magister
GGCCATCAAACACTCAGTAGGAGAGAGCATTGGGGAGGGGAAGGAGGCGGGGAAGGAGGCAGGGAAGGAGGCAGGGAAGGAGGCAGGGAAGGAGCCAGGTAGGGAGGGAGGAAAGGAGGCTAAGGGGATAATGTTACCGGGGAGGAGAAGGGGAGGCGGTCGAGGAGAAGGAGAAGGAGGTCGGTAATGTGATGAGGACACAGACGAGAGGGATGGATGAGGGAATTCGTGTCATTTGCTAAGCCTAGGGTGTGTGTTCCTACCTGGGGAAGAGGACGAGATTGCAGACACTGACAAAGGGGAGCAAAGGGTTGATGCTGACACAGAACAGAAGAGAAGAAAAGAATGAGAAAGATAGAAAGGTGAAAAGAATCATATTTCCTCCATTACACGACCTTTCACTGGAGACTGCTTCGTTGTTACCTGGGGAAGGGGAGCTGTGGAGGCAAACAAGGGGAGGACAGAGGTGATTCTGACATAAGGGAAGATAGAATGGTTAGACAACTCTTACTGATTCATAAAAGCCATGAACTCTCACATAAATATACTTCAAAGTTACATAAGGAACAGAAGACTATCGCGAACAGGTATATACAAAAGAAGCAAAAGAATAACGTTGACAACAGGAGAGTAAGAGATATTGATAAAAGAAGAAGAAAAAATGGTAGGTAAGGTTGTCAATAGAGGAGCGTCAACAAACCAATTCAAACCAATCAAAAATTCTAAATAAAAAAAAATAATAACATAACATATAATCTCACGAAATTCCAAAACACCTTCACATCTAATCCAGTATAACGGAGTAAGGGATTAAATGTCACCCTTACAGTAACTAAGAGGCTCCGGTTTGAGTGTAGCATCCGTCTACATACCACCCACGTCCCGGCCATTACCTACACCCTTCTATGGGAGAGTCTCTGTGTTGACGACTCTGTAAAGTAGTGCACGAGACACCTGCAGGGACCACTGTAAACACCATAGCCTCTTAAACGTTGGCGTGGGCAGACTTTACGTGTGTATTTCCGGGAGTGTGCAGAGGGGAAAAAATGGGGACAGAGGATACAGGAAGGAAGGGGAGGTAGGGGAAAGGAAGGAATGTATGGTAAGGAAAAGAAAGATGATGTGTGAGAAAGGATGGATAAGGACGGATTTGGATTGAAGAAGAAAGGTAAGGAAGGATGGAAGATTGAAGAAAATATGAAAGAATGGAGAGAGAGAGAGAGAGAGAGAGAGAGAGAGAGAGAGAGAGAGAGAGAGAGAGAGAGAGAGAGAGAGAGAGAGAGAGAGAGAGAAAAAAAAAAGTTTCTTGATAATTAACTCCTTTTCACTGAGATTCCCTTGCTGGCGTCTCACAAATCATCGTAATAGCGGTGAGACGGTGACCTTGAATGCTAACTTTACATACTACAACAAAATAATTTAGTATGTAAGTAAATAAGTAAGTAATAGTATTCCCTTCCCCTCACACCCTTCACGCCCCTCACCAATCAGCTTTCAACACCAAGAACTAAGCAGGACACTACCACCCTAACCCTTAACCTGCTGCTACTGCTGTTATTTCCCTGTTGCTGCCGCGCCTCCCGCAGCTCCAACCTTCAGTAGGCGCCTCCCATTATTGATCAGCTTGTCTCATGGAAAAGTAGCTCATTTATCAGTGGTCCCGGGGGGCGTCATGCCCTAGACACCCTCGATGTGTCCGGAAAGGCGACACACACTCGGGAAACGCGTGTCATGTTTTTTCCTCTCTTTATCTCTCTTGTTACTGAAGATTTACGTTTTCCTTTTCGCGGCGGTGAGAAGGGAGATAAAAATTTGTTGCTTCCTAACCGTGGAAATGCGGAAAGACGTCGCCTGGCAGTGGAGCTTTGATATGTATTGAGGCGCCTTTAATATGTAAATCACCACTTACACGCCCACGCCCACACACACATACACACACACACACATACACACACACGGTAAAAAAGGGTGGGATGAGGCAACCGTGGCATCAAGGAAGGTCAGATCAGATGAGAGCGATGCTGAGCTGGTTTGGAAACGTGGAGTGGAAAGGAAGGGAAGGAAAGAGGAAAGACTTACTAGATTCATAGGTTTGATGCAAATGATGTGATAGCGAGACGAAGACTTAGACAGAGACGGAGATGAGGAAGCGTTGGGAGACGAGGGTTAAAACATTTCTGAGGGGAAGGACGAGGAAGAGAGAGTTGGATTGATGTCTGAGGAAGGAGATGTGACGCCAAACACCCAGGATTGTAACATCATTAAATAGTACAGATAAACAAGATACACTTGAAGAAAAGAAGAAGAAAAAAGTAAAGATTTGCAGTGAAATGCGAATGTGAGTGAAAGGCGAATAGCTATAAGAACACTATTGATTATTATTTATTTTGATATATTTTCCGTATCTTTCTTATCTTTACTTTGTTAGGTTCGTGCATCGCCTCCTTTATGTGTGGTGCCTCGCGCGTGCAGGATGACAGCACTATGGGAGGCGTGGGGCAACGTTACGACCCATTAACCTGAGCATATTTGATGAAGCCTTCTACTAATGGGCTCCGCGTTGATAGGCACTGCATGGTGATGGTGATGGTGTTGTGGTGATAATGATGGTGTGGTGTAGTGGTTAGCGTGTTCAACCCACAACCAACAGGTCCAGGGTTCTATTTTTTCTTTTGTTTTACCTCCTGTTCATCTAGTAGAGAACCGATGTGAACCTAACCTGAGGAAGTGTGACATCGCTGACTGGTAAAATTCCTCCAACGTTGATTTTTTTCAATTCCGTTCTACACAAGGTTAGTTTAGGGAATACAACAACACTTCCTGGATTGAAGGATAAAAAATAGGAGGTGCGTCCAGGTAGGTGTTAGGAGTCCTACTAGTCATGCCACAGGTGCCTGGATGCTTCACACTGATAACTACCAGTTTCTATATAAAGACCCGAAGGCCACTGACGGCAGGGAACATGAGGACTTGATGAGAAGTGAAGGTTTGGTGCCAAGGGTGTCATGAGGCACAACTGAAGCATGAAGTCCTTGAGTGCCGCCACACATCAACAGCGAGCTCCACGCAGGACGCCACCCGCCCTAACCTTCCACCTGCTGCTGATGTTACTGCTGTTCTTCCTGTTGCTGCCGCGCCTCCCGCAGCTCCAGCCTCCCGTAGGCGCCTCTCTTTATTGATCAGCTCGTCTCATAGAAAAGTAGCTCATTTATCAGTGCTGGCGGGGGGCGTCATGCCCTCAATGTGTCTGGGGAAGCGTCACACATTCGGGAAACGCACGCCTTTCATCTTCCGTTACTGGTGCAGAGTTTATTTTCTTCTCCAAGCTGGCCGTCAAGGTGTTATTACCTGAGGAAATACCTCAGTCAATGTGGAACAGACACCATCTCACAGGGCACTGACTCCCCCACAGTGACCACGGTAATCAAGGATAACACAAGGCAATACTAACGCAGCTTTGTCTTTTCACGATCAAAAACATTATTTACGCACGTCACTACCGCTCCATTCATGTTAGTATAGCCTGACGTTACCATCCTGAAGCTAATAACAATGGTTTGCGAGAAGGCTCGTTACCAAAACAGCTGAAACACCACCACCTCGACGCCAATTACTGCCTCAAATTTGTTCACCATGAGTGGGACGCAAATGTTTATCCCGAAGGTGCCTAAACCCACACCAGGACCCACAAGTACAAAGAGAACATAATGAATACACGGTACATCCATTAAGTCCACTTCAGCCTCTGGTCTCTCCACGACTACGCGTATTGTACCTATTCGCCTTTGATAAGAAAACCAGATCTTTTGTCATCACTCGAAAACGAACAATAAAAACAATAATAAGAAGAATAACAACAGGAACAAGAACATGAATAGGAGCAAGAAAAAGAAGAAAAAATACAAGAACAAGAGCAAGATTAAGACAATAATAATAATAATAATAATAATAATAATAATAATAATAACAATAATAATAATAATAATAATAATAATAGCCAGGAAACACACGTCCACACTCCCGTTATGAATGGCGTCCAAGCGAACACATGTTAAAATGTAATTTCCTGAATAAATTTTTGAAGTTTTCCATTTGGGGCAATTTCAACCCATGAGCACAAAATTTAATACATTTTCATGTAATTTATAGTGTGTGTGTGTGTGTGTGTTTGGGTGTGTGTGTGTTGTGTGTGTGTGTGTGTGTGTGTGTGTGTGTGTGTGTGTGTGTGTGTGTGTGTGTGATACAAGAATACATGATACGAATTTCACAAGCTAATCTAAGTGAAAGCATCATCATTATATATAAACAAATATAATAATAATAATAATAATAATAATAATAATAATAATAATAATGATAATACCAACAATAATGATAATAATAATAAGATAAAGAGGGACAGGAATCATCGTAGATATGGCATAGTAGAATGGGGGGAGGGGGTGACCTATCTTGTTTTGACACAGTGACCCTTAAAAACACACTTCAAAGAAAACGGTGTCATCTCTAAGGACACCACCAATGGTTAGGTATAACAACCATACACTACTTTAACACCTCACTCCCTCCTATCCCCCTCAACCTATTCCCTGGTGTGGACAGTACAGTGGAACGGGGGGCGGGGTGTGGTCTCACTTGCCACCCCCCACCCCAACACACACACACACACACACACACACACACACACACACACACACACACACACACACACACACACACACTACTTTTATCTTCTGCTAACTTCTACAATTTCAAACACACACGTAAGGCCTTTTCTTCTTTTTTTCTTTTTTTACGTAACTTGTCTTTTGAGAAATTATTCGTCGCATTGAAATAAAACACAAAACACAAGATTACAACCCACGACACAAGAAGTTAGTATAAAATAAAATTAATTTTTTCTCTTGTGTTTTTCTTGGAAACACTATACTTTGAACACCAACAACAAATAAAGTATCGCAAGGAAGGTGGAGGAGGTGGGTCGTTCCAGGTGCATTACGCTGATTACTAACTGGAACACCTGGAGGGGAGTTTATTAGGCTTACCTGGAACCTTGGAGGAGGAGTGAGGTTACGGTGACAACAACAACAATAATAATAATAATAATAATAATAATAATAATAATAATAATAATAATAACAATAATAATAACATTAACCAACTGACAAACTACCCCTCCTCTTCCTCCTCCTCCTCTCCTCCCAGGATGTACCGGCATTAGTGATAGTCTAGTATAGTATCATTATCATCAATACTAACCTTTCAGTTCTTCATTCTGGAAGATGATGTATTCTCCTAAAGAGGCCTTGTGTACATTCTTTAGTGAGGCGAAATCGTTGTGTAAATTCGTGTTCTGAGTACACTTGGAAGGCATCGTGTCTGTGATGCAAACTTCATACTGGTCTGGCAGCCAATTCATCCCACTCTTTGAGGTCTTCACAGTCACCAAATTCATCTGCATTGTTAGCTATTCTAATAAAAGGAAATGTATACAATTTTATTATGGTAAAATAAGCCAATGAAAGTCAACGACATTATGTAGTTGATGGAAAAATGATTAAATATATCACTTGTATTATTTTCATATGCAGACTTGACATTTACATGGTAAAGTGATTAGAATATATTAGGTTTATGGAAGGATATTTCTGAATATAGTTCCTTTATAAATATACTACCAAGGATGCAGAAATATATATATATCTTACCTTAAATCACTGGAAATACTTCAATTTACGCCAGCGTCGGCGAGAGGGAGATGCATGTAGCTGCTTCCGTTTTTCATCGACAATAAGTTCTTCACCAAAAATTAACTCTTGTATTTCAGTGTTCTGGAGCATCTTCAAGCTACATAAGTATTTTTCATTTAAATTATTTAGTGTCTTTCAAATATATGAAATCTTTCAATTGGAAAATAACGATAAATATTAACAGCAAACTTTGTTGACAAATTGCCTCGGCCAGGCTTCGCGAGGGAATGGCGGCCCGACTAGTTTTATTGTATGTTCAAATATTTTGCGAAAATGTCGACGACTGATTATACGGCGAGACGAAGGGACGGTTGGTGCATGATGGGGACTAAGAATAAGGCCCATCATGCTATTCTTCATCTTCCCTCCTCCTCCTCCTCCTCCTCCTCCTCCTCCTCCTCCTCCTCCTCTACATAAAATGATCACCACAGCAGGTAAAACAGGCCAGGCACGAGCCAGGTCTACATCCCATCCAGGACCTGTACACATCGACACACTGCTGTAGGAGAGGCGTGCACTTACTTTGATCGACCCACCTTCAGGAGTGGTGGTGGTGGTGGTGGTGGTGTTGGGGGACGCCACATACAGCTCACAAAGGTCCCGTGGAGAGATCCCTGCGCGCCATTTCCATAACACCCACACACGCCAACACATACACGCCTCCCTCATTAATGCAGAGGGAGGGGGGATGATTGAGCGGGAAAGTGCGTGGGTGCGTTATTATTCCGTGTTGAGTGCGTGTGTAGGCGTGTGCGTGCGTCAAAGTCACGGCTACAGACTCCACGCGGCCCTGTGGTGTGTGTTGCGTACCCAAGGTGTCCTCGATGGCGTGGCTTGTGTTGCTGCGTCACTGAGCTGGTTACAACACACTTCACTCACTCGATGTAACACTTCATTTAACACTTCATATTTTCATGTGATCAGTTAATTATTTTCTTATCTTATTTTCACATTAAGTTTTAGTTTTCTTTCTTTTTTTTTCTTTTGCATGCTAACTATTAATCATTACAAAACTTGGAATAACATAATTGCTTTTCACTGCAATTCAAAACACTATGATGGTTTGACATCCATCATTTCTTATCACTTGTTCTGCTACGAAGTGCCTCGTTATTTCACTCCTAGAAGGGCGCACCGACCCCGCCAACACTCACCAGGAACACACACACACACACACACACACACACACACACACACACACACACACACTGCTGAAACAAATTAATAAATCCATCAGACAGACTACTCAAACACCATCACACAAAACTAATGTAAAACAAACACGTGACTCACTTCAACCTTCAAACGTTTGGTAACATATTGAACGGTGCGACGCTTTGACGTGGGGGCCTATCATTACCATCCTCATAAAAGTTAATGAATTCAGCGAAACAGTTACCGTACCTTGAACTCGGAAAGGTATGTGTGTGTGTGTGTGTGTGTGTGTGTGTGTGTGTGTGTGTGTGTGTGTGTGTGTGTGTGTGTGTGTAAAGCTAGACAAATGGTGCTAACATTACGTTCTGCTGTAATAGATTGTCATAAGTACATTCTACAATTCTACACTATAAGACACTTACTCAAACCTTAATCGAGCACGAGGCTCCAGAACACTTTAGCTTGACTTTAGGATCAGGAACTATCATATGTTCTTTTTGTACGTGGACAGTTCTTTGTAAGGTAATGTCACACTTAACTATTGAACCTTCCTGCTTAACAGTTCAAAATAACATGCAACAGTAACAAATGAAATGTAACTGAGCACGAATTACGTTTTAAAGTTTCATTTATCGTTTTTTTCTTTGCATTATATACACATCTGCAAGAATTAGTGTAATGTCCACCTATGTTAACCTCACAAGTCATAATCTTCATGTTATAATGTAACGCCACAGTGGATGTTGTGTCGCCACATACCACACCACAGTACCACCATAAACTGATGTAACTTGCTGCCACCAGGAACGCCACTAATGCACTTACTGTGATTACCTCCATTGAGGGTTCCTAACTGATGATCAAGGCCACGAGTATGTCACTTCAACAAGTGGTTCTGTACCAACCCGCTTTCACCGTTATGGCAACTTAAAAGTGCAACTTGACCGGAAAAAAATATTAAATTGCTGCTACAAATAAGATTATCGATTACCTGGCTCCATCCTACCTATCATCCTATCTGATAAGTAATAACAACGCATCCTACCACCATGATATAAAGTTTTTTTTTTAAACTGGACCATTGATTTAGCTTACAAAATAAAGTTTTAATTACTTGGCTGGTGTGACCTGTGCTGCTGAGGTCTGATGCGCGTCCTTCAACCAGTGCCTTGGTGAGGCTGGAACGCTATCCATCCCTAGCCTGCACACGCCATCTTGTGTTGGCATTGGTGAGAGGGAAGTGCACACTGTGACCGGTCACTCACCAATCCCAACACTACAACACAATTATTACTGCATCACACTATTACCTCACAAATCTCCTTCAATGGTGCCTCGTATCAACACTTTCCTAACCTTATACGAGGATAAAGTACAAGTCCCTGGATTACACCTCTAACAACTACAAGGTCCACCTTCTGCTTCGACACCGAACTCAGTCCTACGCGTCACAAAGTAGTACCTCCGACCATGCTCTCCTCATCACAATTATAATGAAACTACAAATCAAATGTAACCTCGTGTGCAATTATTCAATTGAATATTTCTAATCATTTGAGAAATTTGAATTTTTTATTTACATACAATTAAGTTAGCAGTTTACTTCGAATAATTTCATATCCACTATGAATTCCGATTTGACTAAAAAGTTGACGACCATCTTACCCCGTGAAGCCATCATGTCCGCCTGACTGATACAGACGGAAAAAGAAGACGGAACCAGAAAAAAAACACGAAACCGTAAACATTGAAGGAAAAAGTGCTAGTGTGACGCCGCCTTAACCCTCTCACCAAGCAGCAGTCGTGAACCAGGATCGAACTGACAACCTTTAGGCCGAGCCGAGCACAATACCACAGAGGCTACAACACATACCAAACCATCTGTTTCATCAACTACCACTTCTAATACCTTGGACAGTGCCCTTTGTACCTGCACATTGGCTGTGATGTATGACCTTGTATATCTTCCAAATAAAACAATAAAACATTTGATCAATCGTCAACTCAAGTCTCTCCCTCCGCCATGACTCCTTCCACTTAGCTTACGTCAGTATTCTATTTCACAATTTTTACCTCTCCACCACCTCAGATTACCTCTTACCCCCCTTACCCTGTCCCCCAGGATGTGATATATGTTCCATCTATTTCATAACCCCAGTTTCCATAATATAAGGACAATAATGATGTATAAACACTGACCCACCTTCACCTTGACCGTGCTTCTGCCTCCTCGCGTCGCGTGTTGAGTGACGTCATGATGCTTCATTAAGAGTGATCATGACGCAATGACAACTATTTATATAAGTAGATTCATTATTTGTTAAAGGCAAACACTTTCTTTGAATTTTAAGTATATATTATAGCTATATCTAATATATTATGTTGTGTATATTATTTTTCTTGTTTATTTTCTAGTGCAGTAATATTTTTTGTCAGGGAAAAGACATACCTTTGTTGGGTTCCTATTATTTTTCTTTATCACGCAATACAGTCCAAAGGCTGGATGTTTATAGTTAATAAAGCTGATCATCTTGTCTCCACCCATCTTTACTTACACTCATCATTGCCACAACCTTCAGGCAGGACGTGCATTTGCATACTAATATAATTGCATGGAAGGTAAATGATAAACTGGTGTAGCATTGCATTTAATTTACATAAATGTATATAATTATTCAATAAATAAAACCATTTTGAACCATGACTACACTGAGAATACTGACTGGAATGAAACCCTCATCCCACACACACACACACACACACACATTCTTCTTATCCTTGACACACCTTGCCACTGGATATGTTCTGCTTGGATCCATAGGTAAAAACACGTTACCCATTCCATTAAATGCTTAAATAATCCCTCTGAACCAGGTAACTATAGACCATATAGTTCTGCTAGGGTTAACAAGAGAGCGCTGCCCCTCTCACCAAGAAGCTGCCGTGAGCCAGGATCGAACTCACAACCTTTAGGCCACGAGTCGAGCACTGCAAACACCAGAGCCACCCGCCCCCTCCCCACGCTCACTAAGGCCAGGTTTGACTTTCTAGACTCAGGAAAAAGAAAACTCACCCCAACCACACACATCTCACCTCCTGGAATGATGATCCTTGTGCCTAGTGACAATACAACATTTATGGCACCATCAGGCACAGAATACAAGGGTCATTCCAGTGAAACATTTTAATATAATAACATTCATTGCCTTCATCCCTTTCAGTGTATTGTAGTTTTGTTCATGTACTTCTTACATGACTAACCAAATTGACACAAATTGACACAAATTGACACAATGATCCCACACAAATAGTGAATGATACATCAACTACATACAACTTACTCATTCTCTACCGTGATTAACAGTTCAATTATCTTAAGTACTGAACTCCATTGAACTTCACGGCAGAACGACCCCCCACCCCCCATCACACCTATTAAATGACTGCATTCCATAGTGTAAATGCGCAAGCAACTTAAACCTTTGTTTTCTTTCAATGCTTAAGTACTTTCTTTTCCATAATCAAGTGTTTTCAGTCAGATTATATTCATAAGAACACTTCTTTAATGTGTAGGTGAGTTGAGCTTTACACTTAACACTTTAGCCTTAACACACGGGCTGACAAAGAAAATGTGCTCCTTCATGTGTAAGGGTGAGGGATGAAGAGTCTGTCCTGCCACAAGTGAACAGAAGGTTGAAGTGTCTCCACCCTCACCCTCACCTCACCTACAACAACACACAGCTTACCTGGGTCCCTCAAGATTAATACAACAGAGTAATCCACATCACTGTATTAAATATCAATTGGTTTTAAAACATGACTGACATACATAACAAAAATATCTACTTGTACACAGTTTTTAATGCACAGGTAATGACTATACATAAATATGCATTATATATTTTCATGGTATTACACGTTATAATATCTGCTCGCTACTGCACACAACATAACTAAGTACCTGGAGAGATATACTAGTTAATACTGTATAGAACGTAAGGCAGCAGAACATTAATAACATGTGGTCTAAGATGAAAAAGTATCGAAAAATAAACTGTACTCAATCACATGACATCACAGAACATTATTGACTATATCACCTGATCAGTCAACCACTTTTATCATACATCACCTAAGTACAACAGGAAATATTAACTGTATCCTCCTTCCACCCTCCAACATCCACCTCAGACCAGCTGCTGCACATGTAACAAACACACTCCCTGATCCACCCTTTCTTCCTCAACACTCAAGTGGTCCCTGCACTTACACCCCGGAGCTAGAAGTCCTCCCCAAGGTCATCCATCTGCTCACACACCCATCCCACCCAGTCCAGCATCTGCATCAGTGTGGAGTCATCCTGAAACTCCTTCTGTTTGAGGGCGGTGCGTGTCACTCCCTCGATGCAGACAGAGATGCCAGACAGGATTTCCTAGAGTTAGAAAAAATAATAATAATGATATGGGAAATGAGGTAATAATTTTTTTTTTTTTCACGATACTACATAAACAATCAAATTTTAAAAAGCATAATCAACTGTTGTTTTAAGATGACTTGATACTTAGTAAAGCCATGAAAGTCTCGGAACACACAAAGCATATTTCAATCCATTTCCTCCGTTATAAAGATGTTCAAAATGCATACACAAATCTGAACATAAGTAACACAAAACTAATAAGTCAACTCTTTACCAACACTACAAGAATAAGAGTAAGCCTTAGAGTACAACCGCACAAGGCCTCAGCACTGTACCTGGGGCCAAGAGTGCCTGAGGAGTGCAACAGAGTGGTCAAGGAGAGTGGCCGGGGTGAGCAGCTCAGCCGTCATCAACACACAAATCAGCTCCTCAATCTTTTTCCAGGAGAGTTTTTGATGTGCCGTGTTAGGGTTTTGAGCCACAAGCATCACAGTGCGAGGACAAAGGATGGACCCTAAGCTGGAAGGGGCCGGCAGGACTCCCCCTAGAGCCACAGGACGCCACAACGACACAAACTCCTCCTGTATCTCAGACGTTATGAGCGGTGGGACACACACAGCTGCCAGGGAAGGACGGAAAGTATGAGGGACAGGCAGTACAAGCTGTCATTTGTTTAGCCACACACCATTATTATCATCATCATCATCATCATCCTATACTCAAGAAGAACACGACAGCTTCAAACTAAACAGAAACAATTTGTCAAAGAAAGAAAGGCACCCAATAATACATTTTCAAGCTCTAAAAATCTAACCATATGTCTCAACTATACACACACATACAACTTCATTACTGGTTTAATGCATACAACAAAACTACACCTTATTTACTATGAAAATATTGAGTGTCAGGGTGATGATCTTTGGTACTGTCCCACTTAAATGATTTTCCACCAAATTATTACAACACAAATGCATCTGAGTTCTTCTGAGTACTTCCTCCAATCCCCCGCTGTACACTGAAGGTCAAGTGCAATGGTGTGTGGATGACAGGATTAAGTCTACCTTCCAAGTTACATTATGACGCTAAAACTGATGATGCAGAGTGGAGCTGAGCCATCAAAGCATGTTACATATTTATACACATGACTGAGAGGTGATACATATTCCTATAATGCTCCATTCTAACATTTCAAGTTAATGAGGTTATTGTAAGCTATATTGAGGATGCCATTTCATTACACCAAGCCATGTAAGTGGCAAAATGTTTATACAATGAACTCAAAGTAAATTGTCATCAATTCTGCCTCTGCATCATAATAGAAATATCCTCAAGCCATTTAAAATAAGGTCTTTTAATAGCTGTAATTTCTTGTTTAGCAGGAAATTTTACTTAAGTTGGAGTGCCATTACCATCAGCCGTGCCAACCCAACACTCACCCATCACCACCAGCAGGTCCACAGACAGGGTCTCAAGGGCACGGTGGGCGGTGAGCATCACGTCCTGCCGCTGCGTCAGACTCTTCCTCAGGTCACCAAGGATGGACAAGAGCAGCTCCCTTGTCACAAGGGCAGACAAGTCAGTCCCGGGGCTGGACGTCACCTCTCGCAAGATGGTCTGTGTACGTAGTCACGAGGGACACACACTGTCTTAGCAATATTCACCACACTATAGTGTGTGCAGCAGCACTCATCAATAATGACTACATTAAACACACTCATTCAAAGTAAAATGGAATGATTGACACATATTTTTAAATTTAAATCATTTAGAGGCAATTCATAAGATATACAAGCAGACGCAACTCAAAACTTAAAATGTGTTCTTATATATATACAGAGAAAGATCTTCAAACCCATGACTGGTGGTGCTGTGGATGCTGTGATACACTCACCAATCACAACTATTCCTCAAATATACTTTTAATACACTTACATGTTTACTATTATGTTGTTGTGATCTTTAATCAAGGGTTGGAGCATTACTTCCATCACTCTACATGACACACTACAATGAATATGAACTGTCATCCACTCTATTCCCTCACCTTAATGGTGCTGAGGACCACCGAGGGAGCAGGAGCCTCAGGAAGGTGCTCCTTGACCTTGAGAGGCAAGCCCTCAGGAGGTGTGGTCACTTTCTTAGACAGCAGCTGAAGTTGTCTTGGCTGATGCACTGGAGCTGTGGGTGTGATGCAGGAAGCTTAGTGTGATCACTAATCCAATGTGAAACAAGACTCATACTTATTCAATTCACTAAGATCACCAGTCTTAACTAACATGATAACATTACTATACATTACTATACGCTGTTAATACTAATGAAAAACTGTCCATCCTTGATCCTTACAGGTGAAGGAGTGGTCTAGCGGGGACTGCGGTGTGCGGCTGTGGCTGGGTGTGGAGGGGTCTGTCACCACCACCCCCGGACACACCTCCACACACTCAGGCTCTGAAGGTGTGGTGTCAATACTGGAGGCTCGCTGTGATGCCTGCAAGGACAACATAACAATAAAGTGCCAAGGTTCAAGACACAACATTATTACAGCTTTATATATTAGTTCCTTTTTGATAACTACTGCACATAAGTTACTGATTGGCTTAAGAACTTGACTTAACAGCATCAGAATGGTGTTGTAATGCCCACTGGAACCACCAAAAAAACATGTGCATCATAAAACTCGTCATAATTTCTGGAACATAACACATTCAAAACTTTATACTCTTTGCAAATTTAGGTCAAGCAGAACACAAAGCATTATGCAGTTAATATTTCTATACAAAGATTATTCAAGTATCATTTCTAAGCCTCAAGATATCCTGTCAAACAACTCTGACGAGGAGCCTCACCATCTGTAGGTCTGCTGCTTTCTGTGCCTGGCGGATGAGGCGTTCTGCATCCGCTGTGAGGTCCTTACAGAACATTGTTGTAGTGAGGTGTGACTGGACCCATGTGGCCACCTTCTCCTTGCTGCAGCGGCTCACCAGCTTCCTGCACACCTCCACGCCCTGAATGACAGCAACATGTATTTATTAATCCTTCAGACTTGTCACTTGTCACATCATCAAGGAAAAGTGGGTGAAAAAACTAGTACTAATATTCTTCCTTCAAAACAACACACCTTCACTTAGACTATTTATTCCTATAGGTGAAAAAATATGTATCTTGTTATGATGGTTAAGGAGTTACATAATATTTCCTGTTCATAACAAGCTGTGGTACCTGTGTGGAGATGTCAGGTGGAAGCAGCAGCGTGAGGGCAGACTCTACCTCTCCACTGCAGTGTTGGTGGGTGATCTGAGCACACTTACTCCGTGCCTGCTCACCCACCTCCCGCCCCATCTCCACCACCTGCTGCAGCACCAACTCTCGGGTCCGTTCCCCGCCCTGTGGACTCTTCAGGAACTGCTCCCGAATCAATGTCTTCAGCTGGACAGGAATGACATCAATTAGTAGATAAGAAAGGTAAACCAAAAAGAACTGTGATCACTAATACTCACAAAGAAAAGAACTACAAAAAATATAATACAAGGGGATTTAAGTTAGAATTCTGCATATTCCCTGCATGTCAAAACAAGTACAAAAGCCTTAGAAAGCCCACACAGGTGAGGTAAGTTAGTACCTTGTCGATGGCAGCCTCCCTGAGTGCCGGCAACACTTGGGTGCGTAAGGTCTTGATCACATTGGAGGACACTCGCTCCACCACAAAGTCCGTTGTCTTGCGTACAGATGTGGGTTGATTGTGGAAGAAGTTGTCCTCCAGCTGCAACTGTGTTAATCATTCATAGAGTCAATCACCAATCAAAACAGAATACAAGGGAAGCTGAAATTTAGTAGACAAATTCAAGTTAGCTCTTTCTATAATAAATTGATCTTTTTATATACCAGGCTGTTATCCTGCTAAAGTGTGGTAGCCAAGACAAGGCACACCAGGGTTCATGGAGATGTAGTGACAACACACATACAACACACCTACATACCAGGTGCACACACACCCAGAGCCTATAATTTCCTCCCTCGAGACCTCAGCTGAGGTCGAGATTAACGTGACCTCACCTCACCTGACCACCAGATCTGCGACGCCCAATATAAGCTACCCACACACACACACACAGTCGGTTAGTCAGTCAACCACCAGTCTACCACCACACACAGTCCAGGCAACACCTCCAGAGTAGCGTCTGGGAGCCCCACGTCGGGGCTCCCCAGACAACAACACACGCTCACCTTCCCTGGGCTCTGTATAGTTGTGTACAACCAACGCTGCAGCAATAAACCAACTAAGCCACATTCGTCTGTTGTCAAACCTTTGTGTGTACATAACTCCCAAACCTCTACAGAGACATTACTCTCCCCTCTCCCCCTCTGTGCCTTGTATTTTTGTAGGTGAGTATACAGAGGAGGGGCTTCCCATACCCCTCGCTCCATCCCTCTTGCCTCCTTTTACAAGCCACAGGGATTAGGTGGTGGGATTCTTGTAGCCCCACCACAGGGCCAACAGTAAATAAAGTACTTCAATAAATGTCCACTATTCTCTCTCCTTTTGTGTTGATTTGGAGAACATTTCCAGTAAATCAAGTGATAAAAGTCTACGAAATTTAATGTGATCCCACTGAAACTCATGACAAGACTGTTGCAGGAAGTGGTAAGTGTTTATTTAACCTGTTCCTGTAAGTATGCCATTTTCATTCACATTCACAGAAAATAATCATAGACAAAAAATTAACCATGAAAACTCAACACATTGTTCTGCTTATAAACTAATAACAATAACAATTTCCTGCATCAGAACACTTGCCTGTAGCTGTAGGTGTGAATGAACTGATCTGTCCGAGGCTGAGTGTGGGGTAATCTTGCGGAACGTGCTGCCACCCTTGTTGCTGCCGGCCACACCCAGCAGGGAGTCACTCAGAAGGTTCTTGAGTTCACTTACAAAGGGGCAGCACAAGGTGATCATCTGACGGCACACAATTCATTTCAGAGGAGGATTATGTACATTCTTAAAGGTAAATAAATAAATAACAATATTGCTCTTTAATGAAATGCAGGTGTGTGTGTGTGTGTGTGTGTGTGTGTGTGTGTGTGTGTGTGTGTGTGTGTGTGTGTGTGTGTGTGTGTGTGTGTGTGTGTGTGTGTGTGTGTGTCCTCCATACCTGGTGGTCCACAAAGAGTGCCTCGTCCAGGGTGAGTGCTGTCTCCTTGGCCACTTGGGGTTCGGATCCCTTGAGGGGCGTCACCTCTGGGAGTCTCCACCATGCTCACTGTAAGAGCCTTGGAGGGAGTCCTCAGCGGGGAGAAAGATGTACCTGTACGAAAAAATAAATTAATAAATAAATAAAAACTCATGACATCTTTACATATAGTTTCCATAATTTATAAGTTACCTCCAAACAGTATTCTTAAGTCTTCCTCGTCCTATGATCAACTTAACTTTATACCATTGTTTTATCTTTATTCCCCCCACTGATGTCTCTTTATAACTTCCTCTCATCCTTCTCCTCCATCTGTATACCTTCTCCACACTCACTATTCCCTCTACAACACAACACAACACAACACAGTGCTTCACGGCCTCACCTCCCCCACATCAACACACCATGGCACACCTACCTTGCAGGATATGTTTAGAGGGTGTGAGGCACTGGGTCAACAATTCCAAGGGTTGAGGACAGGTGTTATAATTCTTGATGGGTGACAGCTCCCCTACAGACATGGCTTCCTCTGACACCTGCTGGCACTCCTCCTGGCACTCCTCCTCTTCAGATGGTTTGCTTGGGGTCGCGTCCACCATCACCATCTTCATCTTCCCAAGGCAAGCAACACACACCCGGGAATAGTGAGTGTTGATAGTGTTGAGGGTAAGAGTGTATTCCTGGTGGTCAATGTCGGCCTCCTTCACCTCCACAAAAAAGAGGCCGTCAGGGAAGTTAGGCAGGTCAAAGAGCCATCCGAGGAGCAGCTTGAGGAGGAGGCTGTTGGAGGGGGCAAAGGTCTTCCCTGGACACACCCGCCCACAGGAACAACACCCTGTCCCGCCCTCAAGCCTGTGGAACAACAATTGATGTACACTAATATATTGATGGTAAACTAGAGTACCGTGGTGGGAGATAAGAAGAGTAGATGAACAGAAAAGGAACTATATAAAAGTTTACAATATCATTCTATAAAAGTAGATATGAATGAAATGTAATGTAAAGGACACAGTTCCAGATTAGGAGAGAAGTTTAAGCATAAGTATGAGAGAACAGAATGTCAAATGTGTTTAAAAAGTTAACTGATTGAATGATTGTATAAGAGATCACCATTATAATAACACTACATCCAATAATGAAAATAAATTGATAAAGTATTGAAAGATAACTGCTTGGAAATGGTCACTTGCACAGGAGAGAAAACTGATCTGACTTTTACATATATAGTAATGACAAACATCTGTATTGTAGTTCCTGTGCATGGATCTGGCGACAAGCGGGATCTTTTTTTTTTACCTATTTTTGTTTGAACTTGGCCGGCACTCTTTTGATGTGTAAAAAAAAGAAAGGAAAAAAAAATAAGTGCTCACCTGGCCACGTGGAGGAGCCTGAGCACCTCCCTGAGCGCCATCACCACAGTCAGGTAATGGTAGGTGTGAAGGGCCACTGGATCCACCATGCTCAGCAGCTCCACCACCCACGTCACACCCACCACCAGCTGTCCTGCCGCAGCACACCGCCTCAACGCACCACACAGGTTCACTGGCGGACACACCTGCAACACAACACAACACAACATAAGGTAAACACACACCACCTCAACACTTAGTTTCTTTTTCTAGATGATCAGATGCTGGGAAACCTGTCAGTTGTTCAAGTTTTTAAAGAAGAGAAACAAGAAATGCACTACACTTCACATTATCAATTCTAATAATTACACTCAACCCTCAATTCAACGGACTCCATGTACTACTGGATAGAATCATTCAAAAAGTCCGCTGCTTAAAACATCTATCCGCTAGATGGCAGAGCGGGCGGTGTGGCAATATATTTTCATGCCATTATTGTTTTCTAATGATATGTGATGTCTAGGTTATACACATTTATACCCATAAAATATTCATAATCATATAAATAAGTAAGGTAAGTGAAACAATCATTGCATTTCATAATAAGATTGCCTTTATATGTGGTAATCTGTGTACCATATGAAAAACACTGGTGTCTGTCCCACCAAACACCAAGCAACGGTCATTTTCACAAGTACCGGACAAGTTGATTCAACATTTATTCCATTAAAACGAGATTTGAGTGTATCTCTCAGTCTAAAGAAAAGGCCATTCTGATTGTGACTCAGGCATCCAGTATATTGAAGCCACAGTTCAGGTGAGTTAGCTGGATCACCTGTCTACCTCAAGATTAACATTTTCTATACTGTCAAAACTTTTCCTACAGCTCTGTCACCAGGGTTGGAAAAAACCCGGGTTTTTTATGAAAACCCCAACCCATTGGGTTTTTTGTTTATTCTTCATATTTATATGTAAATCAGTTTAAACAAGCA
Organism: Metacarcinus magister; assembly: GCA_029783475.1. Lineage (NCBI taxonomy): Eukaryota > Metazoa > Arthropoda > Malacostraca > Decapoda > Cancridae > Metacarcinus > Metacarcinus magister. The sequence goes on from JAPQNM010000049.1 coordinate 11,539,245, forward strand.
TTTAAAAAGTAATCTAGAGTGAAATAAAAGGTTTGAAGTGTTATCTGAAGTAGTGATGGAAATTCCAGCTCTTTTCAGGGAGCCGGTTCTTTCATTCACGTTCACTCAATAGAACCAGTTCTTTCAGCTCCTAAACAGCTCTTTCAGCTCTCAAATACTTTTATTTATAAGTAGTTTTACATATTCTGTTTATAAACTTTATCATTTATTATTATTATTATCATATATATATATATATATATATATATATATATATATATATATATATATATATATATATATATATATATATATATTTTGTATGCAGTATGTCTCACGCACACACACATACACACACGAATGCTTTGAATGAGGAAATTGTTAATGCCGTCAGTGTGCATAGTTTCAAAGCTAAGCTGGACAAAGCAAGATGTAGAGACGGGTCATGAGATTACTCCCCTCCCGTAAACCACAACTAGGTAAATACACACACACACACACACACACACACACACACACACACACACACACACACACGTTAGAGAGAATTCAGAGGACAGCTACAAAGATGGTGCCAGAGATGAAAGACCTTACCTATGAAGAAAGACTAAAGGAAATGGGACTGCTGACTTTGCAAGAAAGAAGAGAGAGAGGAGATTTAATAACGATGTATGAAATAGTAAATCACATGGAAAAAATTGACAGATATGATTTGGTGATGCTGAAGGAGGATGGAAATAGACGGACGAGGGGGCATTCCAAGAAGATCGGGAAGAGTCAATGTCTAAGGAACATTAAGAAGTTTAGTTTCCCACATAGAACCGTGGATGTGTGGAATGGCTTGAGTGAAGAGATCGTTACAGCAGATAATGTACATATATTCAAGGAAAGGTTGGATAAATTTAGATATGGAGACAGGGCACTATGAGCCCCGCTCGAACCCTGTAATATACAACTAGGTAAATACAACTAGGTAAATACACACACACACACACACACACACACACACACACACATACCATCAATCTTCTTTCCTTATCCTTTATATCAAAGTAACAACTAGAACATAAGCAAATGAGACCATGAACTTAAGCTCAAGATTAAAAGAAAACCCCTGATTGATGTTATTTATGTAATTTATATATATATATTTTTTTATGTTAAATATATATTTTTAAAAAACAAAAAAAAACCCACTTGGACCGGGGTTTTTTGTTGTTTTTTGTGTGGGTTTTTTCAATGCCAACCCTGTCTGTCACATATCCATTGTTCACTCATAGGCTGTACCAGGTAGAACACTGCTTCACAGGAAACAGACTCACTATTTTCTTCCATTCTATATATAGTCTCTAGCACCTCATTCCCTCCAGAAACATCTCCCAAGGGTATGACAACAGCAGAAGAGCCAGACTCACTCAGATAAATAAGAGATATATTCCCAGCCTCCAGTCTTACCTTACTCCTGAGTGCTATCTGGTTGGCCAACACGTTCTCAGGTAAATGTTCTTTGGTCTGGTAAGGCAGGAACTCCAAGAAGCCCAGGAACTTAGCCAGCAGACGCAGGTTGAGCACCACTGAACGCGCCTCCTCCCGCACCATGTTGTCTACTGGATCTGCAAAGTAATGTGTCAGTCTAACCTTATAAAAGTGGAATTATTTATTAGTGTGTTTAGGCAAAAAAAAGTGTTCCATTAGTGTGTTTAGGCAAGTGGATATATTTTGCTATGATAAATAATCGTGGCAATGATTGTACCACTAAATAATGTTAAAAATTACATAGAGAAACATACAAAATATTGAGGAATCAGCTTTTCTAACCACTCTCACATTCCTAAAGTCATATACTTTTTCGTACTTTTGTATAAGACTTAACAGTATAAAAAAAAACATCATAACTGTCACTGCCTCCTGTAATCCCTCAAGTCTTACCTCCCTCCTCCTGCTCCATGATAAGGAACACCTGCTCACTCAGCATCAGGATCTGGCTGATGAGCACGTCCTTGAGGTGCTGGTTGAAGGTGAAGCTTGAGGCTGTCATGATGAAGTCCCTGAAGAACTCCTGTGAGCCTGAGAAGGAGGGTGGAGGGCAAGGACCCCCAAGCTGTGCAGGGGTGACCAGGCGCTCATACAGACGCTGGTACTTCTCAGGGTGTTGCCTCTTGAGGACCGTCAGCACACCTTGACCTGTGCGGGTGTAGAGAGCGTTACTAGGGTGTGTGAAGAGCCTTACTAGGGTGTGTAAGGGTAAGCCTGCACACCTGTGACTCACCTTCCCTTCCAGATGACAGGTAAGAGGATGAGGCACTTTAAAACAACACATATATTACACTCACACTGCAAATAATGTGTAATGTAAAACTACTATAAGATTAGGAATATATTTGGTAATTTATTTATTTATTAAGAGCAATGCATTGAATTTATTTTGCATTGAGTTGGATTCCTGCATTTTAAATTTTTTCTCGGCTTTCATTCCACACGATCAGGAAACAGCCACTCACAAAAACCAATAAAAAGGTGAATAAATAGATAAATAAATGAATAAGGAGTATGTGATGCCATACAACAAGGGAGTGCCATGCCGTGCCGTGCCGTGCCTTACCTTCCTGGTCCTGGTTGAGGTGGCACTGGTCGTCGTCACCCCGGCACATGGCCAGCAGCTGGGACTGGAAGAGGCGTGCAAAGTGTACAAGGTTGGTTGGGCTTGGACAGATGAGCAGCAGGTGGTTGATGCGTGAGTGGAGGGCGTGACTGTAGCTCCAGCCAGGTGTGAGGTGACCCTCCTCCCACACACGCAGCATCTATAAACAACACAACAGGGATGACAGAGTTGAAACAGATGATCTTAACAATTAACATTATTTTCTTAGAACTGTGAAGACAAAAAAATTTATATACACTGAATAAGACTGATGGTCAAGCATATAGTTTTGAGTTTATAGACTTTATAGATAGAATTCAAACAGGATCATCAAACAATTAACATTTTTTTCCTAGAGCTGTTAAGATAAAGACTAATGTTCAAACATATAGTTGAGAGTTTATAGACTTTACGACGCACCTCATAGAAGGAATCTCGCTGCTTCCTGAAGAGGTGGAAGGCTTGATCACCAGGGAAGTTATTGCGGTTATCAGTCTCAGATTGGAAGGAGACAGCGCCTATGGGTGACTTAGGTGCCTGGGTGAGGAAGGGTGCCGGGGGAGGCCTCTCTAGGTGGTCTAACAGAATGGTGTGCAGTGTCTGTGAGAAGGGTGCCACACGCGGGTTCTCAGACAGCAGCTTGAGTGTGCCTGTGTCCAGCAGCTTCAGTAGACTGGCCACCTTCAGCAGCACACTGGTGGCAAAGTACACACAGTTATGGGCGGTGCCAAGGAGGGTCTTGGTGGTGTCCTCAGACTCCTCCGTCACTGGCACTGTGAGGAGCTGTAAGGTGTAGTAGAGCTCCACCATGAGGTTAGGGGCAAGGCTGTGCAGTATGAGGCTGGCGTACAACTTAGCCAGGGTGTCAAGGCAGGTGTGGTTTGTGACTAGGTCTGGTAAGGCTTGCAGGTGGTCTGTGGTCGGGGCAGGTTTTTGTACCACTTGGTTGGGTGGAGACTCCTGGGCCACAGGCTTATCTGGCTTCCCTTCACTTACTCCACCACCACCTCCACCTCCACCCTGCCTCTTGAGCCTCTCCAGCCGTAGCAGCTCCCGCTCCTCCTCCAAGGAGTGGCTGGCAGCCCCTTCACCCGCCAGGAAGGGGGAGTAAGGGGACTGGCAGAAAGGGACCCCAAACACTGCCTTGCTGCCCTCCCCAAACCCCTTCCCCTTGGTGTGGGGGTGCATGGTGGTGCTGGTGCTGGAGGGGGAGGTGATGCGGGTGGGGTTTATCCTACGCTTCTGCTTTTGGTCTTGTGAGGGTGGTGAAGCACCTATGACTGGGAACACATCCTGATCACTCAAGTCAAGGACACGCGGGGACTCCTGCCGCCGCAGAGACCAGCTGCTGCCCCCAGACTTGCCCTCCCCGGAAGTACTGGTGGGGGAGACCTTCTTCCTGTTGCTTTGCTTCACCCCCGTGGTAATAAAATCCCCCAGCTTCAGCCTCTGTTCACTGTGCTTCCCCTCCCCATGGTGGCTCCACTTCCCCCGGTGCTCCCCCCCCTCCGAGCTGTGCCGCTTGTTACGGGACGCTCTGGCCCCGGCACTGCCTCGGGTGTGGGTGCCAGGGCTGTCTCCAGGGGAGTTGGATTCCCTCAAGAGCTGCTCCACGGCCGGCACTTTACTCTCGTCTGATGGACTCGAGTCCTGTTGGGAATGTTGTCATTAATAACTTTGTATTACATGTTGTATTAAGAAAGAAGAGTGAAACATAAACACTGGACAATATACATTCACATATTACGTTGAAAACCATGAATTACCAATACAATATAGAGCAAACATAATGAAAACCACACTCATTTTCATAACCTTGGCTCAAACACCTGCACTCAATCTACACCTGCACTCAATCTACAACACAACCTTGCTGCCTTGAGGCCCTGACAGCCACCAGCATCACCTCACCTTGCTGGAGCCATCACAGAACATGAGACTCTTGGCCCGGGAGGAGAAGTTATTGTTGTGGCGGTGGTGGTAGTGACCTCTGCCGGCCGGACCCTTGTGTGGGGAGACATACTTGGTGACCCGCACAGAGCTTGGCACCTTGTTGGGGAGGATGCCACCTTCTGAGGAGCTCTGCAACACACTGCAAACAACAACAAAGGATGAGACATGAGACAAGGTTGACTTACCTAAAACATACCACACCTTTTGAATCTGTTTAATATTATAACACAAAATAGTAATGAAAAAAAGTCTAGAAATGAAAGGAGGAAAGTCTGATTATTTTCTTTCTCTTTAGACAACACAATAGGATGAAACAGACAGACAGACAGACAGACAGACAGACAGACACACACACACACACACACACACACACACACACACACACACACCTGCTGGACTGCTCCCGTAGATAATTGAGGAACACCGGCACAAACTCCACCCTTAGGGACACCAGCTCCTCCGGTATACCATCCTGCAGGTTAACAACACCCATTAGTACACAGTAGGCATTAGGTTTGATTCTGAAATATACATTACTAACCTATAAATAACAGTGATGGTATTTTGAAATCAAACCTAATGCATTGTAAAACCTATGTCTATCTATTGTTTTGTTAATGTTTCGGAAGTTAAAATTATCTAAACATTACACTGGATCAGAAGTTATACAGAATAAGAGAGTACTTAGTAACACCTGTATAGAGAGAACTCAGGTGTACTTAATAATGACTACAGTGATAATTTGACGTAGTAATGACATGAAGATTATCACACTTACAAGTACAACACATCAGCGCGAAAATATCAAGTATAAGAAATATTATCGTCTAGTAAAGTAATAATCATGATAAAAATATACAAATAATGAGCTCTGGTCTTGTAATTACTGCTAGGACTAATTAGCCTACAGTCCATCCCTCTAACTACCAATTAAGGTCAACTACCCATTTAGGTATTAAGGTTTGATTACTGTGCGTCTCACATCAGAACTGTCACTCTGTACACCTGTTTGCATGAGCGAGAGAGCGAGAGAGAGAGAGAGAGAGAGAGAGAGAGAGAGAGAGAGAGATGATACTGTGGAATGCCCTCATGTATCCAGTTTTGGATTACTGCAGCCAAGTTTGGTCACCACATAAAGCAGCTGATATCCAGGGCTTAGAGGCAGTGCCACGCCCATTCACCACACACATCTGGGAGACAAAAGGACTCAACTAATGGGAGCGGCTACAAAAGTTAGGACAACACTCCCAAACAAAGACGCAGGGAAAGGTACAAGATGATATAACCTGGAAAATCTTCGAGGGGCAAGTACCAAACCTGTCTCTCCCTGGCTTAGAAATAGAGTCCACAGGAAGTCTTAGGATGGGGAGAATATGCCGCTACAGAACACAATCCTAGCCAGGCCCCAGGAAGTGTGACGACCTTACTACCCACCAGCCTGACACACAAAGGTCATCAACTCTTTAACTGCCCGCCACGACCACTGAGGAACTTAATCAATAATGCCACGTATAAGTTCAAGGCACCAGTAGATAAGTTCGTCAAGGGTGTGTCCGCCAACCCACCAGCGCCAGGATACACCTCACTGTGCGGTGCGGCATTAAATTATATACAAGACCAGCTGAGACTATTGAGAGGGTACATTTGGAAGGGAAATAGCAGTGGATCACCAAGTAAATCAAGTAAACATCAAGGAAATAGTTTTCGTGTGTGGTGAAGTAAGGCGTGAACATGCTGGGCGAGGACAGACAAGATGGCCTCACAGCTGACTCACCACTTGACTCACCTCTCTGACTCCCTCCCAGGTACACTCAATACCTTAGCTCACTCTATACTCACCCCTGAGCCACCGTCGAGCCACCGAAGCAGGTCAGCAGGGCATAAATCACCCTGTAGCACCAGTTCGATGAGCGCCGCCATCTTTCAATCCTTTATTTTCAAAACAAACCAAACTATCGACAAGGAGTTAGATATTTTTTCCTAACTAATTGGTAACTTTAACTACCCATATATTTTTTTATAAAATACATTGTATTATGTTATGTTGTTAATGTGAAAGGAAAGTATGTGAGTTAGATTAAGTAATGAGTGAGGAACCCTCTCTGCTATATTTTTTGTTTTCAAAACAAATTAAATTATCTATTAATGGTTGTAAGAATTGTTCTTTTAACTAATTGACATATGAAATTTCCACAATATAATATGTGGTGCACTATATTATAATGTTGATGTGAAGGGGAAACTATACGAATGAAATAGGCTTCCCTTCTTCTGATTACTCTATTCTCTTTAGGAAACCAGCATTTGAGATTTTTTCAAATCATGTTTTATGACCTTGGAAGGTTCTCTAATAGCATTAAAAAAAAAAAAAGTCATTTGAAAGAAGCACGTGGAGTTCTATGACTTCGCTCTCATGACCTTGCTTCCAGGACCTTGCTTCCAGGACCTTGCTTTCATGACATCCTTCTCTTATATATATATATATATATATATATATATATATATATATATATATATATATATATATATATTTACCATTGAATTTACCGTTGAATACGGGTCGTATTCAAGCTATTTGCTTATGTTTAAACCACTCTCGAATATAATTTTATTGATTGTTTCAACTGGCTTTGGCTGAGAGCTTTTGGGTAAAAGGAATTAATAAGGGAAACATTGATCAAGTTCTAGAAACTAGACAGGATAGGACACGTGGAAATGGGTACAAGCTAGAAAAACTTAGATTCAGGACAGACATAGGTAGATATTGGTTCACTAACAGAGTAGTGAACTATTGGAATAGGCTGGGTAGACTAGTAGTAAGTGTTGAGTCAATAGGTAGCTTTAAAAGACGGTTGGATGAAAGTATGGATAGGGATAATAGGTGGGATGGATAAATATTGGATTATTCCAAGGGTGGGGGGCAAGGAGCTGCCTCGTGTAGGTCAACAACTGGCCTCGTACAGTCTCCTCATTTCTTCTGTTCTTATGTTCTTAGTACCATGGGGGACATAATTTACTCAGGTATTTTTGCATGTATACGTTAAATCTAGATTGAAATGCATTTATGGAAGGAGCTGACACTACTTGTTCAGATAATTCGTTCCACTTGCCAATGACACGCTGAGAAAAGCTATTCTTCCGTAGTTCAAGTCGGTTTCTACACTTGAACAGTTTTTTGCTGTGGCTACAAAGATCAGTTGACTTTAGAGTAAAGAAGGTTGACATATCTCGATCCTCAAGTCCTAACAACAATTTCTACTACACCTGCAGCATGTCGGCCTTATGTCTTTGAAACTCCAGTGTTGGTAAACCCAGATGTCTCAAACGATAATTGTATGGCTGCTCACTAATGGATGGTATTAATTGTGTAGCTCTACTCTGTATTCCTTCAATTAATTTTCTTTCACCCAACTTGTGAGGTGACCATACTCCAAGTGGGGCCTAACCAGGGCCGTATACAGGCACTCACGCATGTCTTCATCTATATAAGCAAAACTCCTATATGAAACTACATACAAAGATTGATAACCTTAAGAATACAACACGCAGGATATGTGAAATATACTACAAAAATAAATTAAACAAAATAGATTTACTCACAAGCCATCATAACATTATATATATATAAAAAAAAAAATAATTACTATGTATATGTTTTATTATTGCTTTATAGTTTTCAAGTTATATATATATATATATATATATATATATATATATATATATATATATATATATATATATATATATATAAGAGAGAGAAGAAAAAAAATCAAACAGAATTATTCTAACACTATCACGCTGTTATCAAAGTTTGGTCAAGATAAAAGGAAGAAAAATAATATATTGTGTAACAGATACCAAATTATCTTTAAACAATTCAATCATTACAAAAACAGTCAACATTATTTTATCTATTATTAATTTTCATGTAACCCAACCACTTAGCTGCATTCTTATTTAAGGTATATCAGTGAAACATTTACATTCATACAAACAGTTCACTCACAGCCATCGCATACGTTTTCGTAATGTCACCTTGAGTCCTGTTCGGAATTACGTGAAGGCAGGATTGGTAAATATTTGTTGCTTTCCATACCTTTGTAGGCCTTCATTGTTTGCAGTGTATATGGTGACGGATTTTCCACCAAATACACCATAATGTCACAAAATTCCAAGTCTGGTATGAATGGTGCAGGAGCTGTCAATGATGTAAACAAAACACTGGGGGCTTTATATGGGTCACATGCCCCTAAAATACCAAGCTTTACATTTTTACATGGTATCTGTGTAATTCCTCACTTGTAAGATATTTGATGTGATCACTGACTATCAAATTTGCTGCTGACATGGTCAATAACAAGATTACAATGCTGGAAAGATCTCATAGCTGTATTGTTTACACACACTTTGTGACTCCACTTGACGGGCAATAAGGCGGACACACCAGCTGGGGTCACGTGCCTGTAAAGCCTCGATAGGTTAATCACTAATCAGTCCCTGCTCGTGTAGGTCAACAACTGGCCTCTTGCAGTCTCCTCAATTCTTATGTTCTTATGAATAGCTGATGACAACGCGGTACGACTGTCGTATCTCTAAGCACTTCATTATTTGTATTCCATGTCATTATAAGGAGGAGGAGGAGAGGCAGAGGTCATGAAATGGTGCACAGTATATAGACATCCTATGCACAGTACAGATCCTATAATATTCTATACTCTAGTAGCTTTATAAAGGATATGTAGTGCTCAGTGATAGTCTATCCAACGTACCTATATTAGAAGAAAAAAAACCAGCCATAATGTAGACTATCTTTTAATAATGTGTTCACGAGTAATTAATGGATTGGTGAAAAAAAAACAACATAAACACATTTCACACGGTCTTTTGATGGATGTATTTTTGAGTTACATTTTTTAATAGACCATACATTCATTATTTGACATTGCATAGTGACTCAGCGTCTGGGTATTACATCAAAATCTTCGTTAGCGCGTTGACCTCACCTTAAAACCTCCGCCAAGAGGGAGGTTTAACGGCTGACCAGTCAAATGAGTACTTATATAAAAAATAATACTTACCAAATAAAAGTATATTGTAATTGAAAGAAAGTATGTTATTTTGTAAGACTAATAGATATAATGAAAGTTTAATTGTGTTATAGATACATTCAAAATTGAGGAATGTCCGTCCGGTGGAGAGTCATGCCTCAAGGCAACACCTGCGAATGAGTACTTATATAACAAATAACACTTAGCAAATAAAACAAAAAGATTAAAATTGGAATAAAGTATATTTTTTCTAAGACTAGATAGTATAATGAAAGTTTAATTATGTTATAGATGCATTCAAAATTGAGTCAAGCGAGTATCTGTGGAGTGTTTACATCAGCAGGACACAAGAAGAAGAGGAAAGAAGGTCTGAGCGAGGGAAGAGAGTCAACATTTAAATCCTCAATCATGTCTAACAAAAACAAGATTCCCGAGAGGTAATATACAGGTGTTTTGTGATATAATAGTGATAATTACTCATCCTTATAAGGTGTTTATTATATATTACCTGAGAAATGAGGGAAAGGAAATAGTTTAGGGAAATTTTCTGTTGTACTACGTTTTAAATTTTGATTTTATTTATATTCACAGATTTTTAATGCATCATGTGTCATGTCATGTTTAGTGTTATAATATTAAACAAATAATTCCTTAGTTGTTGTTGTTATAAGCAGAGTAACAGTGTTCTGTTTAGTAGAGCAGGTTTGAAAATATAAGGTAATTCTGCATAACTACTGCTCGGACGATATCGATATAAATATGAAGTGGTACATACCATACATAGTGTACTCAACACATCTGTGAAGGGTTCAGGCGGTGCTCACCAGTATAACCAAATATAGGCCATCTATGGCAGTCCGGAAAAAAGTCCAGGGTGAAATGCCTAACTTTTGGGTAATAGAATATTAAAAGCTTATATAACCGAACCTAACCAACCTTAACTTAACCTTAACCTTACCACAACCTTACCAACATAACTTAACATTACATAACCTAACATAATTCTTTGCGAGGTAAATAATGGTGAGCCCCGCCTGAAACCTTCACAGATGTGTTGAGTACATTGCATTACATTGATATCGTCCAAGCAGTGGTTATGCAGATCAACCTTATATGTGTTTTGAATAAATCTGATTACCGTTTTTCGGTAAAATAGCGGGTTTTTTTTTAGAATTAGAGGTGGAGATGTTTAACAGGTTTTTTTTAAATATAATGTAACTTTTTTTTAATCTCCACCACAAGTTAGTTTTAAATATTAAATGTAACCTTCCCTAACCCTCCACCAACACCACAGCTTTTTAAAAGTAATATATTCAAATATTTATCTCTGCGGGTGTCACGCTCGCTCAACCTAACCTAACCTAACTCAACCTAACCTAACCTAACCTAACCTAACCTAACCTAACCTAACCTTGATTGTCGTGTGGCCAACGGCAAGAATAAAGCGTTAAAATTTTATGAAAGGTTAGGTTAGGTTTGGTTAATTTCAAATAGAACAATACAGAGTTAGTTCTTCGTCTCAGAGCAATGCGATCCTATTACCTTGAATTACTATGGTGTTCAGAAAATTAACTCGATAATGAAACCTTCCCATATTCATTACAGTATGTATTTTATGCAGTACTAGAATATTATACAGATTGGTTTTGTAGCTGTAGTTATGCAGATCTACTAAAGAGGAAATATACAGTACGGGTTATTTTTTAGTAGTTACCTAAAGTAGAATTGAGAGGGTTTGGCTAGATTAGGTTCGGATAGGTAAGGTAAGGTAAGGATTTACGGTTCATCTTTAGTCCCTTGATTGGTTAGTTTAGGTTAGGTTAAGTTAGGTTAGGTTAGGTTAAGTTAAGTTAGTTTAAGTTCAGTTAGGTTAGGTTAAGTTAGTTTAGGTTGTATGTTTTAAATGTTCACTCATATATACAGTTATTTGGGTTATTATACAGTGATCTATATTGGTGTTGTTCATTATATATGCCAACACACTATGTCTTGTGCATCCCCTCATTGTGTTTCTCTTCCCTTCCTTGTATTGCAGGTGGGAGAAGTACACTAACATGGGCCGCATCATCCCAGGCACCAGGTTCATCACGTTCAAGGTTCCTCTGCGGCAGGTGAGTACTCAAACCCAACTCTTGACCTCTTTACAGCAATGTGTAGCATGTGACAATGGGTAGTGTTCCTAGTCCTCCCACCACACCAACCGTTCCTTCGTGTTGGGGTATCTCTAGTGGTTGACGTTTATGCATTATAATATTTGAACCTTTGACAAAACTGGTCGGACCGGCAGCGGCAAACCATCAATAAAGGTTGCTGTTAATATTTATTGTTATTTTCCAGTTGAGAGATTTCATATGTTTTGAAGGACATTAAATAATTGAAATGGAAGATATTGATGTAGCTTGAAGATCCTCCAGAACACTTAAATACATGAGTTGAATTTTGGTGGAGAACTTATTGTCGATGATAAACGGAAGCCATTACATGTGTTAATTCTTCCTGATGCTGGCGTGAATTGAGTTATTTCCAGCGATTTAAGGAAAGATTTAAGGTGAGATGCATACATATATTTCTGCATCCTTGATAGTATATTTATAAAGGAACTATGCACAGAAATATCCTTCCATAGCATATTAATCCTAGAATTGGTACATAGTGGTCCTGGCTGCTTGCGTAAAAACATTTATTATTTTTACGTTGGTGGACAGTTTAATATAGACAAAAGATATGGTTTAACTTCACTTATGTTTTATTGAAGCTGCCACAAAAGAGCTTTCTGTAACTTTATAAGGAGAAAACTCCCCTCCATCACCTTGGCTGCATTCTACACACTAGTGGGAAGGCAGGTGTCTGGTTAGGCTGACATATATCCCCTCTATGATACCTACCTCAGTGTGGGGAGGTTGTGTCCCCCTAAATTCCATGTAAAGCCACCTAAACCAAATATTTTCTAGAAAGGGGAAGGAATACCCCATTTTTTCTATCAATTACATAATGTAGTTGACTTTAATTGGTTTATTTTATCAGGATAAAATTGTATGTATATCTCCTTTTATTAGAATAGCTAACAATGCAGATGAATTTAGTGACTGGGAACACCTCAAAGAGTGGGAGGACTTGCCTGCCAGACCAGAGTGTAGTGTACTCAGAACAGGACTTTACACAACGATATTGTCTCTTTAAAGAATGGACCGCTAGTAACTTATCGAGAAAGTCATATTGAGTAATGTTACAGCACAAAAACTGCTTTCTTTTAGTATTTTTACAAGCATTGCTCAACACGAGATACACAACAGCAGCGACTGTCTGGCTGAGACATTATATTGACAACTGGCTCAGTGTCTGTTGAATCGGTGGAAAGGTTTTGTGGCATTCAACATAAACATTGCCAAGATAAGTCGCATGCTAGGCCTACATGTTGCCTGTGTGCCTGGGTGGAATCCTGCCTTAACACTTTGCACCTCACCTATGTATGACACCACCTTGTATACCATTAATACACCTTGGTGGTAGAGTTATTGTCAATGGTAACTGGTGAAGAAGGTGATTTGAAACGACTATGTAACCAGTGAAAAGTGATTACTATAAACTATGTTGGGGACGAATGGTAGGCTTGTGGTTACATTAATTTGTTATTGTGTGGTGGTGATTGCAGAACTTATGGTGAAGTAATGGTGTTGAATTATGATTAAGTTTATAGTGAAATAATAGTGTACTGAGCTATAGGGAGAACTATGGTGAAGTATATAATAGTATACGTGGCTGTAAGAACGTATAGTAAAACAAGGTAAGTCTCCCATGCAATAGAGGGTTTTCTATCTAGTGATGGTTGATAGAAAATGGGCACGTTTTAGGGTAGACACTGACATTTTTATTTATTCAAGTGTTTGCGAACCTTTAGTACTCGTGATGGTGTTGAGTCCTTGGGAATGCGTAACTTAATTCATGTATTTTGTATTCTAATTCGATCGCCATTTTGTGGAAAGGATTCGTTAAGGATTGTGTCAGACGGTGATGTTTTATTATT
>JAPQNM010000049.1:11557889-11567889 GCA_029783475.1 Metacarcinus magister
GCTTACCTGGGGTCACGCCGCTAATGAACAGGTAACACCAACCTTAATTACTACTTACCTCAACTTGGTGACGTCTCCTCCCCCCCTTCCCCCCTCCCTTCCCTTCTTCTCTCCTCCCCTTTCCTCCTTCCCCTTCCCTTTCCTCCCCATCAGTCACCCACAGCTGTCTTCATAACATCCTCTTCCTCCCACCTCTCCTCCCTCCTCCCACCTCTCCTCCCTCCTCCCTCCTCCCACCTCTCCTCCCTCCTCCATTATCACCTTATCTTGTTATCTCCTCTTTTCGTAGCTGGGTTTAAAAAAATATATTATTATTTCTTCCTCGTAAAGTTGAAAGAAATTCTCGTGTAATGAAAATGTTCTTTTGTATATTTTTATTTTTTTTTCTATGCATTTTGGTTTTATTTTGATTTATTTATTTAGTTATTTATGTATTTATTTATTTTTTTTGTTTTTGTTTATTGAAGTTGGAAGTCGTAATGAAGTGTTATCTATCTGTCCTTCCTCCTCCTCCTCCTCCTCCTCCTCCTCCTCCTCCTCCTCCTCCTCCTCCTCCTCCTCCTCCTCCAGTTATCACAGCATCTTGGAGGACTTCCTGGAGGAGTAGTGGTTCCCAGGACGAAGGGATGGAGAGAAGTAGGGAGAGAAGGAAGAAGGAAGGGAGGAGGGAGGGAAGAGAGGAAGGGGAAAGATAAGGGAAAATCTAGATGACTTTTTTCCCTTGAGGCTAAACAACAAAAGTCATTCAACCGTACTAAGGTCAAGGGGGGGTAGGGGGGGGGAAGATGGGCGCTATTTCTCCTGCTATATGGCGCTGTGGCTGAGACTCGAACGGGGGACGATTGGATGTGAGGTCAAGGCTCTTACCACTGTGCCAACCTGACCTTTGTAGAAATGAAGGGAAGGGAAGTGAGGGGAAGAGAAAGGGAGAAGTGGGGAGAGAAGAAGAGAAGTGAGAGGAGGAGAGAAGGAAAGGGAAGAGCGTGGGAGGGAAGTAAGATGGAGAGACTGAAAGAAGAAGAAGAAGAAGAGGAAGAGGAGGATGGAGGTAAAAGATAAGAGAGACGAGAAGATACTAATCACTATATTATTTCATGTAAAATATATTATGTTTGGATATTATGTGGTGGTGGTGGTGGTGGTGGTGGTGGTGGTGGTGGTGGAAGGCAGTATTTTTGGTGTGTTTGTAGATAGATGATGATGATAAGGCAGATTAAAGATTACAGATTAGAGATTAAAGATACGAATAATAATGACTTGAACCTTTTAGTTATCAAAGTTGTTTTTTTATTATGTATTTTTACCGTTTATCCCTCCAGCAATGCATTCTTATCTAGTAGTAGTAGTAGTAGTAGTAGTAGTAGTAGTAGTAGTAGTAGTAGTGGTAGTAGTAGTGGTGGTGGTGGTGGTGGAGGTCACAGAGAGGTCAACATCTGTGAGGTCATGATAACCTTTGACCTCTACTCCCACCATTCCTTTCTTCCTTACTTTTCTTCCTTCTTTCCTTCCTTCCTTCGTGTTTCACTGCATTCTCTCTCTCTCTCTCTCTCTCTCTCTCTCTCTCTCTCTCTCTCTCTCTCTCTCTCTCTCTCTCTCTCTCTCTCTCTCTCTCTCTCTCTCTCTCTCTCTCTCTCTCTCTCTCTCAGCACACCTGTAATTAAGATCAAGCGTTACCTGCCTCTATCATTTCACTGTTTTACTGCCTCGTCAACAACCTGTCTTTCTTAATTACCTGCAGTCATTAAGTGGTCCAGTTTTAATTAGTGTCGAATTAAAATGATTGTCTGGAGGTAATGCACGTGTGGTAGGTAATGCAGGTGGGCGGGGCGGGGCGGGGCAGGGCGGGGCGGGGCAAAGTGGGTGGGTGGACCAGGTGATTAATTAGGCGGTGCTGGACAGGTGTGTGTCTGTTTATCTTTTTTTTTTTGTTTGGCGGCAAAATCGAGTGAATGGAAAAAAATGTAAGATTATAGATAGATGAAAAAAATATTGTGTGTGTGTGTTGGTGGAGGAGGAGGAGGAGGAGGAGGAGGAGGAGGAGGAGGAGGAAGAAGAGGAGGAGGAGGAGGAGGAGGTAGTAAGGTATGGTAATGTTGCTTTTGACACAGATATGGTGTGTTGGGGGGGCGGGGGTCGGGGGGGGGAGGAAGGGGGTCATGAAAGTGAGGTCAAACTGCGTGAAAATGAGGTCATGGAGTACGTGGTGGAGGTCACTTGTCACGTGTTGGATAATTTTACGGCCAAGAGGAGGAGGAGGAGGAGGAGGAGGAGGAGGATAATGAGATGTTTGTACTGTACTCAAGGATTTTGGGTAATGTACATTTTTTCTTTTCTCTCTCTCTCTCTCTCTCTCTCTCTCTCTCTCTCTCTCTCTCTCTCTCTCCTCTCTCTCTCTCTCTCTCTCTCTCTCGCTTTCTCCCTGTAAATTTCGTTGAAAATTGAATAGAAAATGAATAGATGATTGACTAATACGTGAACGGCCTCTGATGAAGGAGGAGGAGGAGGAGGAGGAGGAGGAGGAGGAGGAGGAGGAGGAGGGGCATTCCTGGGTGGTGCGGAGTTACTATGGTAATGAGAGGAGGTGCTTTCTCACACCCTCCTCCTCCTCCTCCTCCTCCTCCTCCACAAATAATCATCATTTCCTCAGTCTTTCCTTCCCTTCACCACTTGCTATCTTCACACACACACACACACACACACACACACACACACACACACACACACACACACACACGCGTTCTGGGAGGTCTTCAATTATTGCCTCCACCCGTCTCTTCCTTCTTCTCCTTCCCTCCCTTCCTTCCTTCCTCCCTTTCCTTCCCCCCCTTCCCCTCCCTTTAGTCAGATAGGAAAGCCACGTACAAACACACTGGTCACCCCTTAGGAATCCCACCCTTAGGAATTTCACCCTTAGAAATATCACCCTTAGAAATCCCACCCTTAGGAATTTCACCCTTAGAAATATCACCCTTAGAAATATCACCCTTAGGAATTTCACCCTTAGAAATATTACCCTTAGAAATCCCTCCCTTAAAAATCCCACCCTTAGGAACTCCTTATACTGATGATGATGATGATGATGATGATGATGATGATGATGATGATGAAACACCCTTTACTAACACCCCTTTACACCCTTTATTTCCATCACGTGTTCAGACATACATACTAACCCTTTTTTTCATCTCTCCCTCTCTCCCTTTTATCATATTTTCCTCTATTCCTTCATTTATTTATTTATTTTTTTGTTATTTGTATCTGAGTTAATTTTTTTTTAATTGTCTATAAATTTTGTTTTTTTCGCTATTTTTTGTTTTCTGTTTATTCATTTATTTTATCTACCTTTATTCTTTTTTTATCAATTCCTTTATTATTCATTTATCATCGTATTCTCTCTATCTCTATCTTTGCATTTATCTCTCCTCTCTATTCCCTTCTATCCTCTATTCTCCTCCTATTCCTTCCTTCTCTCTCCTCTCCTCTCCTCTCCTATTCCTTCCTTTCCTCTCCACCTCCCATTTCACTCCTATCACCATTATCCTCCTATCCTATCCTCCATCCTTCCCTCCTCCTCTACACACACACACACACACACACACACACACACACACACACACACACACACACACACACACACACACACACACGCATTACCCTTACACCCTCCTGCTATCGGTAATAGTAACCTAGCCAGACACTTCTCCTCCTCCTCCTCCTCCTCCTCCTCCTCCTCCTCCTCCTCCTCCTCCTCCTCCTCCTCCTCCTCCTCCTCCTCCTCCTCCTCCTCCTCCTCCTCCTAAATATATATCGATATCGTCTCTTTGTCCTGTCTACCCATAGTTACTCAGAACCTTATTGGCTTTACACTCCATGGTATTTGCATCTCTTTAATACACCTCCTCCTCCTCCTCCTCCTCCTCCTCCTCCTCCTCCTCCTCCTCCTCCTCCTCCTCCTCCTCCTCCTCCTCCTCCTCCTCCTCCTCCTCCTCCTCTTCAATCTCTCTTCCTTAACTCTCTTTCGTCCTCATCCTCGTCGTCCTCCATTTCCTCTTAACATTCCCATCAATCTGTTCAGTCCTCCTCCTCCTCCTCCTCCTCCTCCTCCTCCTCCTCCTCCTCCTCCTCCTCCTCCTCCTCCTGGCGTAGCACATGGTATCACTGAGGCAGCAAGTAGTAACCAGCCTCGTAACTAGGTGGTTAAGTGCCTTGTTACCCTACTAGGAGGTCGTTAGGGTCGCCAACTGCCTTTTGTCGCGATATTGTGATGCTATCTGGCTGAGAGAGAGAGAGAGAGAGAGAGAGAGAGAGAGAGAGAGAGAGAGAGAGAGAGAGAGAGAGAGAGAGAGAGAGAGAGAGAGAGTTCTTAATAGGTTTGGGTTTATAAGTTAGTATCAGTTTTTTTTTATTTGATATTGAGATTTGCTTTATTTATTTTTTATTTTTTTTATTTATTTGTGTTTTTTTTATTATCTATATTTATCAAGTTCGTTCTATCCATCTCCTTTTTTTTTCTTTCTTTCTTTTATTCTATTGTCAACTATATATATTTTTTTGTATCCTTCTCTTTATATATTTTTTTACACTCTGTTATTTCAGTTTTATTTTTATGTTTTATTTATTTATATATATTTTTTTTGTGTGTGTCTATATATTTATGATCAACTTAAACGTGTATTGTATTAATTTTATTCTTTTATTTTCAGACATCATTATCACCGTTTCGTTTATGTGTGTGTGTGTGTGTGTGTGTGTGTGTGTGTGTGTGTGTGTGTGTGTGTGTGTGTGTGTGTGTGTGTGTGTGTGTGTGTTTAGTAATGCCTCCATGTTTGTTTCCTCCCCCCTACGTTTGCACTGTCTTTTTTTTTCCCCCTCTCGTTTACAGACTGAAATAACAACATTCAATAAACTATTTAACACACACTGGCTAAAGAGAGAGAGAGAGAGAGAGAGAGAGAGAGAGAGAGAGAGAGAGAGAGAGAGAGAGAGAGAGAGAGAGAGAGAGAGAGAGAGAGTACACTAAGCCTACTGCTGTGACCTCTTAAGAAAGTTATGTTGTAAAAGAAGAAAAAAAACTATCTTTATGTACACTATAAACTGATATCTACTCTTCTTCCTCCTCCTCCTCCTCCTCCTCCTCCTCCTCCTCCTCCTCCTCCTCCTCCTCCTCCTTCGTTTCCGAGTTTCCTTTTCGTCTTGTCATTGTTGTTGTTCAATTTGTTTTTGTTGTTGTAGATCGTCACCGTTGTCCTCCTCCTCCTCCTCCTCCTCCTCCTCCTCCTCCTCCTCCTCCTCCTCTTCCTCTCTCTCTGTCATGGTGGTGGTGGCGGCTAAAATAATGATGATATAAGTACATGTCGTTAGAGAGAGAGAGAGAGAGAGAGAGAGAGAGAGAGAGAGAGAGAGAGAGAGAGAGAGAGAGAGAGAGAGAGAGAGAGAGAGAGAGAGAGAGAGCCATTCTTCTTCAGGTTTCCCGATGGAACGAGATAAAACGTCACTCACCTGTATTATTATTATTTAAGGTGCCGACGGGAGGAGGAGGAGGAGGAGGAGGAGGAGGAGGAGGAGGAGGAGGAGGAGGAGGAGGAGGAGGAGGAGGAGGAGGAGAGGAGGAGGAGGAGGAGGAAGAGGAGGAGGAGAGGAGGAAAGTAAGGGTTGGAGGTAGAGGTGGCTAGAGGAACCCAAGATAGGAGACTGATCATTGGTGGAAGGCAGAATGTTGGTGCAAAGTAGGGGGTAGGTGGAGGGAAGGAGGAGGAGGAGGAGGAGGAGGAGGAGGAGGGGAGGAGGAGGAGGAGTGTGCCAGTAAAGGAGGAGGTCATAGTTGGAGGGAGAGGAAGCAGGGATGGAGAGATGTTAAAATTTGGAGGAAAGATTTGGGAGATGAGTAGAATAGTGGAGAGAAAGAATGGAAAGGGAGGGAGGGAAGAAAGGATGGAGGAGATATATAGAAATGAATGATAGGAATGATAGATGGAGGAGGGAAGGAAAGATGGAGGGAGAGAAGAGAGGAGGTGCATATGGAAGAGAAAACTATAGGAATAGAAGAGATAATGAAAGATAGTTATATAGAAGTAAAAAGAAGATAGGAATGGAAGGAGTGGAAGAGGAGGAGGTGGTAGGTGGATGAGAAAGATGATAGGTAGGGAAGGGATAGAAGAAGAGGGGAAGAGGAGTAGTAGGTGGTAGTGGAGGGGTGTTGGGTTGGGGTGTAAAATGAGTTATTTACGAGGTTGGATAAACAAGCACACCCGTTCATTTGCCGGGCCGTGGACAATGCTGAATTACAGGGTGGAGATGCCTGCCCTGATCACCCTATTGTCCTGCTGCCACGCCCACACCCTCACCCACGCCCACGCCCTCATACACACTCATACTCACTCCCTCACACACCCTGATCTCGCCACGTACGCCCATTACCGCCCATACCCATACCTAGCACCTCACACGCCCATGTTTCCTACCATACCATAGCTCATAGCACCTCCCACGCCCTCCCATGCCTTCACAAACACGCCCATTATTTCTTATCTGTTTCCTGTCCCATTCGCGGATTTCCTCTTCCCTTTCCTCCTCCACTCATCTCCTTCCTCCACTCATCTCCTTCCTCCACTCATCTCCATCTACGTGTTGCTGTGTTTTTTTTTTTATATATATACTTAACACTTAGAAATATTTAAGACGAGTAGCGAGTAACCTTGAAAATAAATATATATAAATTAGTCATTTATATTATTTTCAATTTATTATTTTTTTGAAGGAAACGTCTTTTTTCATTTATATATTTTTTTCTTCATAATTTTTACTAACGACTTAGAAATATTTAAGACGAGTAGCGAGTAATGTTAAGAATAAGATATAAAAAGTCATACTATTTGTCACTTATATAATTTTTTTCAGGAAACGTCATTTATTTAATTTATACTTTTTCATTATTATTATTATCATTATTATTTTATTTTTTTTTATTTACTTACCACTTTAGAATTATTTAAAAACGAGTAGCGATGATCATACTATATACAACTTTATTTATTATTTTTTAAATGGGAAACGTCTCTATTTTTCCCTTCATTATTCATCATTTTTATTAACTACTTATAAATATGGAAGAGCAGTAGCGAGTAAAATGAATATCTCCTACTTTTTTTCTCCACCTTTAATAATTTCTAAAAGGGAGCGTACTCTAACTTTTTTTTCTTTTTTTTCTTCCCTATCTTTTTTTTCCTCCTCTTCATCATCATTATTAGCATCCTCATCGTTTTTGCAGCTTCCTCAGGTGTAAAATCAGAGGCAGTAGTGTTACTTAGTCACCCTTCATTATATTCTTAAAGGAGTTGTATTTTGTGTGGGAATTTTAAGCATATTTTTTATAGTTATTTAGTCACTGATCATTATTTTCTTAAAGGAGTTGTACTTTCTGAATTTTAAGTATGTTTTTAACCCTTATACTCGAGGGATGATGGCGGGCAGGTAACAACAGGTAATAGATAACAGGTAACAACAGGTAACATATAACAACAGGTAACAACAGGTAACAGGTAACAACAGGTAACAGGTAACAACAGGTAACAGTAACAGGTAACACAGACAACAGGTAACAGGTAACAGGTAACAGACAACAGGTAACAACAGGTAACAGGTAACAGGGGCGCCGAGGGAGGCAGGTAATGGGTGTGAGGGCTTAATTGGAGCGTGTTTGGGGGTGGCTGAGGGGGGGTATGGGTGGGTATGGGTATGGGTGTGTGGTGGGTGTGTGTGGTGTCACTCATAACACCGCCCAACACTCCTCGTCCTCCTTGTCCTCGTCCTTGTCCTTGTCCTTGTTTTATTTCTTCTTTTTTTTATTCAATTTTTCTTTCGTTCTCTTTCGCTATTTTTTTTTTCTTGTCTTCATATCGCTTTCTCTCTTTTTTCTCTTCCTATAGTAGTGGGAATAAAAGAAGGTTTGCATCGTATTAAACTTCCATTCCTCCTCCTCCTCCTCCTCCTCCTCCTCCTCCTCCTCCTCCTCCTCCTCCTCCTCCTCCTCCTCCTCCTCCTCCTCCTCCTCCTCCTCCTCCTCCTCCTCCTCCTCCTCCTCCTCCTCCTCCTCCTCCTCCTGCTCCCTCTATCATTAAAGGGCGTAATGGGCCCCGTTAAATTTGATAATTAGAACCTATTGGCCCTAAGAGGAGGCTGCTATTAACTTGTCGATCATGATGGTGGTGGTGGTGGTGGGGGTGGTGGTGGTGGTGGTGGTGGTGGTGGCGGTGGTGGTGGTGGTGGTGGTGGTGGTGGTGGTGGTGGTGGTACAAGGAGGAGGAGGAGGAGAGGGGAATAGGGTCAAGAAAAAAGAAGTAGGGAGGGTCAAGAGAGAGAGAGAGAGAGAGAGAGAGAGAGAGAGAGAGAGAGAGAGAGAGAGAGAGAGAGAGAGAGAGAGAGAGAGAGTACACACTTTATGATCCAAGCAAGTTGTGAGGAAGAAAAATGAGGATATGATTGTGTGTGTGTGTGTGTGTGTGTGTGTGTGTGTGTGTGTGTGTGTGTGTGTGTGTGTGTGTGTGTGTGTGTGTGTGTGTGTGTGTGTGGTCACAATTTGACGTTCATAACATAACTTTTAAGGAATGTTATGTTAAGTTAATTTTTTTTTCTTCAAATCAAACATTGAAACTCGTATTTTTCATTATTTTATTTACTTACTAATTTTATAGTTTAGCATATCATGTGTTTATGCGTTTGTTTGTATGTTTGAAGATATCGTGTTTTTTTTATTATTATTATTTATTTTATTTTTATTTCTATTCATCTGTTGTATATTCACTGGACATACAGTATACATACATATATATAACTATTTATTATTAATTTATTTTTGCAATTGATATATTTCACTTTGTATCGTTGTTTGAATTCAAGCTCCTCCTCCTCCTCCTCCTCTTCCTCCTCCTCCTCCTCCTCCTCCTCCTCCTCCTCCTCCTCCTCCTCCTCCTCCTCCTCCTCCTCCTCCTCCTCCTCCTCCTCCTCCTCCTCCTCAGTGACTGGCAACAAGCAATTTAGAAGTAGCTGCATCACTGGTGTTTGCCTCCGTGTGTGTGTGTGTGTGTGTGTGTGTGTGTGTGTGTGTGTGTGTGTGTGTGTGTGTGTGTGTGAGGAGGAGGAGGAGGAGGAGGAGGTATCGTAAAGATGGTTCGTCTTCCACTTAGCTGACACGTGCCAGGTCCTCCTCTTCCTCCTCTTCCACCTTCCTCCACACACACTCTCTCTCTCTCTCTCTCTCTCTCTCTCTCTCTCTCTCTCTCTCTCTCTCTCTCTCTCTCTCTCTCTCTCTCTCTCTCTCTCTCTCTCATCTGGTCGTATCACTCATTTGAAGAGGAGGAGGAGGAGGAAGAAAAAAAAAAGAGGAAGGAGAGGGAGGAGAGAAGAGCAAGAAAGAAATGGAGAGGAGAGACAGAAAGGAAGAAAATAAAGGAGGATTGGAGAAGCGGATGTATATGGGAGGTAGAAGAGAGAGGAGAGAATGGGAAATAAAAGAGAAGAAAAGAGAAGTAAAAGTGTTGGAAATAAAAAAGAAGAGATAATTGAAAGTAGAAGAGAAAAGAAGAGAAGGGGAAGAAAGGAAAAATATAGAGGAAAGGAGAGGAGGGTAGATATGGGAGGTAGAACAGGAGAGAAAAGGAAAGAGAAGGCTAGGAGGGTAGATATGGGAGGGAGAACAGGAGAGAAAAGGAAAGAGGAGAGAAGAAGAGAGGAAGAAGGAGGAAAGGAAGAGGTTTGGTTTCCTCACTCGTCACTTGGAAGACTGGACGAGGCGGTGACCACTTCCTGCTGAGAGAGAGAGAGAGAGAGAGAGAGAGAGAGAGAGAGAGAGAGAGAGAGAGAGAGAGAGAGAGAGAGACAGACGCACAAATTAAACCTAACCTCTATAAATATCAATAAAAAAAATACTTGCATAATACTAATAATTCTTAATATATTTTCTCTCTAGTTATTTATTTATGTATTTATTTATTATTATTATTGT
>JAPQNM010000049.1:11575389-11582889 GCA_029783475.1 Metacarcinus magister
GGGGTCACGTTTGGCCCTCACGTCTCCCCTCTTCCTCTCCCCTCTTCTCTTCTCTTCCTCCATTCCCTCCTTCCTTCCTTCCTTCCTTCTTCCTTCGTTTTCCTCGTATTTCCTTTCCTTCCTGATTCTCTTTGGTGTTGTCTGGTAATTTTTTTTTTTTTCTCTCTCTCTCTCTCTCTCTCTCTCTCTCTCTCTCTCTCTCTCTCTCTCTCTCTCTCTCTCTCTCTCTCTTTCGTTTATCACAGGTAATTATATTTATCGTTTTACTCCTGTCTATGTTTTATTCATATATATTTTCTTTTCTTTTATCTCCTCTATCATCATCATCATTATCTCACTTCTTCACATTCGTTTATTCTCATGATTTATTTTCCGTATTTTATTTCCTCGTTTTCATATTTTATTTTCTTCCTTGCGTTTTAACATTTTTATTCCCTCGTCTTAAATTTTTTCCCATCTTCAGAATTTTCCCCTCGTCTCGTCTTCCCACACATTTTTTTTCCCTCCGTCTTCACATTTTTTCTTCCTCCTTTTACTCCTTGATAATCGATGCATTGTCAAATTTGCATAAATCGTGTATAATTTTATTGATTCGCTTGGACGCGTGAAATTTATGCATATAATTTTTTGGCTAAATTTCTCATTATCTGTATTTTTCTGAATGTGTTTTCGTGGAAATTCTCTTCAATCTTAATACATTGATGGAGTGAAATTGTTCTCTTATTGACAGACGTTTATTAAAAGATTCTCTCTCTCTCTCTCTCTCTCTCTCTCTCTCTCTCTCTCTCTCTCTCTCTCTCTCTCTCTCTCTCTCTCTCTCTCTCTCTCTCTCTCTCTCTTTCGTTCGTGCACAGTTAAGATCTTTAATTTTTCCTGTTTATTCATCTTGTTTGCACTCAAGTTATCGACATTACAGTGTGGCTGGACTCCTCCTCTTTATCACTGTGACCTCTGCTCTTCTTTGTCCTCCTCCTCCTCCTCCTCCTCCTCCTCCTCCTCCTCCTCCTCCTCCTCCTCCTCCTCCTCCTCCTCCTCCTCCTCCTCCTGCTTTTGATTCTACTCCTGCAACTTCGTCTCCTTCTGAATCATATTTTTCTCCTACTGTTTTTCCATAATATAGTTTTTCTTATTATCCTCCTCCTCCTCCTCCTCCTCCTCCTCCTCCTCCTCCTCCTCCTCCTCCTCCTCCTCCTCCTCTTCCTCCTCCTCCTCCTCCTCGGCACAGATGTCTCCTGAGGTGAGTCAGCCGTCGTGGGGGGCAGATGGCCGCCCTCGTGACCCTGTTTATCCCGCCCACTCTGCCTCCTGTTGTCCTGTTGTCCTCGTGTCCTCGTCCCGCCCCTTCTGTTGTCAGTCTTGTTTCCCTCTCCTTCTCCTTCTCTTCGTCATTCTAGTTTTTATTCTTGTTATTCTTCAGTTGCTAATATAATCTGTTGTCATTGTTGTTTTTCTTCTTCTTCTTCTTCTTCTTTTTCTTCTTCTTCCTTCAGTCAGTTTCTAATTATTTTGTGGAGTGACAATATTTTAGTCTCTCCGTATTTTCTTTTCTTTCATATATAATCTATTCACGATTTAATATTCAGTTCACTTATTTTCCTTCTTATTTTCTTTTCTTTCTTGCTTCGTATCTTTATCTTGTTCCCTATGTCGTCTTTCTCTCCGTATTTTCTTTTCTTTCATATATAATCTATTTACGATTTAATATTCAGTTCACTTATTTTCCTTCTTATTTTCTTTTCTTTCTTGCTTCGTATCTTTAACTTGTTTTCTATGGCGTCTTCCCCCCTCCTTCCCCCCCACCTTATCAAAAATGACCAATTAGCATATAACTACATATCTCACATTAATTCTTATCACTTCCTTATGATTATATTTTCATCCCTGTTTTCTTACTCCTCTCGATCGCCCACTGTTATATTTTATTTTATTATTTGATTTTGTTTTATTATTTTTATTACGTTGTGTCTCCTTCAGTTGTTATTATGTTTTGTATATATAGTTAATTTTATTTTATTACTTTTGTTCTTACTGGTTGCTTTATTATATTATATTTGATTATATTTTATTTTATTACTTCTATGTCGTATTATTATTGTTGTGTATCCGTCAATAGTGTTATTTTATTCTATTTTATTTTATTTTATATTTATTTTATTTCTGTTCCGTTGTTGTATAATATAATTTCCTCCATCAGTAGTGTTATTATTTTATTCAATTTAATTTTGTTTTATTTTTACTTCATTTAATTTTATATTATTTAATTTAATCTAATTTCACTTTACTTTACTTTACTTTACCTTATTACTGCTCCAAGTCTATTATTTTATTTCGCTATATTATTTATTCCATTTAATTTTGCTTGATTTTATTTTATACTCAATTCTATTCTATTCTATTTATTCTATTCTATTCTATTTTATCCTATCCTATCCTATCACTCTCCGGTCATTGTTTTGTTTCTTGTGTCTGTAGTTGAGTCAAGTTAAGGAGGATCGGATTCGGGTTTGTGTTTGTGCAGGAGAACCGATCAAGTAGCTTATGTACTGATGCCCTTGTGTTGTGTTTGGCCAGCGGCGGGGTGGGTGTGTGCAGCTTGTGGCGGTGGGGGGAGGAGGAGGAAGGAAGGAGGGTGGTGGAGGAGAAGGAGGGGGAGGGTGATGTGTGAGTGAGGAGAAGGATGAGTAGAAGAAGGAGGGGTTATGATGAGAGAGAGAGAGAGAGAGAGAGAGAGAGAGAGAGAGAGAGAGAGAGAGAGAGAGAGAGAGAGAGAGAGAGAGAGAGAGAGTCAACATAAGGTCGTTCTATTAATGTTAACACTCGATACATTTTCAAACTCTCTCTCTCTCTCTCTCTCTCTCTCTCTCTCTCTCTCTCTGTCTCTCTCTCTCTCTCTCTCTCTCTCTCTCTCTCTCTCTCTCTCTCTCTCTCTCTCTCTCTTACCTGGCATGCAAATGAACAGGTGTGGAATGTGCTTTTCAAGGGGAATATATCACACCTGTTTACCTCCCTTCCTCCCTCCCCCCCCTCAAGACCACCTATATACTCTTACTCTCCCCTCTCACTTTCTATATTTCCTCTCTTTTTTAATTCTCTCCCCTTGCTCTCCCCTCTCACTTTCTAGATTTCCCCTCTTTTTTATTTTATTCTTTACCCTCTCTTCCATTTGTACTCATCCTCTTCTATCCTATTTTGATATATTCTCTCTCTCTCTCTCTCTCTCTCTCTCTCTCTCTCTCTCTCTCTCTCTCTCTCTCTCTCTCTCTCTCTCTCTCTCTCTCTCTCTCTCTCTCTCTCTCTCAGCACATTACAGACATTACTCTCAACCTTCCATCATTAGTAACATACCCTCAAAATACCTCCTTTCCTCTCCTCTCTCCCTCATTCCCACATCCCCTCCCTTTCTTCCCTCCCCTATCTTCCCTCCCTCCCCTTCCCTCCCCCCTCCATCCATCCCTCCAAACAGCCCCCTATCGTTTGCAATGTAAATTCCATTAGCGGACAAAGGGTAATTGGGGCCAGGCTGGACAGTGACCATTAGGGTGTAATTGTGTTCTAATGGCAAGCTTGTGGGTCCCGCTGAGAGCCGTGGGCGGGGGTCGGACTCGTAACTTAGGGCGCTCTCTGTACGTCGCCTTCAATGGTGCTACTCTAAGACCTCTGTTGGACTGCCTTCCCCGTCGCCTATTACAGTTTATGGCGACAAATATATCCGATGTAATTTCTCTCCTTCGTGTATTCATAGTGTTGTGTGTGTGTGTGTGTGTGTGTGTGTGTGTGTGTGTGTGTGTGTGTGTGTGTGTGTGTGTGTGTGTGTGTTGTGTGTTGTGTGTCTGTGTGTGTGTGAAGGTCTTATCAGTGTGTGCATTGTGTGTCCTTGTAATCTTGTGGTTGTGAGTACTCAAGGTTTGTGTGTGTGTGTGTGTGTGTGTGTGTGTGTGTGTGTGTGTGTGTGTGTGTTGTGTGGTCAGTATTCTTTTTTCTTCTCTTAGTTCAATGTTAATATGATT
Organism: Metacarcinus magister; assembly: GCA_029783475.1. Taxonomy (NCBI): domain Eukaryota; kingdom Metazoa; phylum Arthropoda; class Malacostraca; order Decapoda; family Cancridae; genus Metacarcinus; species Metacarcinus magister. Next base: position 11,579,397 of record JAPQNM010000049.1, read on the forward strand.
TCCTTTCCATTTTCTACCTCTTCCTTCATTTTCTTTTTCTAATTTTCCTTGTATCTCCATCTTTTTAAATCTTTTCAATAACTTTTCATCCTTTTCCTGACCTTTTTTTTTTCTTTTCCTCACTTTATTTTCTTCCTTTCCATACCTCACTTTACTGTACCTTTCTCTCTCTCTTCCTTTCCTCTCTCTCTTCCTTTCCTCTCTCTCTTCCTTTCCTCTCTCTCTTCCTTTCCTCTCTCTCTTCCTTTCCTCTCCATCCTACCATCCTTTCTTCACTCATTTTCTCTCCTTCCATACCTCACTCCTTTCTATCCTATCCATCCTACCTACACTACTCCTACAACCCACCTCTTTATCCTGCAAAGATCCTACACGTCTAAGGATGATGAGGTGATCCTGCTGTAGGACACTAAGGGCGAGTATCCTTCACCTCATCAGGACTATCTTGAAGGATTTTTATTTTTATTTTATTTATATATATTTTGATTTGGTTCGATTATATTTTAACTTTATTTTTAATTCTATAGCTTGTGGTTCTATCCTTTCATTAGTTTCCTCTTAGATCACTTTACTCTTGTCTAACTAAGGTGCTTTATGTATGTATGTATGTATGTATGTATGTATGTATGTATGATTTTCAGTATATTAGGTTTTTTTTATTTTTATTTAGATAGTCGCTACATATTATAGAATGTTTCGTGTCTGTCTGTCGGTAGTTTTAAAAATGTTTCCTGTGGGCTGATATTTCCCTCCCCCACCTCTCTCTCTCTCTTTTTTTTCTTTTCTATTCTTAGGTGTGTTCTCTATTCAGGTAACTAATAATTAATCTACTCTGGCTTGTCACACTCTTCTCTCTCTTTCTTCCTCTCTCTCCTTCTCTCCTCTCCATTTAGTTTGCTTTGTCACACTCCTCTTTCTTTCTCCATTTCTCTCTCCCTTCTTTCCTTCTCTACATCTAGTCTTCATTGTCACACACACTCCTTCTCTCCCTTCTTTCCATCTCTCCATTTAGTCTGCTTTGTCACACTCTCTCCCTCTCTCCATCTCTACACTTAGTCTGCTTTGTCACACTACTCTCTTTCTTTCTCCATCTCTCTCCCTTCTTTCCATCTCTCCATTTAGTCTGCTTTGTCACACTCCTCTCTTTCTTTCTCCATCTCTCTCCCTTCTTTCCATCTCTCCATCTAGTCTGCTTTGTCACACTCACTCTCTCTCTTCCTCTCTCCTCCTTCTCTCCCTCAATGGTACACAACTACACATAATCCATCCGCTTCACCTTGTCCTCACACGCCCTCATTCCCTCTGCCTTTGCGCCTCGCCGTGCCGTGCCCTTGGAGGCTGCTGGATATTAATAGTCCTTTCTGAGGGGCGGACGGGCGGCCATGTGTCACCCTTCCCCCCTCCTCCCATTCCCCCCCTCTTCCCCCTCCCTCCCTCCCCCTCACACAGCACCGGCACAGAACCTTAACTTTTGGTGCTGAACACAATAATTCACCGTTACCTCTTTCTGTGTGTGTGTGTGTGTGTGTGTGTGTCCCTTAATGGTAGGATTGAGAGAGAGAGAGAGAGAGAGAGAGAGAGAGAGAGAGAGAGAGAGAGAGAGAGAGAGAGAGAGAGAGAGAGAGAGAGCGAGAGAGCGAGAGACAGCACACACATACACCAAAATCTTGACTCTTTTCTCTCTCTCCCTACCCTCCCTTCCTCCCCCGCCTCCCTCTCCCCTCACCTGTCCCTCTGATGCCCGGGGTAATAAATAGCTGTAGAGAATGAGTGTCGTGTCATCTATTTAAGCGGAGGGTCAAAGAACGTGTCCAAGACGTGTCCTAAACCGGAGGGAGACAAGTGTTGAAGATGAATATGGTGGAGAGGACGATGATACTGCTTGTGGTGGTGATGCTCTCTTGGTGGAGATAGGGATGCTGGGGGAAGGGGTGGTAGTGGTGGTGGTGGTGGTGGTGGTGGGGGTGGGGTGGTGGTGGTGGTGGTGGTGGTGGTGGGGGTGGGGGTGGTGGTGGTGGTGGTGGGGTCAATCAGTGGGTCTTTTTACCTGTGGGTGTACGGACGGGGCGGAGAGGTGGGCAGGAAGGCATTGCAAGGCGGGGCGGGGCACGAGGGAGCAAGGAACTGAGGGAAGGAAGGACAGAGATAGTGTAGGAGGTGCATGGAAGGATAGCAGGAGGAGGGAGAGACAGGAGAAAAGAACGGGGTGGGGTGCAGATGGGCGGGGTTGGGGTTGGGTTAGGTGAGGTGAGGTAAGGTGAGTTTCGGGTCAGCTCACTCCATTTTGCATAACTCTGATGATATTTGATGATGATAATAATAATAATAAGTGAATTCAGTTAAAGGAATGAGAAAGATTTGGTATATAATTCAAATACTTATATCCGTGTCGAAAGTTGTATGATTTATTATTCTATTATTATTATTATTATTATTATTATTATTATTATTATTCTTATTATTCGAGTTCAAGCTTTCCCTTTTTACCTTATCCATCCTTCCTTCCTTCCTTCCTTCCTTCCTTCCTTCCTTCCTTCCATCCTTGCCCTCGTTGGAGCTACGCCTCATTTGCCTAATACGTTTGCACTATCCTTGTCTCAACTCTGTCACCACTACAATCACCATCACCACCATTACCATCACCACCACCATCATCATCATCACCATCATCACTATTTAAGCGCTCAAACCATTAATCTACCCATCACCCTCCTCCTCCTCCTCCTCCTCCTCCTCCTCCTCCTCCTCCTCCTCCTCCTCCTCCTCCTCCTCCTCCTCCTCCTCCTCCTCCTCCTCCTCCTGCTGTTGTCCATTTATCACTCATGTCCACGCAAACTCTTATCTCCCCACCCCTGACATCCTCTCTCCTCCTCTATGGACACTCTCTTCAACATTACTCCCCACACTGTAAACAATTGCATCACCTTAAGACAACAGTGTTCAGTGTCTTCCCCAAATCTTGCTGTATAGTTTATCAGTATCTTCCCGCAAATTCTCTGACACAAAATTGTAAACTATATATTAACATCTTGTATAAATAAACCAAGTGGGTAAATCTGTTTAACATTTTGCGCTGAGACTGGTTCAACGCTATCTAATATTGTTCACGGTGTGGTGTTGTGAATATAAGTATTGAATCTGAATCTGAATCTCTCCTCCTCCTCCTCCTCCTCCTCCTCCTCCTCCTCCTCCTCCTCCTCCTCCTCCTCCTCCTCCTCCTCCTCCTCCTCCTCCTCCTCCTCCTCCTCAATCATCCCGGCAGCTGGGTCATCGGTCAACCCTCAGCCGCCTCTTGACATGACCGCCGTTAGAGAGGTCAACAGAACCGCCACGTGCTCCTAGGTCAACACGTGTTAGCTCTCTCTCTCTCTCTCTCTCTCTCTCTCTCTCTCTCTCTCTCTCTCTCTCTCTCTCTCTCTCTCTCTCTCTCTCTCTCTACTTGAGTTAGAAGGGCCTTGAGAGGGTGTGGGGGGTTGGAGGGGCGTTGGGGGGG
>JAPQNM010000049.1:11587889-11592889 GCA_029783475.1 Metacarcinus magister
TTTCTTTCGCTTTTTTATTTATTTATTTTTTCATTTTATCTTTTTCGTATAATTTTATGTTAATTTGTGTTAGTTTTTTATTTAATTATTTTTGTCGTAGTTAACTTTTCTTATTGCAGATTTTCGTTATTGGGTAAATGTTGATATTTACCAGCATCTTTGTCTTCTCTTTTTTATATATTTGTTCACAGGAAAGTATTGTCAATCTTAACTTCTCTTTATATTTATCTTCACCCTCTAATAAAAAAAAATCTATTAATCTCACCTTTTATTTTATTTTCTCATCTTGACTTGCAATTATTTTTTTTTAATCATTATTGCAATTTTTTCTCACATACTTTACATCCATTCTTCTTCCTTCAATTGCTAATATATTCTTTTCTCTCTCTCCCATCTGTTCAAAAATTTTCTTAGTATTGTGCCTTTTTTCCCTTATTTTCTCTACCATTTATTAAGAAAATTCTAAATATATATACTGTAAATTTTCTTAGTATTGTACCTCATTTTTTTCCCTCATTTTTTCCCATAAATCTAAAGGATACATATTTTCCTCTCCTCTTCCAATTCTCAGTAAAGTGTCATTAGCTTTCAGTAAATTTCTAGTCCTAAGACACTAATTTCTATCTCCTTCACATTATTTTTATTTTTGTTTAATAATATATCTTTTATGTTCGTCCTTAATTCTGTTTCTCTTATTTGATTTTTATCTCTTCATTTTTTTGTCATTTTCTTTTCTCTCTTCCTGTCTTGTCTTGTCATCTGTGTCGTACCGTCTCTTCTGTCTGTTTTATCATATGATTAATATCTTCAGTTTTTTTTCTTAGCTTTCTTTTCCTGTCTCCATATTCTTTCCTTTTTATTTATCTTACTATTTTTTACGCATCTTTATATATATTTTTTTTTGTGTGTGGTTCGTTGTTCTTATAAAATGTCGTGTGTTTGGATTAACCTTATTTAACACCTATTCACCTTTTTCTAATTAATAATTCTCACATTAAAAACAACAAAAGGAAAGATCATAAGCTTCTCCCTTTTATCTCTTCATCTTAATGGTCGTGTATTTGTTTCAAAGATGGAATTTTTTTTTTTATATATAATTATTTTCCTCCGAGGGTCAGTTTTCGTCAGGTGACCCGCAGTTGTGACCTAAATACTCACCCCCCCCCTTCATGTGGTCACTAAAGGGAAGGGGGGGGAGGAGGAGTAAGGGGAGGAAGGGGAGATGACGAAAGGCTTTAAAGAGGGATGGGAAGGAGAGGAAAAAGTGTAGGAAGGGAAGGGAAGGGGTGATGGGTTGTAAATGGAAGGGGATGAGGAAGGGAATAAGGGAAGATGACGGAAGGGTGAGAAGAGGAAAAAGTGGAAGAAAGGAAAGAGTGAAGGGAAGTGGTGGAGGTGTGTAAGGGGTAAGTGGGCGGGGCAGTGGGTGAGGGAGAGGTGGAGTGGGGGAGGGGGGGTGGAGTGGGTGTTGGGTGGGCGCTGGGGGGGGGGCGGTGGTAGGCGGCAACTCGTTTGAAAGATTATGATCTCAATAGGCTTCATGGGGGGGCGGAATGGGCAGTTTTGATTCCCTTGTGGTCAGCTTGTGTATCCCTCACCCCCCCTTGTGTGTTTTCTCCCTCTCTCTCCCTCTCTCTCCCTCTCTTTTTTTTTCTCTCATTTTCTATCTTTCTCTTCCTTTCTCTCATTCTTCAGCAATTTTTGTTAAACTTTTTTCTCACATTCTTGTATATCCCTTTTTATTTATCCATTTTCCTTCTTTCTCCTTGCTTCCCTTTCCTTCCATTCCTCCTTTTTCTTCTTTCTCTTTTTATTCATTTCCGAACCAAAAAAAAATAATGGATTTCTTCTTCAATACAAACACATATTCTTTATTAATGTCTCTCGTTCCTCTTAACTTATTTATATATCTTGTTCTCTCACCTTCACCTACCACTTGAAGAACTAACTGCCTTTCCTCCTCCTCCTCCTCCTCCTCCTCCTCCTCCTCCTCCTCCTCCTCCTCCTCCACTTCCTCCTCCATCACCCCGTCACATCCTCGCTTCCTTATCTGGTCATCTCTTGTAGTCTAAAATTCCTTATTTGGCTGATTATCTCCCTTGATAAGCTAACAACCCCCACGTTCCTCTCGGCGGGTAACTCACTTTGGGGGGGAGAGGGGGTAAGGGGGGAGGGAGGGATAATGGGGAGGGAGGAGGTAATGGAGGGGGAGGGAGGGGGTAACGGGGGATTTTCTCTGACGGATCCTGTTAGTTTTTTCGTCACAATATTCAGTCTTTCCTCCTCCTTCTCTCTTAAAACATTCACCACCACCACCACCACCACCACCACCACCACCACCTGTTGAGGCGTCAGGTGCTCAGGTGCTGGTCCAATGCCAACTTGTTAACTAATTTGGTGCGGGTATTTTGAGCACCTATTAATAGCCCCCCTCTCCCCTCCCCTCCCCCTTTACCCTCTCCTTTTCTCCCCTCTCCCCTCCCCTTCACCCCCTTTCCCCTGCCCACGAGATATAATGGTGATTTGTCATATTTCCCTTTACTTTGCTAGGGGAGGGAAGGGGAAAGGGGGGAAAGGGGAGGGGAAGGGGAAGGGTAGGACCAGGAAAACAAGGCAAGAGAAAAAATAGGAGGAGGAGGAGGAGGAGGAAGAGGAGGAGGAAGAGGAAGTTAGGTTATACAAGCATTTAGTTGAAGGTGGACAGTGGCTTCAAGGGAGGAAGTGTGTGTGTGTGTGTGTGTGTGTGTGTGTGTGTGTGTGTGTATGATAGACGGTACTCTCAGGTGGCCAGCTGTACGCCCATCTGACAGGGGAAGAAAAATTGTGTATACCTTCAAGGCTTGTGGCGGCGGCGGCGGTGGTGGTGGTGATGGTGATGGTGGTGGTGGTGGTGGTGGTGGTGATGGTGGTGGTGGTGGTGGTGGTGGTGGTGGTGGTGGTTGTAGTAGTAGTAGTAGTATGGTAAAGTATATGGCAGTGTTAGTTAGTTAGTATGTAGGTGTATTCATACTTCATGCAGCTCACCCACTTATACACTTAACTTTATGTATGTATGTATGTATGTATGTATGTATGTATGTATTATCAACCTGAATGATACTACCTTTTTTCATTTTTTTTTATCTCTACACAACATACATAAATACAACTTTCTTACCTTCTGTCGGCAACATTTTTCACTTCCCTTCCTCCCTGTCTCTCTTTCCTTTCCTCTCTCTCTTCTCTCTTCTCTCTTCTCTCTTCTCTCTTCTCTCTTCTCTCTTCTCTCTCTCCACCTGTCTCCACCTTCCTCCCGGCTCACGCTCCTCTCCTATTATCATCCTTAATCATACCTGTTACGGTTAATTTATTTCCCGCAGTCTAGTATACACCTGGGAGCTAATTAATGGCAGGTAAGGTCAGGTTTCCGACTCCGCCAGTGTGTGTGTGTGTGTACTTGTGTGTGTGTGTGTGTGTGTGTGTGTGTGTGTGTGTGTGTGTGTGTCTGTGTGTGTGTGTGTGTGTGTGTGTTTTAATTGGTGTTTAATACGTAACACACTTGAAGTTTTAGAGTGTGTTGTGTCTCTTTTACTGTTTGTAATTTAGAGTGTGTTGCATTACTCTTACTGTTTGTATTGCAAGAGGTACATCAGTTTGTGTTGCAAGGGGCGGGTTTGTGTTGCTTGGTTACCTGTTGCGAGGCTGTCAAGGTGTTGCAACCATTCAACACTTTCCTTGTGTGCTGTGTGTTTCCTAGTAGTGTTGCAGAGGTGTGTTGTAAGCTGTCAAAATGGTGTGTTGCAAGGTGTGTGAGAGAGAGAGAGAGAAGAGAGAGAGAGAGAGAGGAGAGAGAGAGAGAGAGAGAGAGAGGAGAGAGAGAGAGAGAGAGAGAGGAGAGGAAAACATAAATATTATATGCAAAGGTGTTATGAGACCTGAGACACTAGTGGACGCACACTCCCTCACCCTTCCATTATCTTCTTCCTCCCTTATACCCTCCCTTTACCCTCCCTTTACCCTCCCTCACCCACGCCCGTCCCGCCCCGCCCCGCCCCGCTAGTGATGGGAGGGGGTGATAGGGGTGTTAGTGGACGGGTGACATGCAGCTACTTGATCCACCCTCACCCTCACCCTCACCCTCACCCTCACCCTCACCCTCACCCTCACCCTCACCCTCGCCCTGCCCCGCCCCGCCCCGCCCTTCCCCGTCCCGCCCTAGTCGTGCTTTATCTCCGTCACACAAAATTAATGTTTATTTATTTATTATTATTAATTTTTTTTATTTCTACACATTCCTCCCCCACCCCTCGCCCTTTTGATCCTCTTCTTACCCTCCTGATCCTCTTCTTTGTCTCGTGATCCTCTTCTTAGTCTCGTGATCCTCTTCTTATCCTTCTGATCCTTTGTTTAACCTCCTGATCCTCTCTGTGATCCGCTGTGTCAACTTTATTTAATCCTTACACGTCGTTTATTCTTCAAGCGTCTTACTAATCCTCTTTAGTTGATTGTTTTTTGTCTTTTGTTTTGTTTTCTTAATTCTCTTTGCTTCTTTCCAATCCTTTTTGAGACTCGCTGATTCTTTGTTGAACTTCCTTCCTTTTTTATTTATTTATTGTACTGTGGCGTGTGTTGCAGTTTAATAATTCCTTCCTTTAATTAAGCTTTGATAATACACCCTTTTGATATACTGTTAATTAATGGTTTTCTCTTATCCTTTTGACTTCTTACTAATTCACCGTCAAGTTCTTAGCTTCATAATCCCCTCAAACAAATTTTTTTCATCTAAATATTTTAATAAATCCAGCGCACTTACTAATAATATTTTTCTCTTTCTCTCTCTGTACCTCTTAATTATTCCTTCTTCAACATTCTCTTTATATTCTCATCCTCTATTTTCACCTTCCTTTTCCTTTTTTATTTTTTTTCTCTAGGATAATTCAAGTCCCATCCTTCTTATGATAAAGGTGTCAGGGCATTGTGTTTAAGTCGTGTGGATCAGATGATGTTAATTAAACTGAAGA
>JAPQNM010000049.1:11597889-11600389 GCA_029783475.1 Metacarcinus magister
CAGCCCCCCGCCGCTGCTCGCCCGCCCCCCGCTGCTCACCATTTGTCACTACGCAATACGTCCAGGTTTTCGCCCACTCGACGCCGTTGCCGGTTGTGTTCCAGTAATGTTTGTGGCCTAGGAACCCTCCCATGACCTGCCTATGGGGGGGGGGTATGAGATGGAGGGGTAGGGGAAGGGCCTTGGTGAGGAGGAGGAGGAGGAAAATGGGGGAGGGGAGGGAAGGTAAAACAAACAATGCAGAAGATCCATGTTTAAGTTGGAGTCCCGCTAGGCTGCGTTTTGGGACCGTCTCTGTTTGTTCACGTTGTGCTTCCCTGTCACGGGTGGAATGGAAGCCAATCACCGCTCCCTTCACCCCCTCCCTCAAGCCCACGTCACTTACCTGAGGCTTAGTAATTGCATTGAAGCCACCATCTTGTACTCGAGGCTTCATGGGGTTCAAATAAGGCTTCCTCCACTTGTCTCACTTGCATTGGGGATCAAGTACCACCACCACCACACACGCTGCTCTGCCTCACTAATGCTCTTTAATGCTCTTTAATGCTCTCCACAACGTGTCTCAAGAATAACACGCCGCTTAGGAAGGGAAATGTTCAATAAATCGCTCGTCTAGTGTCTACTTTTTCCTCCTGAGAACTCTGTGCCTGTCTGCGATCTGCCTGTTACCTGTGAGTGTGTCCAGGTAACAGGCTGCAGGTATCTTCTCTCCCTCACAGCCTTCATCACTATCTCTGCGTAGCTTGTTCTCATGCCCTCTCTCACTCCCTTTGTGCTTTTTCTCATTCTCTTACTTCTTCTATCTTCATGCTTTTTCTCATTCTCTTATTCCTTCCATCTTCATGCTTTTTTTCACTCTTGCCTCAAACATCTTTTACTCATTCCTCCCTTATTTCTACACTATTCCAAATTTACTCTCTCATTTCTTTACTGCATTACAAACTTGCTCTCTTCTTTACTCACAAATGTTCTTCATCATTCACTCCAATCTCTCTCTCACTTCTTGGTTGCATCTTAACTCCGGCCCTTACTCCCTCCTTCCTTCCTTCCTTCCTGCCTGCCTGCCTTCCTTCCTTCCTTCCTTCCTTCCTTCCTTCCTTCCTTCCTTCCTTCCTTCCTTCCTTCCTTCCTTCCTTCCTTCCTTCCTTCCTTCCTTCCTTCCTTCCTTCTTTCTTTCCTTCCTTCTCTCCTTACCTCCTTCACACCTTACTTGGAATAGAAAAGAGAAACCGACACTGAGAAGGAATAATTGGAGTCTTGAGAGGGAAGCAGAAGTGTATTTTCCGTTGATTTAATTAATATATATATAAGTACAAAGGGATCCTTCAAAACTAGTAAAAGAAAATCCAGAACGCAATATGGAACCGAAGGAAGAGAGAATCCAGACCAAGGAATAAAAAACAGAACCGAGCAAGATCAGAACCCAACGTGCTTGAGATACCTCGAGGTTGCCTGAAGGAAGTGAACCCAGTGCAGTGAACCGGGAAGGAAGGAAGGAAGGAAGAAAGGAAGCATCTCGTACATGAAGAACCGCATGAAAGAAGTGAACCAGCGTTGAGATACATTGAACCGCTGGGAGGGAGGGAGGAGGAGGAGGAGGCTGAGAACCACACACGGGAAGTTCTAGCGGGAGAAATAACACTGAAATAAATGAACCGCAGGAAGAGAGTGAAAAAGAGAGAAGGAGGGAAGGAAGGAGAGAGAAGATGACCAAAGAAGAAATAGGAGCGAACCCAGTAGGAGGGAAGGATACAGACGGAGAGGCGGAGGATCCCACAGAGAGAACAAACCAGGGGGGAGGGAGAGGGTGATAGAAAAAGAGAGAAAGAGAGAGAAGAGGGAGAAAAACCCACCAAATAGGAGAGAACCCACGTCGTCTCTGGCCAAACAATGTGGGTTTTTCGAAGACGTAAATTGCCTCGTTTTGGCGAAGCTTACGTGGCTAGGTAGTTACGACTGATTAGGGGGAGATGTAGCAGGGCCGATACAGGTAATTTATGCAGGTGTGTGTGGGGGACCTTACCTGTGTCCACGCTTCCCAGGTGAACGGGGAGGCAGAGGAATGTTAGGCGTTTCCTTACACACATACACACACACACACACACACACACACACACACACACACACACACACACACACATACAAGGAATTTACGAGTGAGTGTTAAGTACGGTACGCTGTCCTATTATTATTATTGTTATTATTATTATTATTGTTATTATTATTATTATTGTTTTTTATTATTAGTGTTATTAACCTCCCTCGTTCTGGTCTTTTTCAGGTAAGGTTTGGGTGGTGGTGGTGGTGATGGTGGTGGTGGTGGTGGTGGTGGTGGTGGTCCTCTTGCCTCCAGGTGTGTCTAATTACATGGTGTCACTGGACTCAGGTAAGCAAGGCCGGGTTACCCTTACCTGTAATACCCCTTGGCACGCACCTCACTGCCAGCCATTTTATTTAATTTATTGACTCTCTCTCTCTCTCTCTCTCTCTCTCTCTCTCT
>JAPQNM010000049.1:11605389-11610389 GCA_029783475.1 Metacarcinus magister
AGAGAGAGAGAGAGAGAGAGAGAGAGAGAGAGAGAGAGAGGGAGAGAGGGAGAAGGGGGGGAGGTGATGGAGGGGCTGCGGCGGCGTGAGAAAGCTGCCTCAGGTAACACAAGACGGTGGAGTGTGCAGGTAGTTGAATATTAAGTCTGGGTGATGAATGGGCGCGGCGGTGCTCTCCTGTGCGGGCTGGCCAGGGCACACACACACACACACACACACACACACACACACACACACACACACACACACACACACACACCGACCCTTACCTGCCCCTAGCTCATAACCTTACATGGTCTTGACTCTCACACGCTGGACACGAGTTTTTTTTTATTTATTTAATTTTTTTTTTTATTCATATGGATTGGTGTGAGATTAATTTTTTGGATTTCTTTGTTCTTTTTTTTGTTTGATAATGTGTACTAATTGATGTTTCTTTTTTTTATTACTGGTTTAATTTTTTTTAGGTTTATTAATTTGTACTAATTTATTTATTTTTGTTTTATTATTCGTTTGATTTTTTGGTGAGTTTAATTATGTGTACAAATTGATGTTTTTTTTTGTTGTTATTAATACTCGTAGTTTATTTTTTGGGGTGTTGTATTAATGTTAACCAATATATGTTGTTTATTTATTTTTTATTTAGTTATTTATAGTTTACCTTCGTTTATATTTTCTTTGCTATTTAGGGTCTTTTCTCTTTTCTTTCTGTTTTGTTTCCTGTCTTTTACTTTATTTTTTTCTTTCCTACTTTTTCTCTCCTTTATTACCTAATTTCTTGTGTCTTCTTTGCTGTATATTTTCTTTCTTTTCCTTTCGATTAGCCATGTTAAGAGAGCTACCATAGGATTATTATTTTCATTATATATATTCTACCTTTTCTTCGTCAGTAACCATATGTAAAAAAAAAATATATATAAGAAAATAATAGTAAAAGGTTGTCAAGTTGATGGGATTGTAAAGTGTCATCTTATAGTTTATATATATTCTTGTATGGAAATAATGTTCGTCTTTATAGAGGAAATGGGACATGTGGAAATGGACACTACCTTTGGGGCTGTAAAGTTTATGTTCAAGGGGTGAGTGAGGTAAGGGGAGGGAGGGGAGGGGAATGGGTTACGGAGGGAAGGGAAGAGAAGGGGAGGGGAATAATAGGTTACGAAGAGAAGAGGAAAAAGTGAGGAAGAGGCAGGAAGGTGGAATGGGGGAAGGAGGTATATAAGAAGTAATAAAGGAGGAAGAAGGCAATAAGAAAGGAAGGAAGGAAGGAAGGAAGGAAGGAAACTCTGGACATGCTTGGTAGAGGAATGGTTCAAGGTCAGAGGTCAACACAGGTAAGGTCACACGCTTCACACTTACCTGACCTTAGGGTGTGAGTTGCTGCCACCTGTATCCTGTGTACGTGTGTGTGTGTGTGTGTGTGTGTGTGTGTGTGTGTGTGTGTGTGTGTTGAAACCACTCATATCCTGTATACTTACCTCTATACACCTCAAATCACCCTTACCTATATATATACTTTCACCTGTACCCACCTCACCCCTCCCGACCTTACCTGTTCCCATATTACCCTTTTCCCCTTACCTGCATTTATTTCCCTTAAACAAACCAACACTTACTAATACCTTAATTTCACAACCTATACTAGTGACCACAAATTTCCCCTTGTTTCCTCTCCTCAAACCCTTTACCACCCACGACCTCGTATCCTAACAATTTTCCTATATCCTTTACACACATTCCCTTACCTGAGCCTACCTACCTATCCCCAGCACACCTGTAACCACTAAACCTTCCTTGTTACCTGCCTGTGCTCACCTGTGTTAGGGGGAAATGTTACCTGGTTTCACCCATGTAACCCATTTCCTAGCCCACCTTGTAGACGTACCCAGCTGGCCGCACAGGTACTGGGGGAGTGTTTTATGCAAATGGTTTAATGGTTCACGTTCTGATAGGATTATGAGCCGCGTTAATGGTCCTCCGGGTTTGGGGTGAGCCGCTGAGAGCCACAAAAAAACGTTCACTATATAAAAGGGAGATTTAAGATGCTATATTTATGTATTTTTCTTTCTCTCCTTCCCTCTCTCTTTTTTATTTTTAATGTGTGTGTATGTATGTGTGTATGTATGTGTGTATGTGTGTATGTGTGTGTGTGTGTGTGTGTGGTCGAGTTTGTTAAAGAGTGTTTGATTGTTTTTTGTTGTGTTTTTCATTCATGTTTTATGCTCTTGTTTTAAATAAATGGTGTTGCTGCCGTGTTGGTGATGTGTGCTGTGTTGTGTAAGGGTGTGTTTGTTTGTTTGTGTGTGTGTGTGTGTGTGTGTATCTTGTTCTGTATGATTGGTGTGTGGTAATAATGGTGATGGTGATGGTGATGGTGATGGTTGTTCTATTGCAGGAGTGAGTAGAATGATATATTAGTAGTGTGTTGTAGTAGGTGGGTAGTAGAAGTAGTAGTAGTAGTAGTAGTAGTAGTAGTAGTAGTAGTAGTAGTAGTAGTAGTAGTAGTAGTAGAAGTAGTAGTAGTAGTAGTAGTAGTAGAAGTAGGTCATCACTACAGTAGCCAGGCAGATGATGCAAGCGCTCACTCCTGTGCCAAAAGTTGCTTACACCACAAGGCCTCACCACACTCCTACCACACCACACCACACCCCTACCCCACCACACCCCTACCCCACCACACCCCTACCCCACCACACCCCTACCCCACCACACCACCTTCACAATTCCACCACACCCACTTACCACACTTACCCTTCCTCACCCCCTACCACATTTTCACCACACCGTCACCATTCTTTCCCTTCTACCACTACCACACACCACCACACCATCCTCATCTCCCCTTTAACTCCCCTTTCCTACCATCCCAGCATCACTTCCCTCACCCTTCCCCACTCCACTCCTCTCCTCCACTCCCTCTCCACTCCTTAACATTTACTCCCTCTCTCTGTGTCCTCTTTCATTACTTCTTCCTGTATGTCTCATTTTTTCCTCCTCCTCCTCCTCCTCCTCCTCCTCCTCCTCCTCCTCCTCCTCCTCCTCCTCCTCCTCCTCCTCCTCCTCCTCCTCCCCCCTCCTTTGACCAGAAGAGGGAGGTCATGTACTGTCCAATTTGTACCCAGGAAAATGTTCTCAGGGCTGATGTGTTTGTTTGCTTGTTTGTGTGTGTGTGTGTGTGTGTGTGTGTGTGTGTGTGTGTGTGTGTGTGTGTGTGTGTGTGTGTGTGTGTGTGGATGTAGGTCAGCGTGAGTCTGCGATATTCAAGTCTTCCACTTCAGGTAAATTCACACCTGTCTGGTAATTAGCGTCCCCCCCTCGGCCTGCCTGCTCACCTGACTGACCTTGTGTGTGTGTGTGTGTGTGTGTGTGTGTGTGTGTGTGTGTGTGTGTGTGTGTGTGTGTGTGTGTGTGTGTGTGTGTGTGAGAGACAGAAAAACATACATACATACATACAGACAAATAAACGAACAAACATAAATGAAATCCTGGAATCATAAAACAATAGAGACGCATAAATTTTATCATTACATCTATATTTTTCTAAGTATTTATTTTTTTTTATTATTATTTCCAGACCCAAAGATTTTAAACTCCTATGTCTTCCAGGTATTTCCATGTTTATTATTTTTTCTTCTTATCTTTATTGTTTTATTTAGTTTAATCTTGTGTGGGTTTGTCGCCTTCCTGGAATTCCTCACACGTCATCCTTACACTCTTCAATTTGGTCACTCATAACTCTCTCTCTCTCTCTCTCTCTCTCTCTCTCTCTCTCTCTCTCTCTCTCTCTCTCTCTCTCTCTCTCTCTCTCTCTCTCTCTCTGTGTCATAACCATAGAATTTATAGAAGAATTGGATGGGATTGTTGAATTTATCGTTTATTTATTTTATTTATTTATTTATTTATTTATTTATTTTTATTTTGTGAAAGCGCCCACCACAAAAAAAAAGTGATATGGTGTTGCTCAATAAAAAAAAAAAAATCAATTTCCTACATCAATAAAAGTAGAATAAAATGAATATATAAAAAAAAGATAATATTACAGGTGAAAAGGCAATACAATATAGACTAGAATTTATATGTTATGGAGGAGGACAGGTAGGTAAAGGGAGAAGGTTAGGTTAGGTTAGGTTAGGTTAGGTTAGGTTAGGTTAGGTTAGGTTAGGTTAGGTTAGGTTACATTAGGTTAGGTTACATAAGGATATAAGAAAAGAAGGAGGTTGTAAGAGGCCAGTTAACTTACACATAGCAGCTCTTGTACCTCTAACACTTACCATCTCTTGTCTTCATTGATATATGTGTTCCGTTACGTTAGGTTAGGTGAAGGATCTTGAAGGATAGTGAAGTGGACGAGTGAGGTTATTAAGAGTCCTTCCTATTGGTGTGTGTTGAACCTATTAAAAATCCTGTAGGTGTGTGGTTGTGTAAGAGTCCTAACATGGAGGATGGCACATGTAAAGCAATACTAGCAAGAATATATGGTAATAAATCAATAGTTGGATTCATAATGCTATAAAAAGTTGTGGGATGTGTTTATGTAAATGGAAGGTTTCGTGTGTGTGTGTGTGTGTGTGTGTGTGTGTGTGTGTGTGTGTGTGTGTGTGTGTGTGTGTGTGTGTGTGTGTTTATATATATACACACGCTGCGGTGATGCATTTCAACACCACCATAAACAGAGTGATCTACAGTGACTACATCTTTATAGTGTTTACATTTACATAAAACACGTGTACACAGCCTTTGTTTTTTCCTTCCCTGCTGAAGTTCAGAGTCAAACATTATTATGGCAGCCATGAGGAAACAATGATAATGATAATAATAATAATAATAAATGATGATATTGCTGGCTATTTAAGGCTGCTGGACTCGTGTGAAGGGGAGGGGGAGGGGAGAAGAGAGGATCAGAAAGCAAACCGGATTTAAATGTGTTCTAGGAATAGTGTGTCATAGTCTGGAGGTGTCACGGGAATATATGTATGTGTGTCATGTGGTGGTGGTGGTAG
>JAPQNM010000049.1:11612889-11626346 GCA_029783475.1 Metacarcinus magister
TGTGTGGATATGAGAACAGGAAGGTAAGGTAAGGGAAGAGAGAGATGGAGGAATAGGTAAAAGGGAAGGGAAAAGGGTAATGGTGTGTGGATATGAGAAGGGAAGGTAAGGGAAGGGAAGAGATAATTGAAAGGGTATGAGAGGTGTAGGGAGGAAAGTGAGGGGAAGGTGGAGGGGAATGAGAGGTGGAGGATGAGGGTAAGGAAGGATTGATGGAAGGGAGTGAAGAAGGATGAAGGAATAATTAAGAGGAAGGGAAGAAAGGAGAAGGATTGAAAAGACTGGATAAGGTAAAACAAAGTGAAGAGAAGAGAAAATGGAGAAATAAACGAGAGAAAAGATTTGAAGGAGGAAAATTTTGGGGGGTGGAAGAAAGTTTTTTGGGGGATGGAGAGATGGGGGTCAGAGAAGGAATGTACAGGAAGAGATAAAGAGGAGGGGAGAGATAGAGACCAAAGATAAAAGATAAAAAAAGGGAAGAATAAAATCAATACTACTAGATTATACTTACTTTTTTTTCCCATCATACACAGGGACAATAATGACAAAGAAGGAAAAAAAAAGACAAGAAAAGAAAGAGAAGGAAAAAAAAATCCCGTTTCTGTCTCTCAAAAGAAAGAATAAAAAGAAAGAAAAAGAAAACAATGAAAGATGACAACCACATCTCTATGGAAGTGTCAAGAGAGGAGAGGAAATGGAATGGAGATAAAGGAGGACAAGGGAGAGAAGAGGAAAGAAAGGTAGATATTGTAAAGGAGGTGGAGGAGGAATGTGAGGGAAGGGAGGAGAAATGTACAGTTAGGGCGGAGGATTGTAGTGGAGGGAAGGAGGAAAGGAGATACAGTGAGGAGAGGATATGTAAGGAAAGGAGGAAAGGAGAGAAAGTGGAGGAAAGAAGGAACGCTGTCTGGGAAGTGTGTGGGAAGCATGGTTACACACACACACACACACACACACACACACACACACACACACACACACACACACACACACACACACACACACTCTTATCACACACACTTGCGGGATATGAACGCTATACAAAGCCATAGAGATTCAAACACATCGATTGGGATTACCTAAGTATGTAACGCTACTTATACCACTAACCCTTACTTGCCTTAACGTCTTATTTAGTGTCCTGGTGGTGGTGGTAGTAGTAGTAGTAGTAGTAGTAGTAGTAGTAGTAGTAGTAGTAGTAGTAGTAGTAGTAGTAGTAGTAGTAGTAGTATAGTAGTAGTAGTAGCTGAAGGAAGTTTCTCTGTTAGACTCAATTTACGGCGCTGTCCTTCCTTCCCTTCTTGAGGCGGATCAACGCTATCTATTTAACGGCGCCATGTTTTCCCCCTCTCTCTCCCTCCTCCCTCCCTCTCTCCCTCCCTCCCTCCCTCCCTCCCTCCCTCCCTCCCTCCCTCCCTCCCTCCCTCCCTTCCTCCCTCCCTCACCCTCCACTGAACCCCTCTCCTCCCTCCACCTCTCATTCTGTATCTATTTCCCTCTTGCATCACCTACCTTCAATCTCTCTTCGTTTCCTCTCCCCTTTTTTCCTCTCCCTTAACTTCCTCCCATACAATTGCTGCCCCTTCAACTTCACTCCTTCCCCCTCTTTACTCCACTCTTTTCTCTCTCTTTCTTCTACTCTCTGCTGGACTCCCCGACCTCATTCTCTCCCTTTGTCTCTCCATCTTCTTTTCTCTCCTCCTTCTTCCCTCATCCTTCTACCTCTCTGTATATCCTCAACTTTTATATCCTCTCAACACATCTCTATCTTCTTCCCCTTCTTCCCCCTTCTTCCCCCTTCTTCCCCCTTCTTCCCCTAGCACTTCGCCTTCCTTCACACCATCCTATGCCATCCTACACCTTCTCTCACTATATCTACCATCCTCAACCTCAACCCCACCGCCCCTGCCCACGCCCCCGCCCTCGCCCCCAACCCCCAACCCCCGCCCCCGCCCGTGCCGCCGTGGTCTTCCAGGTGACCACAAGCAAGAGGCGACACAACTTGTTACTCAGGGGAACCGTCTCGCACCTGCCCTTATCGCTCTCCACGCCCGTGCCGACCCCACTCCTCCTCCTCCTCCTCCTCCTCCTCCTCCTCCTCCTCCTCCTCCTCCTCCTCCTCCTCCTCCTTGTTCTTGTTCCTCATTTCTTTCGTCACCATATATCGTCTCTCCACATCTCATCTCATCTTTCCATTCCATTCCATTCTCTCTCTCTCTCTCTCTCTCTCTCTCTCTCTCTCTCTCTCTCTCTCTCTCTCTCTCTCTCTCTCTCTCTCTCTCTCTCTCTCTCTCTCTCTCCACTTCCATCTTAAACACCTATTCCTTTCATGTCCCTTTTCCTTGGTTCTGCTTCTGTCCTTTCCCCTCATTCCTTCTCCCTTCCCCTCCCCTTCCCTTCCCTTCCCTTCCCTTCCCTTCCCTTCCCTTCCCTTCCCTTCCCTTCCCTTCCCTTCCCTTCCCTTCCCTTCCCTTCCCTTCCCTTCCCTTCCCTTCTCCTCCTCCCCTTAGCACTAATAGGGACACAATCATCGGTAGTCAGTAGTCTTGAGCCTCGCCTCGCCTCGCCTCGCCTCGTCCCACTGTTATCTCGGAGGCATTTGGCGCCTGTTTTAACCCTGATGAAAAGGACGTGTTTAAGTAGCTCCTAAACCTTGCTGGGCGTCCTTCGGCGGCACACACACACACACACACACACACACACACACACACACACACACACACACACACACACACACACACTAAGAGGCACCGATCGCTGTGTGTGTGGGTGTGTGGGTGTGGGGGGGGCGGTGGAGACTGGTAAGGTGAGGTGACTTGCCGGGGACCCTTTTAAAGCAGCATCAGTCCCCGTTGCCGCCTTCCCCCCCCCCACGCCAGCCACTAGTGATAAGATAGCAAGGACCCCTGGATACCGCGAGTCCTGATAAGGGGGGGCGGTGCGGTCGTCTGCGGTTGACCCCCTCCGTCAGGAATTAGGGTGGAATCTTTAAGGATGTGAAGGAGGCGATGAAGACACCACCTGAACGTCTTGGGAAGGTGTCAGGGCAGGGGGGACAGGTG
The DNA here is from genome assembly GCA_029783475.1 of Metacarcinus magister. Taxonomy (NCBI): domain Eukaryota; kingdom Metazoa; phylum Arthropoda; class Malacostraca; order Decapoda; family Cancridae; genus Metacarcinus; species Metacarcinus magister. The sequence goes on from JAPQNM010000049.1 coordinate 11,615,952, forward strand.
AGGGACAGAAGGATAAGGGGAAGGTCAAGTTTCTTTTTTTCTTTTTTTTCTTTTTTTTTCTTTTTATTAATTAATGTAAGTTGTCGTACTCGATGGTCCCGGTGATACATGAGTGGTGGTGGTGGTGGTGGTGGTGGTGGTGGTGGTGGTGGTGGTGGTGGTGGTGGTGGTGGTGGTGGTGGTGGTGGTGGTGGTGGTGGTGGTGGTGGTGGTGGTGGTGGTGGTGGTGGTGGTGGTGGTGGTGGTGGTGGTGGTGGTGGTCGTTATGTGGGTTGTCTGCCGCCCTTTCATCCTGCACGACCACCGGCAAAAACACCTGACACATCGACACTCCAATATGTGATTCACTGGACGTCTCAATCACTGTCACCAAACCTGTTCTATACCCGAGCCTATGGGAGGGAGGGAAGGACGGAGGGAGGGAGGGAGGGAAGGAGGGAAGGAGGGAAGGAAGGAAGGTGGGAGGGAGGCGAGGCAGGAATCCAGGAAGGCGGCAGGTGACTACTTGAAGGTGAACCCACGAGAAGAAAGGAAGGAAGGAAGGAGAGGAGAGAAGGAAGATATGGATCACAAACAGCCTCAGCGGACCCGGCTCGCGTCAACACCGCCGGATACTTAATAGCAGGTTAAGGAGCAATAACCCAACACCCGGAGTCCCGCACCCGCTGTTATCACCCCACCCATCGCCCCTAACCCTCCCTGCCTACACTGAGGGCCTGCATAAGTGGCCTGCGCAGGATGGGCTTATCCCCGGGGTGCCATCGCCTGCAACACGCCTTAGAGAAGTGCACCTAGATGGCCATTCCTAAAGGGGACGTCCTCTTAATCCACCAGACACCACTCCATCCTCCTGCCTGACATCCTTCCTGGTGGACTTAACCCACAGTTCACCGTTGACTCCTTGCCGCTTGTCTCTGTTTAAATTCCTCCCTCAAACAGGAATCCAAGTCTCCTCCACGTCGCTAAGCCGTGTCCGTACCTTCATCTCCCTTATGAAAGGACACAAGGAAGAGCCACGCACCCTACGAATAATTCATCCTAATCCTCCAGGAAGAGATATAGGATACTCATATCTCCCCATCATCCTTGGACCATAGGAATTTTGACACGTTGAAAGGATGTCCCAACGCTTACTGTACTTAGGGAAAGGACATGATAAGAGCCTCGCATCCTACGGTATCCTTAACTGGAGCCGCCCTATCAGCAGCTCGTGTCACCTGAAGGGCCGAGATAGGACAGAAGGAGCCTCGTCCCCTGTCCCCACGTCGCTCCCAGACAGGACACGAGTTAACTTAGAGAAAATACCTGTAAAAGACCCCGGAAGAGAGAGAGAGAGAGAGAGAGAGAGAGAGAGAGAGAGAGAGAGAGAGAGAGAGAGAGAGAGAGAGAGAGAGAGAGAGAGAGAGAGAGAGAGAGAGATGACACTACCACTGGAAACAAATGAGCCAAACTAAGTAACACACACATAGCAATAAATAAACAAACAAACACACACACAAACAACGGTACCCTCCCCTCCCCCCCTCCCCACTGACCAAGCCAGCTCAACGTGTACACCAAACGTAGTACACACGACAGCTTTGCATACTTACACAGCCACGCACACAGGATGACGACACGTACACGGTCTCCAGGTGCACACACACATACATCACCGGTGGAAGGAGAAAAAGATTTATTGATGTTGAGAAGAGTTAAATAAAAAAAAAAAAAAAAAATAAATAAAGAAAAGAAAGAAAGAAAGAAAGAAAGAAAGAACAGGTTTTGAACACCGACGTTTAATGGTTTGTGTTTTGTTGTTGTCAAGACTAAATATAGATAAATAAAAATGTAATTCCCTGGAGGAGGAGGAGGAGGAGGAGGAAGAGGAAGAGGAAGAGGTGGAGGTGAGGGAAGAGGAAGGAATGTTGGCATCTAAATTGAGAGATACAGTAGTCAAATGTGTGTGTGTGTGTGTGTGTGTGTGTGTGTGTGTGTGTGTGTGTGTGTGTGTGTGTGTGTGTGTGTGTGTGTGTGTGTGTGTCGCGCCAGCCTTGAGGTAATCCCCCCTCCCCCCCTTTTTATGTCTCCACTTGGCGCCATATTTTAATTTACTGCTTAGGGAGAGAGAGAGAGAGAGAGAGAGAGAGAGAGAGAGAGAGAGAGAGAGAGAGAGAGAGAGAGAGAGAGAGGAGGGGGGAGAGAATTTATTTATTTATTTATCTGTTTAGTAGAGAAATAAAAATCTTTAAAAAACAAATAAAACAAAAAAAAAATATTGGGGAGGGGAGGGAGTGAGAGGTGGGTGTGTTGAGGAAGGAATGGGTGACGGGGGTGGGAAGATGGGGGAGAAAGAATGAGGAAAGAGACTATGGAGGGAGTTTAAAGGGAGGTGAAGGGAGGGGAGGGGGAGGGGAAGGGGAGAAGAAGGGAATGTTAGAGGGGTGGATGATTGTGGTGGGGTGTGGTTGTGGTTAATGGATTGGGGAAGAGATAGGGGAAGGGAGAGGAAAATGGTGGTTGGGGAAAGAGGAAGAGATAGTAGTGTGGAAAATATTTAAAGTTTCCCTCCCTCCCTCTCTCCTTCCCCTTACCTCTCCTTCCCATCCTTTCTTTTCCCTTCCCTTCCCTTCCTCTCATCATTCCTTCTATGCCTAACTTTCATATCTTCTCCTATTCCTTTCTTTTACCCTCCTCCCTTCTCCCCCCCCATTCTCAAGGTCACGTAGGGGGGCGGGGGGGTGAGTAGTAGTGACCTGGATACCCAAGTGGCTGATAACAAGCTTAATTGAACCTGAGGATTACCTGTGGAAGTACTGATTCAGGTGTTAGTGGTGCTAGTGTTACCTGGCGCTCCCTCCCTCTATCCCTCCCTCCCTCCTTCCCTTCATCTTCCCCATTCTTACTTATCTCTATTTCGTTCTCTTCCTTCCTTCCTTCCTCGTTCTTGTCCCTCACGTTCCTCTCTCTCTCTCTCTCTCTCTCTTTTTCTTCTCGTCCTTTTCATTCATATTGTTGTCTTCATCTTCATCCTCGTCCTCATGTTTCCATTTTTTTCCTCAATATTTTTCCCTCCTCTTTTTCCTCCTTGTCCTCGTCTTCACTCTCTTGTTCTCTTCGTCCTCATTCTTCTTCCTCCTCCTCCTCCTCCTCTCGTGCCCTGGCGTGGGATAATCCAGGTAGGCGGCACTGGCACTGTTGGCACCATAGAGTACGTGTGTGGCACTGTGGTGTTGATAAGATAGTGTGGCAGGCAGGTGGAACAAAGGTGTGTGTGTGTGTGTGTGTGTGTGTGTGTGTGTGTGTGTGTGTGTGTGTGTGTGTGTGTGTGTGTGTGTGTGTGTGAATTCTTAAGCTAAAAGGCCTAACTAGTGTGGTGAGAACAGTGAGATGAGTGACGTGGGCAGGTGTGTGGAGGTGTGACTATATCCTTGGAAGCTGCAGGTGTGTAGTGGAGTGGCAGGTGTGTAATAGAGTGTGGCAGCAGGTGTCAGATATATGGTAAGTGTGTTATAGGTATATGATGGTGGAGAGGAACATATGTGTCAGGTGTGTGGATCAGTGTAACAGATGTGTAACAGGACTAGTTAATGAATGTAACAGGTAATGTGGGAGTCTAGTTAAGAAAGGTAACAGGTGTAGACATTTAATTAAGGAGTGTAGCAGGTGTGTAACAGGTGTAGTAGCTTAATTAATTGGTGTAACAGAGCAGGTGTATGACAGATGTTTCTTTTTCTTCATTTCAGGAGATCATGTTGAAGGTGAAGAACAGCAGCTGGTTCTGTCCACGCACTGTCATGGACCACTGTCATAACCTGGGTGTTGTGATCGACCTTACAGACACTTTCCGCTACTACAACCCTGAGGTGAGTGTGTGTGTGTGTGTGTGGATGTGTGCGTATGTGTGTTATAGTAAAGGTCTCATTTGTTATCATTCCTTTGTATTCCTGTTAGATTATCTTCCTTACCTGTGTTCCTTCTACTCGTCCTGCAGGAGTTTGAGAACCGAGGTGTCAGTCATCTGAAGATACGCATCAGAGGAAGAATACTCCCTGACGAGAAGGCAGTGCAAAAGTAAGTGTGAGAGAGAGAGAGAGAGAGAGAGAGAGAGAGAGAGAGAGAGAGAGAGAGAGAGAGAGAGAGAGAGAGAGAGAGAGAGAGAGAGAGAGAGATTCCATTATATATTGTAATTTTTTTTTCTTCAGTACTCAACATTTTTTATAATCATTCAGAAATATCAATATATATTTTTCATGATGTATTGATTCACAAACGTATTTTTGAAGTCTTAATTTGGTGGTGAAGACTTGAAGTGTGGTGGTGGTGGTAGTGGTGGTGGTGATGGAGTAGTCTTATTGGTGGTGACTGTGGTGGTGAAGGTGTATGTAGGTGAAGGAAGTAATGGTAACGGTGTATGGGCAGTGTTGGGTATATGGCGGTGTGGTGGTGGTGGTGTGGTGGTAAAGGGGTGAGGGGCGGGCAGGAAGAGGTGTCGTCGCGTGGGTGTGAAAGGGGTGAGGGATGCCACCCCTCTGGGCATCCTTATTCCCCCTGAGAAACGCGATTCAGGTATGTTATGTAGGTGAGGATAATGGAGGAGGAGGAGGAGGAGGAGACTGAACAATATTCTACATGGCTTTACTAAGGAAGAAAAGAGGAATAAAGGAAGAAACAAAATTAGGAGTAGAAGGAAATACATTTAAAGGGAAGGAGGGAGTATCAAGACAAACAGACAGACAGACACTCCATCGCTTTCACTCACCCCAACAAACAAGGAAAGAGAGGAAGGGTCAGACAGACAACTAACTCATTCTCTGTGTCAAGGAGGTGACAATTACCCTCCCCTGCCCCCTTCTTCCCTACTCCCTCTTCCTTTCCTCCCCCAATCTCCCTTCTCCAGGTGACTCTCGGGGCCGTCACCTTGGTCTGCCGTAACACCTGGAAGCCGTGACACAAACTAGGTCACTGCTAACTGTACACCAGGTGACGGCCAGGTGAGGCTCCAGGTGTTCCGGTGATTGGGATTAGGAGGAGGAGGAGGAGGAGGAGGAGGAGGAGGAGGAGGAGGAGGAGGAGGAGGAGGAGGAGGAGGAGGAGGAGGAGGAGGAGGAGGAGTCAATAGGTTTACAGTGTGGCAGGTGAGGGTGAGGGTGAAGGTCAGGAGTCCTCACACAAAAGCGACTTAATACTTAAATTCAACTTGGTGAGAAAATATACACACTTAATAAATTGTGTAAGACGTGCTATATTTTCCTGTATGGTTGTTAAGGTGTAAGGTTTTTATTTTGTTTCACTTTGTAATGGGAAGAAAAAAACATTGGTTATATAAATATCTTTTTTATATCTTTATTTATTTATTTATTATTTTTTTTTGTAATAATAAATTCAGATACTTGGAAAGGCAAAAAAGAAACATTAACTATCACGTTCTCTTTTATATAGATTAAAGTGGCATTCTCTTCACCCACTTCCCTTCATTCTGTGTAACCAAGAAGTCACCTTGAGGGACGACCTTCCTTACTTAACACCATCCACTCACTCCTCCTTACTTCAGCGTGTGTGAAAGGAGACTCGAGTATTAGGATACACGAGTATCAGTTAGCAAGGAAAATGAAGGAGGTGAAGCGTAGGCAAGACCACTGATATAAGTTAAGGTATAAGGCACTATGAGTTTGTAGGTGTTATAGGTAAGGTGAAATGCAGGTAGAAGAGGCAAGGACACACACACGCACACGCACACTGCTGCAGGAGGGAGGAAGGGAGGTGTTAGGTTACAGGTGAGTGTGCAGCGACAGGGCAAGATCCGGGTGTGTGTGTGTGTATGTGTGTATGTATGTGTATGTGTGTGTGTGTTTTTACCTGAGACCATCACCACAACGCATCAACTACACGTGTGCGCGGGAAACCGAGAACACACACACACACACACACACACACACACACACACACACACACACACACACACACACACACACACACACACAGGAAGAAAAAAAAGTGTGAAAGGAATCAAATACAAAAGAGAAAGAGAAAGAGGAGTTAGAGAAGGACATAAAGAATTAGTAAAAGAAGAAAAGAGAATAAGGGAGGTCAGAGAAATGGAGTTTAGTGTGTGTGTGTGTGTGTGTGTGTGTGTGTGTGTGTGTGTGTGTGTGTGTGTGTGTGTGTGTGTGTGTGTGTGTGTGTGTCCGTCCTAGGTATTGTATTACTGCTGCCACTGTTTGTTTCGTTTGCCTTCCTCCTCCTCCTCCTCCTCCTCCTCCCTCCTCCTCCTCCTCCTCCTCCTCCTCCTCCTCCTCCTCCTCCTCCTCCTCCTCCTCCTCCTCCTCTTCCTCTTGATTTACCCTTGGAGAACCTGCAATAAGATGGACATGCACGAGAGGCCTTGAGGTGCCCCTGAGGATAAGGGAATGCACGTGACCCTCCCTAAGCCGCCCCTGGGAGACGCACGGCAAAGTACGCCCGTGACTCCCTACGTACTCTCTTCTCTTCCTCTCCTTGTACCTATCACTGAAGAGGAGTAAAAAGGAGTACAAAGGTAGAACAAACAGCAATAGAAGAGTAAAAAAGAATACAAAGGAAGAATAGACATCAGCAACACTCCTATTGAACCTAACGAGGCTGTCTGAAGGAGGAAGTAAAAAAGGAAGAAAAAAATTATTAATGTTTATAAGGAAAAAAAAGGAAGAAAAGAAGAATGAGGAAGTGAAGGGATGATGACAGCGAAGAGAACGAGAAGAATGAGGAAGAGGAATAAAAGAATAGAGGAAGAGTAGAATAAAAAAAAATTGCATTAGGAGGAATAAAGAACGTAGGAAAAGGAATAACAGAAACAGGAATCTTGAAGTAGGAGATAAGGAAGTATAAGAAGAGGAGGAAGGGGAAATATAAGGAAGAGAAAGAAGGGGAGGTAGAAGAGGGGGAAGTATAGGAAGAGGAGTGAAGGTAGAAAGGGAGGAGGAGAGAGGAGTATAAGGAAGAGAAAGAAGGGGAGGAGGAGAGGGGAAGTATAAGGAAGAGGAAGTGAAGGAAGAAAGGGAGGATGAGAGGGGAAGTATAAGGAAGAGAAAGAAGGGGAGGAGCAGAGGGGAAGTATAAGGAAGAGAAAGTGGGGAGGAGGAGAGGGAAGTATAAGGAAGAGGAAGTGAATGAGAAGAAAGGGAGGAGGAGAGATAAATTATAAGGAGGAGAATGGGAAAATATAAGGAAGAGGAAGAAGGGGAGGAGAAGAGGGGGAAGTATAAGGAAGAGAAGAAAGGGAGGCGGAGAGGGGAAGTACAATGAAGAGGAAGTGAAGGAAGAAGGGGAGGAGGAGAGATAAATTATAAGGAGGAGGAATGGGAAATATAAGGAAGAGGAGGGGAGGGGAAGTATAAGGAAGAGGAAGCGAAAGAGGAGAATAGAAGCGGTAACTTCCATCTACACACGTCATCATGTACCTTATTTAGGCAGGTAATAGCACACAGGTGGAAGGAGGTGCTTATGCCCAGGTGTACCAGGAATAGGTGTGGTGAAGGGCGGGCACCACACTCACCTGGCGGGCGGTGGGTGCGCGGGGGGGAAGGGAGTCTTAGTTTGCTTCTGAAACCGCTGTGTTGCATACTAAAACATTGCCACTCTCTTTTTTTTTTCTTCTCTCTTCTCTCTCTCTTGCGTTCCTCCAGTTACCTCAACCACACACACACACACACCCACGCCTCCACCTGTAGCGTAAGGGAAAAAACTCTCCTATTATTATTTCCCTCGTTTCTTTCCGTCTCTGTTATTTTCATTTTCCTCAATTTTCTCTTCTTCCTCTATTTGTAACACTTTCAATCCTCTTCCTCCTCCTCCTCCTCTTCCTCTTGATTATAATTTTCTCACAATATTCTTTTCTTCCTCTATTTCTAACACTACAATTCCATACTACTCCTCCATCCTCCTCCGGTGCTAAGTGAGGGTGGTTTTTTTTGGTGGTGGGGCGAGGAGGGGGGGATTAAGGGCGAGGGTCGGCTAGTGTGATCGGCTTCTGTGTAGGGAACTGGTGAATAGGTCGGGATTGGTTTTAGGGGACCTTTGCTTGTTGTACGTTCTGTTTGTTCTCTTTGGTGTTTAGTTTTAGTGGATGATTTATTAGATTGTAGGAGATGGCCACAGGTCGATCTCATATTAGGACGTTATTTACGTCCGCCTCGTAGCGACCTAGTAAGGGGACAACAGGTGCGTGTCAGGTTTGCCATCGGTGAATTCGCATGAGAGAACTTAGGAACAGGCAGACCGGGTGAAAAGGTGGGGAGATACAAGAGAGCAGGATGAGGAGAGATGATGGAGGAAGGAGAACGGGATGAGATGAGAGACGAGAGAGAGAAATGAGAGGCGGAGATATCGAGAGGGAGAAGCGGATGAGGAGAGAGATTTGCGGGGCGATGATGGGACGGAGAGGGGTGAGACGAGAGATGGTTGGAGCGGAGAAATGAGAGAGAGTAGGTAGTGAGAGAGGGATGGCGACGAGGGGGGAAGGCAGAGAAGAAGAGGGAGGGTAGGAGAGTGAGAGAAGGGAGTGAGGAAATGGAGGGGGTTGCCCGAGACCAACTGGGAGGTGAAGAGAGAGAGGGATGAGAGAGAGGAGAGTGAGTGAGGAGAGGAGAGAGGGACTGGTGACGATTGGGAGGGGTGGGCGTGGGGAGGACAGAGAGAGAGAGTGGATGGAGGCCTGGGGAGGCTTGGCGTGGACGGGTACGAGGCCGCCAGCGTGAGGGCCCGGATGACCCGGGATGGAGGAAGGGTGAGAGGAGCATGTGATGAGTAGATGGCGGAGGTTGCAGGGAGGGGTCTTGGTTATGGAGGATGGTATGGGGCGATGGCGAAAGACGGGCGGTGGGAAGATGAGGAAGAGAGAGAGTGACGCAAGAGACAGAGATGGGGGAGAGAGGGGAGGAGGAGGGAGAGGAGAGAGAGGTTGACGACGCAGGAAGGAGGACAAGGGGAGCGGAGAGAGGAGGGGAGAGCGAGAGGAGACGGGAGAAGGAGGGTGCGAGCTGGAGGAGAGATGTAGGAGAGAGAGAGGAGGCGGGGAGGAATGGAGAGGGCAGTACGAGGCGGGGGCGGAGCCACAAATGAGAGTGGAGGACGAGAGGGTTGGAGGGGGAAGAGAGATTGAGAGACCGAGGAGAGGATGATGAGAGAGGAGATGAGGGACGAGAGGGAGGAAGAGAGGAGAGGATGAGACCGAGCGCGAGAGGGACCAGGCAGAGAGAGAGAGGATACGAGAGAGGAGAGAGGGAGGAGAAGAGAGAGAGAGACGGAGATGAGAGCAGAAACGAGAGAGACAAGAGAAGGACGAAGACAGGCCAAGAGAGGAGAGGACGAATGAGAGAGGACAAGACCCGAGAGAGAGAGGACAGAGAGAGGAGAGAAGACAAACGGAATGAGAGAGAAGCCAGAGAGACGGAGGAGAGGGAGAGAGATAGGAGAGAAGAGAGGAAGAGGAGAGAGAGACACGAGAGAGGGTATAGAGAGAGAGAGAGGAGAGAAGAGGGAGGGGCGAGGAGACGAGAGACCAGGATAGAGAGAGACGAAAGGAGGTGAGAGATATAGAGAAGAGGTGAGAGACGAGGGAGAGAGAGGCGGAGAAGACGGGAGAAGAGACGAGAAAGAGAAGGGATGGGAGAGAGAAGGAGAGGAGGAGGAGAGAGGAGAGGGAGAGAAGTGAGAGAGAGTGGGAGGGGGAGAGAGAGAGGGAGAGAGAGGAGGAGAGGCGTGGAGAGAGAGAGGAAGGAGAGAGAGAGAGAGGAGGGGGGGGAGAAGAGGAGAGGAGAGAGGAGGAGAGGATGGAAGGGAGAGAGAGCAGGAGAAGAGAGAGAGGGAGAGGAGAAGAGGAGAGGAGAGAGAGGAGAACGAGAGAAGCGGAGGATGGAGGGAGAGAGAGGAGAGGGGCAGAGAGAGGAGAGAGAGAAGGAGAGGAGAGGGAATAGGGAGAGAGAGAGAAAGGAGGATGGAGAGAGATAGAGAGAGAGAGAGAGAGGAGACGGAGGAGGAGAGAGGGAGAGAGGGAGAGGCAGAGAAGAGATGGGAGAGGAAGGAGGAGAGAAGAGAGAGAGAGAGGATGATGGAGAGAGGGGAGAGGAGAGAGAGAGAGGAGAGAGATGAGGAGGAGGGAGAGAGAGAGAAGAGAGAGAGAGGAGAAGAAGAGGGAGAGAGCTAGAGATGAGGAGAGAGCGAGGAGAGAGGAGGGAGGCGAGAGAGAGAGGGAGAGAGGAGAGGAGGAGATGAGAGAGGAGACGAGAAGATGAGAGAGAGAAGAGAGGAGAAGAGAGAGAGACGGAGAAGAGGATGCGAGAGAGAGAGAGAGAGAGAGAGAGGAGAGAGAGAGAGAGGAGGAGAGAGAGAGAGATAGAGAGATGGAGAGAGAGGAGGAGAGAGAGTAGAGAGATATAT
>JAPQNM010000049.1:11626446-11641446 GCA_029783475.1 Metacarcinus magister
AGGTGGGCGTGTGGCAGGGGGAGGGGACAGGTGTGGGAGGGGCGGGGGCAGGGGAGTGGCAGGGAAGGGAGACGGTGACAGGTGGGGGGGGTGGTAGGTGGAAGGTGGGTGCCTTCGGAGTGACTGGCGATGTTGGAGGGGGCGACATGGATGAGTCAGACGAGAGAGAGAGAGTGAAGAGAGACAGATGAGGAGATGAGGGAAAGAGGTGTATAGGAGACTTGGATTGAGAGAGAGAGAGCGTAGAGAGAAAGAGAGAAAGACGAGAAACTAGAGAATATGCAATGGAATTGTCATTATATACACAACATCCCATATCTATCTCTCGCTCTTCTTCTCTCTCTCTCTCTCTCTTCTCTTCTCTCCTCTCTCTTACTATCTCTCCTCTCTCTCTATCGTAAATCGGTCTCCCCCTGGGTGTTCTTGTAGATGGTCAAAAGGAAATAAAAAAGATTTACTCGTTCGACCCAATTAGTACATTTTTTGCCGGGGTACACTGCCCCCAATTAGTACATTTTTACGGGGTACGGGAGGAAGCTTTGGTGGTCTGACACAACATTAACACAAACCCTTAATTTGATTGCCAAACACTATAGCACTAAATAAAAAAATCGGGGCAGCCATCACACGACCTGGGCCAACTGGAAGCTTCATTATACCAGGAAAGGCAGACAGAGTAGAGGGCACGTAGTAGATGGTGAGAGGAGTAAAGGTGTGGGATATGAGAACCAGGAAGGTTATGGTAAGGGAAGAGAGAGAAGTAAAGGAGAGAGCTGGAGGAATAGGTAAAAGGGGAAAGGGAAAGGGGTAATGGTTGTTGTGGATATGAGAAGCGGAGTTAAGGGAAGGGAAGGATAATGTTGAAAGGTATGAAGCGGTGTATGGGCGGAAACGAAAGGCTGAGGGGAAGGTGGAGGGGAAAATGATGAGGGTGGAGGATGAGCGGTAACGGAAAGGATGATGGAAGGGAGTGAAGAATGGATGAAGGAAAAATCATTTAAGAGGAAGGGAAGACAAGGAGAGATTGAAAAGACTGGATAAGGTAAAACAAGTGAAAAAGAGAGAAGAGGAAAATGGAGAAATAGAAATAAAACGAGAGAGGAGAGGAGAAGCGAGGGAGGGAAAAGATTTTGAAAGGAGGAAAATTTTGGCGGGGTGGTGGAAGAAAGTGGTTTTTGGTGAATGGATAGATGGGGGCAGAGAAGGAAGATACAGGAAGAGATAAAGAGGATGGTGGGAGAGATAGAGGACAAAAAGGGATTTAAAAGATAAAAAAAGGGAAGAATAAAAGCTAATACTACTGGATCTAGTACTTACTTTTTTTCCATAATACTACAGGTAGGGAACATAATGACAAAGAAGTAAAAAAAAATGCACAAGAAAAAGAAAGAGAAGGAAAAAAAAAAAAATCATCCCGCCCCGTTTCTCGTCATCCAAAAGAACGAATAAAAAGAAAAGAAAACAGATAACAATGAAGACTGACAAACACATCTCATGGAAGTGTCAAGAGGAGAGAGGACACGGAATGGAGGATAAAGGAGGAAAAGGGATCGGGGAAGGAGAACGAGAATGAGGAAAGAGAAGAGGAAAGGAAAGGTAGAGATATTGTAAAGGAGGTGGAGGAGGGAACGTGAGGGGAAAGGGAGGAGAAATGACAGTTAGGCGCGGAGGGATTGATAGTGGAGGAAGAAGGAGGAAGGAGATACGATGCGGAGAGGATATGTAAGGAAAAGGAGGAAAGGAAGAGAAAGTGGAGGATAAGAAGGAACGCTGTCTGGGAAGTGTGTGGGAAGCCATGGTTACACACACCACACACAAACACACACACACCATACACACACACCCACCACACCCACCACACAACACACTTGCGGGGATATGACCGTATACAAAGCACTATAGAGATTCAAACAATCGGATTGGGATTACCTAAGTATTGTAACGCCGACTTATACCACTAACCTTACTGCATTAACGTATCCTTAACTTAGTGTCCCCTGGTGGTGGTAGTAGTAGCATGTAGTAGTAGTGAGTATACCATGTGGTAGTAGTAGTTAGTAGTAGTAGTAGTAGTAGTAGTAAGTAGTAGTTAGTAGTAGTAGTAGTAGTCAGTCGTAGTAGTAGCTGCAAGGAAGTTTCTCGTTAGACTCAATTTCCAGGCCGCTGTCCTTCTTCCCTTCTTGAGGCGGATAATCAGCGCTATCTAGTTGAACGGCCCTCGTCCATGGTTTCCCTTCTCTTCCTTTCCCCTCCTCCCTCCCTCCCTCCCTCCCTCCCTACCCCTCCCTCCCCCTCCTCCCTCACCTACCTCACCACCTCCACTGCAACCTCCTTCTCCTCCCTCCAGCCATCATTCTGTATACTATTTACCTCTGCACACACACCTACATTCATCTGCTCTTCGTTTCCTTCCCCTTTTTTCCTCTCACTCTAATTTCCCGTCCCAGTATATTTGCAATCCCTTTTCAACTTTCACTCCTTTCCCCTCTTTACTACCACCCTTGTCCCGCTCTGTTCTTCTACTGTCTGCTGGACCCCCCGACCTCATTCTCTACCTTTGTCCTCTAATCGTATCCCACTCTACCTTGGTTCTACAGCTTCTTTCCTTTCTCCTGTCTCCTTCCCATCATCTTGTTGCTACTCTCTGTATCTCCTCAACGTTTATACTCCTCAAAACACATTGCTATCTTCTGGAGGCCTCATCTTTCCCGGCCGTTCTTTCTCTACACCACTCGTCCCCCTTCTCTGTCTTCCCCCATCGTCCTCCCTCGTTTCGTTTTTTTTCATTTTTCTTGTCTACGACTATCTCATTAGTTTTCTGTTTACACCCTTCTACCACCTTTTCTGTCACTCCTTCTTCACCTAGCAACTTCGCCCCCTTCCTTCACACCATCCTATGCAACCTACACCTTATCTCACAATCACACATCCTCAACACCTCAACCACCACAACAGCCCATTGCCCACGCCCCCGCCTTCGCCCACAAACCCCCAAACACAACCCCCCCCAGCCACCGTCCCCCGCTTCTGGTCTTCACAGGTGAACCACAAGCAACAAAGCAGAGCGACAAACTGTTCTCAGGGGAACCGTCTCGAAATGCCATATCTATCGATCATCCAAGACTCTGACGACCCCCCCCCACCCTCCCCATCTCTATCCTCCCTACATCCCTCCTACTTACTCACCTCCCCCTACCCTCCTACCTCCTCCTACTCTTGTTATCTGTTCCCATTCTTTAGTCAACATATAATCGTACTATCCACATTCATCTCATCTTTAAATTCCCCCAATTCCCATTCTCCCACCCTCTCATCTTCCTCTTCTCTCTCCTCATCTACTCTCTCTTCTCTCTCTCTATCTCTCTCTCACTCCATCTCTCTCACAATTCCACTTAAACAACTATTCCCATTCATTGCCCTTTTCATTGGTTCTGCTTCTGTACCTTACCAACCTCATTCTTATCACTTCCACCCCACTTCCCTTCAACCACTTCCCCATCACTTCCCTCCTCCCTTCAATTCCCTTCCCTTTACTTCCCTATCACTTCCTTCCCTCACATCCCTACCTTCCCTTCCCTTCTCCTCCTCCCCTAGCACTAATAGGGTACACACATCATCGGTTCAGTCAGTAGTCTTGCAGCCTCGATCGCCTCGCCCTCGCCCTAGTCCCACTGTTATCTCGAGAGGCCATTTGCGCCTTTTTAACCCAGATGAAAAGGAGACGTGTTAAGTAGCTCCTAAAACCTTGCTGGGCCCGTCCTCGGCGCACACACAACAACACACACAAACACACACACACACCACCACACAACACACAAACACACACACACACACACACACCACCCACAAACCACAACACACAACACACACTAAAGAGGCCCACCGATCGCTTGTGTGTGTGTGTGCGTTGTGGGTACGTGGGGGCAGGGGCGGTGGAGAATGGTAAGGGACGGTGACTGCAGGGGGACCATTTTAAAGCTAATCAGTCCACGCACTGCAGTCACCCCCACCCCACACCCCCCACCACAAAGCCCAAGGCCAATAGTGATAAGATAGCAAGGACCCATGAATACCGCCGAGTCTGAAAGAGGGGGGGGGCCAAGGTGCGCCGTCGTCTAGCGGTTCGACCCCCTCCGTCAGAATATAGGGACTGGAAATCTTTAAGGATGGAAGAAGGCAGATTTTAAGAAACCAACCTAAACGTCTTGGGAAGGTGTCAGGGCCAAGGGGGGGGGGACAGGTGAGGGACAGAAGGATAACGGGGAGGTCAAGTTTCTGTTTTTCTTTTTTTTTTTCTTTTTATATAATTAATGTTAAGTTGTCGTACTCGATGTACCATGTGATAATGAGTGGTGGTGGGTGGGGGTAGGTGGTGGTGGTGGTGGTTTAGGTGGTGGTGGTGGTGGTGGTGGTGGTGGTGGTGGTGGTCGCATGATATGTCGGTGGTCGGGGTGGGTGGTTGGTAGTGGCGGGTGTGTTGCGTGGGTAGGTGGGGGTGGTGGGTGGTGGTGGTGGTGTTTGGTGGTTCGTTATGGTCCCTTGTCTTCAACGCCGCCCTTCTTCATCTTGCACGACCACCGGCACCAAAAAACACCTGGACACATCGACACTCCAATATGTGATTCACTGGACGTTTCAATCACTGTCACCAAACCTGTTTATCTTTACCCGAAGCCTATGGGAGAGGGAGGGAAGGACGGAGGAGGGGAGGGAGGGAAGGAGAGGGAAGGAAGGAAGGAAAGAGAAGGAAGGAAGGTGGGGAGGGAGGCACGGGCCGAATCCAGGAAGGCGGCAGGTGACTACTGAAGGTTGAACCCACGAGAAGAAAGGAAGGAAGAAGGAGAGCGAGATAGAAGGAAGATATGGATCACAAAAAAGCCTCAAGCGGGACCCCGGCTCGCGTCAAACACCGCGCCGGATACCTAATAGCAGGTTAAGAGCAATAACCGAACACCCGGAGTCCCGCACCGCTGTATAACCCCAACCATCTCGCCCCTAACCTCCCTGACCTACACTGAGGGCCTTGCATAAGTGGCCCTGCGCAGGATGGGCTTATCCCCGGGGTGTTGCCATCGCCTGCCAACAGCCTTAGAGAAGTGCACCTAGATGCCATTCCCTAAAGGGGAACCGTCCTCTTAATCACACCAGGACACCCATCTCCATCCTCCTCGCCGACATCTTCCTGGTAGACTTAAACCCACAGTTCACCGTTGACTCCTTGCCGCTTGTCTCTGTTTAAATTCCTCCCTCAAACAGGAATCCAAGCTCCTCCACGTCGCTAAGCCGTGCTCGTACCTTCATCTCCCCTTAGGAAAGGACAAACAAGGACACAAGGAAGAGCCACGCAACCCTACGAATAATTCATCCTAATCCTCCAGGAAAAAGAGATATAGGATACTCATATCTCCCCATCATCCTTTGGACATAGAATTGTGACCACGTGAAAAGGATGCTCCCAACGCGCTACTGACTTACGGAAAGGACATGATAAGAGCCTCGCATCCTACGGTATCCTTAACTGGAGCCGCCCTATCAGCAAGCTCGTGTCACCTGAAGGGACCGAGATAGGGACAAAGAAGGAGCCTCGTCCCCTGTCCCACGTCGCTACAGACAAGACACGAGTTAACTTAGAAAAATACCTGTAAAAAGACCCCGGAAGAGAGAGAAGAGGATGAAGAGGGAGAGAGAGAGATGAGAGAGAGGAGAGAGAAGAAGACAGGAGAGAGAGAGAGAAGAGAGAGAGAGAGAGAGAGAGAGAAGGAGTGAGATCAGAGGGAGAAGAGAGAGAGAGAGAGAGAGAGGAGGGAGAGAGAGACAAAAAAAAAAAAAAAAAAAAAAAAAAAAACCAGAGAGAGAGATGAAAGAGAGAGAGAGAGAGACGACAATAACCACTGGAAAAAAATGAGCAAACTAAGTAACACAAACATAGCAATAAAAAACAAAACAAACACACACAAAAACAACCGGTAACACCCTCCCTCCACCCCCCCCTCCCCACTGACCAAAGCAGCTTCAAAGTGTACACCAAACGATAGTACACAACGACAGACTTTTGCATATAACCTTACACAGCCACGCACACAGGATATGACGACACGTACACGGTCTCCAGAGTGCAAACAACCATAACATCACCGGTGGAAGGAGAAAAAAGATTATTGATGCTGAGAAGAGTTAAATAAAAAAAATAAAAAAAAAAATAATAAAATAAAACAAGAAAAGAAAAAAGAAAGAAAAGAAAGAAAAAAGAACAGGTTTTGAAAACACCGACGTTTAATGGTTTTGTGTTTTTGTTGTCAAGACTAAATATAGTAAATATAAAAAGTAATTCTGGAGGAGGAGGAGGGAGGGAGAGAAGAGGAGAGAGGAAGAGAGGTGGAGGTGAGGGAAGAGGGAAGGAATGTTTGGCATCTAAAATTGAGAGATACAGTAGGTCAATGTGGTGTGTGGTGTGTGTGTGTGTGTGTATGTGTGTGTGTTGTGTGTGTGGGTTGTGGTTGTGTGGTGTGTGTGTTTGTGTGTGGTGTGTGTGTGTCGCGCCAAGCCTTGAGGGTAATCCCCCCTCCCCCCTTTTTATGTCTCCACTTGCGCCATATTTTAATTTATGCTTAGGGAGAAAGAAGAGAGAGCAAGAGACGAGAGAGAAGACAAAAACGTCAACACGACGAAAAGAGACGGAGAGTGAGAGGAAGAGGAGAAGAGGAGACGGACGCGAAGAGACGAGGAGAGAGAAGAGAGAAATTTTATTTATTTATTTAATCTGTTTAGTAGAGAAAATAAAAAAATCTTTAAAAAAAAACAAATAAAAACAAAAAAAATATTGGGGGGGGAGGGAGTGAGAGGTGGGTTTGTGTTGAGGAAGGTAATGGGTGACGGGGGGCGTTGGGAAGATGGGGAGAAAAGAATGAGGAAGGACTATGAGGGGAGTTTTAAAGGGAGGAAGGGAGGGAAGAAGGGGGCGAGGAGGAGAAGAAGGGGGAGAGAAGGGAATGTTAGAGGGTTGGATGATTTGTGGCTGGGGGGTGTGTTGTGGTTTAATGGATTGGGGAAGAGATAGGGGAAGGAAGAGAGAGCGGAAAATGGTGTTGGGGGATGGTTGGGGAAAGAGGAGAGATAGTAGTGTGGAAAAATATTTAAAGTTTACCCCTCCCCTTCTCCTTCCCCTTAACCTCTACCTTCCACATCCTTTCTTTTCCCTTCCCTTCCCTTACTTCATCATTCCTTCTATGCCTAATCTTTCATATCTTTCCTATTCCTTTCTTTTACCTCCTCCCTCTCCCCCCACCAAATCTCAAGGTCACGTTAGGGGGGCGGGGGCCGACGGGGCGGGGGGGGGGGAAGGTGAAAGGGGAGGGAAAGTGAGTAGCATGACACTGGATACAAGGGGCTGATAAAAAAGCTTAATTGAACCTAGAGAGATTACCTGTGGGAAGTAATGATTAGGTTGTTGTTAGTGGTGCTAGTGTTAACATGCCCTCCCTCCCTCCATATCTCCCTCCTTCCTCCCCTAACCTCCCTTCCTCGTCCTCCCTCGCTTCCCTCCATCTTCCCACATTCCTTACTTATCTCTATTTCTTCTCTTCTTCCTTCCTCCTCGTTCTTGTTCCATCACGTTCCTCTCTCTCTCTATCTCTCTCTCTCTCTTCTTCTTCGTCTCGTTCTTGTCCTGTTTCATTCATATTTGGTCGTCATCTCAATGCCTCGTCCTCATGTTTCCATTTTTTTTTCCCTCAATATTTTTCCTCTCTTTTTCCCCTTGTCCTCGTCTTTCACTCTATTGGTCTCTTCGTCCTAATTCTTCTTCCTTCATCCTCCCTCCTCTCGTGCCTGGGTAGGATAATCCAGGAGGCGGCAACTGGCACTGTTGGCACCATAGAGTACGTGTGTGGCACTGTGGTGTTTGATAAGATAGTGTGGCAGGCAGGTGGAACAAAGGGTGTGTGTGTGTGTGGTGTGGGTGTTGTGTGTGTTGTGTGTGTGTGTGGTGTGTGTGTGTGTGTGTGTGTGGTGTGTGGAGATTCTTAAGCTAAAAGGCCTAACTAGTGTGGTGAGAACTAGTGAGATGAGTGACGTGGGCAGGTGTGTGGAGGTGTGTGACTATATCTTTGGAGCTGCAGGTGTGTAGTGGAGTGGCAGGTGTGTAATAGAGTGTGGCAGCAGGTGTCAGATATTATGGTAAGTGTGTTATAGGTATATGATGGTCGAGAGGAACACATGTGTCAGGTGTGTGGATCATTGTAACAGGTGTGTACAGGACTAGTTAATGATGTAACAGGTAATGTGGGAGTCTAGTTAAGAAGGTAACAGGTGTAGACATTTAATTAAGAGTGTAGCAGGTGTGTAACAGTGTGTAGTATCTTAATTATTGGTGTAACAGAGCAGGTGTATGTCACAGATGTTTCTTTTTCTTCATTTCAGGAGATCATGTTGAAGGTGAAGAACAGCAGCTGGTTCTGTCCACGCACTGTCATGGACCACTGTCATAACCCTGGGTGTTGTGATCGACCTTACAGACACTTTCCGCTACTACAACCTGAGGTGGTGTGTGTGTGTGTGTGTGTGGATGTGTGTGCGTATTGTGTGGTGTTTTGTTAGTAAAGTCTCTCATTTGTTATCATCCTTTTATTCCTGTTAGATTATCTTCCTTACCTGTGTTCCTTCTACTCGTCCTGCAGGAGTTTGAGAACCGAAGGTGTCGTCATCTGAAGATACGCATCAGAGGAAGAATAACTCCCTGACGAGAAGGCAGTGCAAAAGTAAGTGTGAGGAGAGAGAGAGAGAGAGAGAGAGAGAAGGAGAGAGAGGAGAGAGAGAAGAGAGAGGAGAGAGAGAGAGAGAGAGAGAGAGAGGAGAGAGATAGAGGAGATTCATTATATATAGTAATTTTTTTCTTTCAGTACTCCTCAACATTTTTTTTATAATCATTCAGAAATGTGAATATATATTTTTCATGATGTATTGATTCACAAACGTATTTTTGAAGTCTTAATTTGGTGGTGAAGACTTGAAGTGTGGTGGTGGTGGTAGTGGTGGTGGTGATGGAGTAGTCTTTATTGGTGGTGACTGTGGTGGTGAAGGTGTATGTAGGTGAAGGAGTAATGGTAACGGTGTATGGGGCAGTGTTGGGTATTATGGGGTTTGGGTAGTGGTGGTGGTGGTGGTGGTTGTAAAGGGGTGAGGGGGCGGGGCAGGAAGAGAGTGTCGTCGCGTGGGTGTGTGAAAGGGGTGAGGGATGCCACCCCTCTGGGCATCCTTATTCCCCCTGAGAAACGCGATTCAGGTATGTAATGTAGGTGACGATAATGGAGGAGGAGGAGGAGGAGACTGACTGAACAATATTCTACATGGCTTTACTAAGGAAGAAAAGAGGAATAAAGGAAGAAACAAAATAAGGAGAAGAAGGAAATACATTTAAAGGGAAGGAGAGAGTATCAAGACCCACAGACAGACAGGCAGACAAACAGAAAGACAGACACTCCATCGCTTTCACTCACCCCAACAAACAAGGAAAGAGAGGAAGGGTCAGACAGACAACTAACTCATTCTCTGTGTCAAGGAGGTGACAATTACCCTCCCCTGCCCTCCTCTTCCCTCCCTCCCTCCTTCCCCCATCTTACCTCCCTCCTCAATCTCCCTTCTCCAGGTGACTCTCGGGGTCGTCACCTTGGTCTGCCGTAACACCTGGAAGCCGTGACACAAACTAGGTCACTGCTAACTGTACACCAGGTGACGGCCAGGTGAGGCTCCAGGTGTTCCGGTGATTGGGATTAGGAGGAGGAGGAGGAGGAGGAGGAGGAGGAGGAGGAGGAGGAGGAGGAGGAGGAGGAGGAGGAGGAGGAGGAGGAGTCAATAGGTTTACAGTGTGGCAGGTGAGGGTGAGGGTGAAGGTCAGGAGTCCTCACACAAAAGCGACTTAATACTTAAATTCAACTTGGTGAGAAAATATACACACTTAATAAATTGTGTAAGACGTGCTATATTTTCCTGTATGGTTGTTAAGGTGTAAGGTTTTTATTTTGTTTCACTTTGTAATGGGAAGAAAAAAACATTGGTTATATAAATATTCTTTTTATATCCTTATTTATTTATTTATTATTTTTTTTTTGTAGTAATAAATTCAGATACTTGGAAAGGCAAAAAAAAACAACAACATTAACTATCACGTTCTCTTTTATATAGATTAAAGTGGCATTCTCTTCACCCACTTCCCTTCATTCTGTGTAACCAAGAAGTCACCTTGAGGGACGACCTTCCTTACCTAACACCATCCACTCACTCCTCCTTACTTCAGCGTGTGTGAATGGAGACTCGAGTATAAGGATAAAAAAACACGAGTATCAGTTAGCAAGGAAAATGAAGGAGGTGAAGTGTAGGCAAGACCACTGATATAAGTTAAGGTATAAGGTATAAGTATAAGGTATAAGGCACTATGAGGTTTGTAGGTGTTATAGGTAAGGTGAAATGCAGGTAGAAGAGGCAAGGACACACACACGCACACGCACACTGCTGCAGGAGGGAGGAAGGGAGGTGTTGGGTTACAGGTGAGTGTGCAGCGACAGGGCAAGATCCGGGTGTGTGTGTGTGTATGTGTGTATGTATGTGTATGTGTGTGTGTGTTTTTACCTGAGACCATCACCACAACGCATCAACTACACGTGTGCGCGGGAAACCGAGAACACACACACACACACACACACACACACACACACACACACACACACACACACACACACACACACACACACACACACACACACACAGGAAGAAAAAAAAGTGTGAAAGGAATCAAATACAAAGAGAAAGAGAAAGAGGAGTTAGAGAAGGACATAAAGAATTAGTAAAAGAAGAAAAGAGAATAAGGGAGGTCAGAGAAATGGAGTTTAGTGTGTGTGTGTGTGTGTGTGTGTGTGTGTGTGTGTGTGTGTGTGTGTGTGTGTGTGTGTGTGTGTGTGTGTGTGTGTCCGTCCTAGGTATTGTATTACTGCTGCCACTGTTTGTTTCGTTTGCCTTCCTCCTCCTCCTCCCTCCTCCTCCTCCTCCTCCTCCTCCTCCTCCTCCTCCTCCTCCTCCTCCTCCTCCTCCTCCTCCTCCTCCTCCTCTTCCTCTTGATTTACCCTTGGAGAACGAGCAATAAGATGGACATGCACGAGAGGCCTTGAGGTGCCCCTGAGGATAAGGGAATGCACGTGACCCTCCCTAAGCCGCCCCTGGGGGAGACGCACGACAAGGTACGCCCGTGACTCCTTACGTACTCTCTTCCTTCTCCTTGTACTACCTATCACTGAAGAGGAGTAAAAAAGGAGTACAAAGGTAGAACAAACAGCAATAGAGGAGTTAAAAAGAGTACAAAGGAAGAATAGACATCAGCAACACTCCTGCTGCACTTAACGAGGCTGTCTGAAGGAGGAAGTAAAAAAGGAAGAAAAAAATGATTAATGTTTATAAGGAAAAAAAAGGAAGAAAAGAAGAATGAGGAAGTGAAGGGATGATGACAGCGAAGAGAACGAGAAGAATGAGGAAGAGGAATAAAAGAATAGAGGAAGAGTAGAATAAAAAAAAAAATAGCATTAGGAGGAATAAAGAACGTAGGAAAAGGAATAGGAGAAACAGGAATCTTGAAGTAGGAGATAAGGAAGTATAAGGAATAGGAGCGAAGGAGGTGGAGGAGGAAGGGGAAGTATAAGGAAGAGAAAGAAGGGGAGAGGAGGGGAAGAGGGAGGAGGGGAAGTATAAGGAAGAGGAAGTGAAGGAAGAAAGGGAGGAGGAGAGGGGAAGTATAAGGAAGAGAAAGAAGGGGAGGAGCAGAGGGGAAGTATAAGGAAGAGAAAGTGGGGAGGAGGAGAGGGGAAGTATAAGGAAGAGGAAGTGAAGGAAGAAAGGGGAGGAGGAGAGATAAATTATAAGGAGGAATGGGAAAATATAAGGAAGAGGAAGAAGGGGAGGAGAAGAGGGGGAAGTATAAGGAAGAGAAAGAAGGGGAGGCGGAGAGGGGAAGTACAAGGAAGAGGAAGTGAAGGAAGAAAGGGAGGAGGAGAGATAAATTATAAGGAGGAGGAATGGGAAAATATAAGGAAGAGGAAGGGAAGAGGGAAGTATAAGGAAGAGGAAGCGAAAGAGAAGAATAGAAGCGGTAACTTCCATCTACACACGTCATCAATGTACCTTATTTAGGCAAGGTAATAGCACACAGGTGGAAGGAGGTGCTTATGCCCAGGTGTACCAGGAATAGGTGTGGTGAAGGGCGGGCACCACACTCACCTGGCGGGCGGGGCGGGGGGAAGGGAGTCTTAGTTTGCTTCTGAAACCGCTGTGTTGCATACTAAAACATTGCCACTCTCTTTTTTTCTTCTCTCTTTTTTTTCTTCTCTCTCTCTTTCTCTCTCTTGCGTTCCTCCAGTTAACCTCCCCCCACACCCACCACACCACACCCACGCCTCCACCTGTAGCGTAAGGGAAAAAAACTCTACCCATTAGATTATTTCCCTCGTTTCTTTCCCGACTCTGTTATTTTCATTTTCCTCAATTTTCTCTTCTTCCTCTATTTGTAACACGTTCAATCCTCTTCCTCCTCCTCCTCCTCTTCCTCTTGATTATAATTTTTCTCATAATATTCTTTTCTTCCTCTATTTCTAACACTCCAATCCTCCTCCTCCTCCTCCTCCTCCTCTGAAGTGGGTGTGGCGGAGGGGGGGGGGAGGGATTAGAAGGACAGGTGCAAGGTAAATACACAAAAAGGTAGGATGAGGGAGACTTCTGCTTGGGTGCGGGGCGGGGCGGGGCGGGGCGGGGCGGGGGGCGGTGGAGATGACTAAGTCGGGTGGGGCTGATTCGGAAGGAGGAGGAGGAAAAGGAGGAGGAGGAGGAGGAGTTTGGGATTTCCACAGCAGAAGTCAGAGGTCAAGGCTTGTCATCTCTCTTTCTATCTCTATTCTCCTCCCCCGCCTCCTCCTCCTCCTCCTCCTCCTCCTCCTCCTCCTCCTCCTCCTCCTCCTCCTCCTCCTCCTCCTCCTCTTCGTCCTCCCGTAGATCAAACCAGGGTAAGTGTATTGCCCTAATTATTTTTTTAACTCTCTCTCTCTCTCTCTCTCTCTCTCTCTCTCTCTCTCTCTCTCTCTCTCTCTCTCTCTCTCTCTCTCTCTCTCTCTCTCTCTCTCTCTCTCTCTCTCACACACACACACACACACACACACACACACACACACACACACACACACACACACACACACACACATCTAGTCTTGGGAGGGTGACGAGGCACGTATTGTCGCACCTAAAGGAGAGGAGGAGGAGGAGGAGGAGGAGGAGGAGGAGGAGGAGGAGGAGGAGGAGGAGGAGGAGGAGGAGGAGGAGGAGGAGGTAGTCATCCTTACACTCATCTCCCAAAACTTCACGGATCTCCTCCTTCACCTCTTCATCGGTGCCTTTTTTTGGGTGTTGGAGAGTGATGTCACCTCCCCCTCCTCCTCCTCCTCCTCCTCCTCCTCCTCCTCCTCCTCCTCCTCCTCGGACACCTGCAGCTCCGCCTAATTACCATCACGACGTGGCTGTGACAGGATGAAGCGGCCTTGTCAGTCTCTGTTCTATTGCTTGATGGATGAAGTGTGTGTGTGTGTGTGTGTGTGTGTGTGTGTGTGTGTGTGTGTGTGTGTGTGTGTGTGTGTGTATGTGTGTGTGTGTATGTTTGTGTTTGTGTTCAGTTTTTTTTTTGGGTTGGGGTTATTTTATTTATTTATTTATTTTTATTTTATTTATTTATTTATTTTTATTTTATTTTATTTTTTTTGATGGAGAACGAGCAACTTTTTTTTGTGATGGATAATTTATTGTTGTCTTTATTTTATTTTAATTTTTTGATATTATTTTCTTTTTATATATTTTTTTTTATACTGTTTGTCCTATTCTTTTCCTTTATCTGCTCTGCTTTATTGATTCTGTTGTATTTTATTTATTTATTTATTTCTTCGATAGAGAGAAAAGATGTTCTGTATTTTTTGTTTTCAAGTATTTATATAAGTAATCGTATTTTATGTTTTATTTATTACATTTATTACATTTATTATTACATTGGTTCGTTTATTATCACTTGTCTGAATCTACTTTACTGTTCATTCTATCTACTTATATTTTTATCGTTTCCACTTAACTTTACTGCTCTACATGGAAGATTATGAGGAGAGAGAGAGAGAGAGAGAGAGAGAGAGAGAGAGAGAGAGAGAGAGAGAGAGAGAGAGAGAGAGAGAGAGAGAGAGAGAGAGAGAGAGCTACAGCAAGATCAGTATGCAGACAACACACTAATGCAAAATAAAACTATATTGAAGACAAGAAGATGAATTTAAATTTGTTATAATAAAAAACGAGAAGAAAATAAAGAAGAAAAAAAAATATGATGACCACAAATCTTAGGTCTTCCCACACACAGGTCACAGAAGCTAACATAGATGACACATTCCTGGTGGTTAGTGGTGATGGCGGTGGTGGTGATGCTGTGCAGGTGGTGGTGGTGAGTGGTGGTGAGTGGGTGCAGAAGACGGCGGCGGGGTTGATCTTCCCCAGGTGGTGGTGGTGGTGGTGGTGGTGGTGGTGGTGGTGGTGGTGGTGGTGGTGGTGGTGGTGGTGGTGGTGAAGGGGGCTGGCGGTGACCTCGTCCAGGTGGCAACTGGCCAACACCCCCCGAGGTTTTAGGGTCAGCGGGTGATGGCGGGGGAGGGGAAGGGGGAAGGGGAGGGGGAAGGGAAAGGGGAGAGTGTAAGGACATGAAGGTCGGATATGTGAACAGGCAGTGATGGGGAAGGGGTAAGGGAAGGGGAGAGGGGTGTGTGAGGGTGTTAGGGGAAGGGGGAGGTGCTGATGCCTTGCTTTGGTCTGCTACTGACGAAGGGGATGTAGGGAAGTGTGTGTGTGTGTGTGTGTGTGTGTGTGTGTGTGTGTGTGTGTGTGTGTGTGTGTGTGTGTGTGTGTGTGTGTGTGTGTGTGTGTGTGTGTGTGTGTGTGTGTGTGTGT
>JAPQNM010000049.1:11643946-11653946 GCA_029783475.1 Metacarcinus magister
TCTTCCTTCCTCCGTTTTTGTATCTCTCCCTCTCCTCTTCCTTCACTCACACCTGTTCTCTCCTCCTCTCCTCCTCTCCTCATCTTCCCTCCTATACGCTTCCCTTTTTTCCTTTCTTCTGTATTCATTCCTCCTTCCCTTTTTTTCTTCTCTCCTCTCCACTATTATTTTTCTTCTATTTATTCCTCACTTGTTAATCTCTCTCACTCTCTCTTCTCTCATACCAACTTTAAACGGTACTGCTCCTTCATCTCTCTCCCTCAGACTTTTTGCTATCCTTCCCTCCATCTCCTCCCCTTCTCCCCTCCCTCCCTTCACTTCTTCCTCCCCTCCCTTACCTCATTACTGTCTGGCGGAAGAGAAGAGAAGTGCAGTTACTTCGAACCTGTTGAGCTCGGTGGAGGGGAGAGGGGAGACGAGGGAGGTGGCTGAGCTGGAAAGATGAGGGGAGAGGGGAGAGGGGAGATGAAAGGGTAGAAGAGGGGACTACACAGAGGAATGGGTGAAGGATGTGGTTGGGAATGAAGGGAAGAGAGGGAAAGGGGAAGGGGAATGGGTGAGGGGATGCATAGGAGGAGATAGGATGTAGTGAAGTGGGGAAGATGGTTGGGGGTCGACAGGAGAGGGGATAATGGAAGGGGAAAGGAGAGGGGAGAGTGGGTGGAGGGAGGCTGGGAACGAGGGGGGGGGAGGGCGTTACGAGGTCATCTGAACGTCCTTGAGGCGACCTTAGCGTTTACTGCCTTGTGGGGAGGTCGCTGTGCCGGAGGAGGAGGAGGAGGAGGAGGAGGAGGGGGGGGATGATGATTAAAGAAGATGAAGGGTGAGAGGAGGAGGAAAGAGAGAGAGAGAGAGGAGAGGGGATGGGGTCAGGGAGGTCAGCAGGGGTCAAGGTCTGAGTCCTCTGTTGCTGAAGTGAGATATTACGACGGACAGCCTCCACAGGGCACGGATGAGGGGTGGGGGAGGTGGTGGTGGTGGTGGTGGTGGTGGTGGTGGTGGTGGTTGGGAATTTTTATAAACAGATAAACTTTTGTAATATTGTCAGTGCTGAGATGTGTGTGTGTGTGTGTGTGTGTGTGTGTGTGTGTGTGTGTGTGTGTGTGTGTGTGTGTGTGTGTGTGTGTGTGTGCACCTGGCGGACGGTATCTCAAGGTCGTGATGCAGGCAGGTGTCGCATGTGGGCGGCGGTGGCAGCGGCTTCGTCCTTCAGGTTACATACTCGTACATTCCTCTCCCTGGGCGGCACTCTAGTCCTCACGAGGCTCTGAAGATCACGGCTTTATGTAACTTCCTTGCGGTGGTGGTGGTGGTGGTGGTGGTGGTGGTGGTGGTGGTGGTGGTGGTGGTGGTGGTGGTGGTGGTGGTGGTGGTGGTGGTGGTGGTGGTGGTGGTGGTGGTGGTGGTATGCGTCGCCAGGTGTCCTTGCCTATGTCCAAATACCCAGGGTTCGATTACCAGGCAAGGAGCGAACCCTCAGCCAACACACTTCACCTTCCACCTGTGTAGTTATGGTCAGCCGGGGTACCTGTGTGACACCTGTGCAAGTAATGGAGGGGTTCTTAATGACCTCGTGTACCTGTGTTCAAGCTTGTTTATCTGTGTGACACGTGTGGAAGTGATTAAGGTGACCTGACTTACCATGTGTTCCTGTGTCCGATAGTGTGAGGTTAGTGACACATCAACACTCCTTCAGGTCAGGGAGACGGATCTGAGCACCGCGGACACGTGCCATTTGCCTCGTGTCTTTCTTGTTTTATGTTCATGAGGAATTTTTTTTTTTATATTGTTACATTGTTTTTATCTATCCGTCGTGACTCCTTTTTCTTTCTTTGTCTAACTATATATTTATTTATTTTTCTTTTAATTGTTTACTTTTTCTTCTACATCTGCCTTCTTTCTTTCACTTTTATATTAGGTGATTTTTTATTGTTTTTTTATATTGATCTTTCTTCGTATATTTATATTCATCTAACTATCATTTCATCTATAGTCTTCTTTCTTTCTTTTATCTTTCTATCTTTCTTTCCTTCCTCCTTTCTCAGTTCCGCCTTCCTCCTCGTTCCCTCCCTCCCCTTATCCGCCCCTGATGTCACCACCTCCCATGGACATGCCTCACACGCCCCCTCACTTCGCCTCCCCTCTCTTCCCTTCCTCCCTCTCACTCCCCTCACTTCACCCTCCCCACTCTTCCTTTCCTCCCTCCCTTCACACTCAGCCTAATAAGGTGGGAGGCAGCGCCTGCTACGAGCCCACCCTCACATAAACCCCTTCCCCTTCCCCTTCCCCTTCCCCTTCCCCTTCCCCTTCCCCTTCCCCTTCCCCTTCCCCTTCCCCTCACTCACTCCACGCCTCCTCTTCCCTTCCTCTTTCCCCTCCTTATCTCCCTCTCCTCTTTCTCTTCTTATTGTCCTCTGTTTACAATCTTCCTCTTCTTTCCTTCTTCCCTTCTTCCCATTTATCTTCTTCCCCTTCCTCCTCTTCCGTTCTCCACTCCATCACCTTGACTTCCACTTTCCATTCTTGACTCCTTTCTCCTTCTCTTGTCTCGTTCTTTTTCCCTCTCTCCTTATCTTTTCTCCCCTCCTCTTCTTCCCCTCTTCCCTCCTTTATCCGGCTCCTGGGGATTTGGCACTGTGGGGAGGGGAGGAGGGGGGCAGAGGCGATGTGTGGGTGTGAGGGTAAAGGGGGGAGGGGCATTAGTTTGCTCTTGTTATTATTGCTATTTGGGATTGTGATGATAATAATGGTGATGGTGATGATGATGATGATGATGATGGTGGTGATGGTGTGATGGTGATGGGTTGTCGGTGCTTCATTCTTCACCTTCATTATTAATCGTTGAAGGTGTTGCTCGGCCTCAGTCATGTGATTGGTGGGTGCCTTGTCCTCTTCAGTTATGTAACACGTCCTTACTTCACCCTGGCAAGGACGAGGACGAGGCATTAGTCCTTCCTTCCTTCCTTCCTTCCTTCCTTACTGTATTCCTATCTATCTTTCCTTCTTGCATTCCTTCCTTAATCGCTTTCTTTCTTCCTTAATTCCTCCTTTCCTTCCCTCTTTTCTTCCTGCCTTCCTACCTTCCTTCCTTCCTTCCTTCCTTCCTTCCTTCTCCTTCCTTCCTTCCTTCCTTCCTTCCTTCCTTTTATTCCTCATTGCATATTTTTTTTATATATATTTTTCATTAATTACCTTTCTTTATCTTCTCTCTCTCTCTCTCTCTCTCTCTCTCTCTCTCTCTCTCTCTCTCTCTATATATATATATATATATATATATATATATATATATATATATATATATATAAATATATCTTTAATTTATTCTTTCTTACCTGTTTCTTCAATTTATTCACCTTTCCTTCCTCCCTCTCTCCACGCTCTTGTCTTTTCCCTCCCTCCAGACATTCATATTTCTTTTTCATTGTTTTCCTTTTTCTTTCCTTCTTTCGTTTATTCTTTCTCACCTGTTCCTTCCTTCCTTCCCCTTCACCTGAGTGTGTAAACAAATCACCTCATGAGATAACCATTGTGTTCGATTGGTAATTTGCATCTCATCACTACCGCAGTTCACTCTTTTTGATTATTATTATTATTTTCTACTTTATAATTCCCGTGTTCGTTAATCCACCTTTTTATCACTGCAATCTATCTTCCCTTTTCTTTATTATTTTCTCTCCTCCTCCTCCTCCTCCTCCTCCTCCTCCTCCTCCTCCTCCTCCTCCTCCTCCTCCTCCTCCTCCTCCTCCTCCTCCTCCTCCTCCTCCTCTCGTCTCCTCAGAAGTGTCGTTTGGGCTAAAAATGTCGATGGAATTAATGTGATGTTCGGGAAGTGTGTCAGGTAGTTTGTCGTGGTGTGTGCGTGTGTGTGTGGTGTGTGTGTGTGCGTGCGTGTGTGCGTGTGTAGAAAGGAACGTCCCACCCTGACACCATCCGGCACTCATACCCCATATCTCTCTCTCTCTCTCTCTCTCTCTCTCTCTCTCTCTCTCTCTCCTCTCTCTCTCTCTCTCTCTCTCTCTCTCTCTCTCTCTCTCTCTCTCTCTCTCTCTCGAAATACCAGACCCCTATAACTGGCCTGGGATTTCTGTTTGTGACACCCTGTTTGCTTAGCGCTTGTTGTTGCTGTTGTTGGCGTGGTGGTGGTGGTGGTGGTGGTGGTGGTGGTGGTGAGGGAGGGAGGGATGGTAAGGGTTATCTGTCATGTTCTCAACACTGTCTTATCTCCTTTGCGCTCGTACCGCCTATCACTACCTCTCTCTCTCTCTCTCTCTCTCTCTCTCTCTCTCTCTCTCTCTCTCTCTCTCTCTCTCTCTCTCTCTCTCTCTCTCTCTCTCTCTCTCTCTCTCTCTCTCTCTCTCTCTAAGGGCGGGGGACATTGCCTTGTGGGAGTGAACGATTGCTCTTAGTCTACCTGGAAATCATGTGACTCAATATTCCATGTGTGTGTGTGTGTGTGTGTGTGTGTGTGTGTGTGTGTGTGTGTGTGTGTGTGTGTGTGTGTGTGTGTGTGTGTGTCGTGCGAGGGCGTCAGAAAACCAATAAGTCTCTCAGATCCAAACAATTTCTCGGTAACGCATCAACAAGACTCACTAATTTACTTCACTCACGACTAACAGGAGGAGGAGGAGGAGGAGGAGGAGGAGGAGGAGGAGGAGGAGGAGGAGGCGGAGGCGGAGGCGGAGGCGGAGGAGGAGGCGGAGGCGAAGGAGGAGGAGGAGGTGAACGAACGGCCGGTGTCTCCTTCCGCCTCACCTGTCTCCTAAGGGCACAGGTGTTCCTCCCTCAGGTGATGGTTCCTTATCGCTGTGACGTACGATAGCCTCTTACCACTACTCTTTGCCGTGCCACTGTGCGCGCTGCCCCGACACTCCACCCGACGCTGCCTCTCCTCATCCTCTTTGTCTGTCGAGTGGCCGCTTTTGTCCATGTGTGGCGCTGTCTGTTTAGTGATGCCGCTGCGGGGTTTGTGATGCCCTCCCCCCACCCCCCCCACCTTTGCAACCTCCTCTCCTACCTCCCCCCTCTCCCTCTGTCCAGCTCTACCTCCCCACCTCCCTCTGTCCAGCCCAACCTCCCCCCCATCCCTCTGTCCAGCCCAACCTCCATTCCCCACTCCCTCTGTCCAGCCCAACCTCCCCCCCTCCCCTCTGTCCAGCCTTACCTCCCCCCATCCCTCTGTCCAGCCCAACCTCCCCCCCTCCCTCTGTCCAGCCCTGTGTCTCCACCCTTCGCTTTCCCCAGCTTTCACCCTTCCTTTCCCTGACCATCTTTATCATGCTTTTTTTTTTGTATATATATTCATTTCCTCCTTTTTCCGTATCTTTCTCACAGTGGTCATTAATTTTGTCCGGTAACTGTTCCTAATTTATTTTTGTGTTTTGGGTAATTTATTCTTGCTATTCCTAGTCTTCTCTGGTCCTTTATTTCCTCCTTCATGCCCTTACCTCCTGGTGCCTCTCGTTTTGCCCTCCGCCCTTTCCTCCCCTGCAACACTCCTCCACCTGCCTCCTCCCTCATCCTGTGCCCCATCACCCGTCTTGTTCCTCGCGTCCAGGGGGTCCTAAGAAGGGTGCGGGGGCGGGGCGGGGGCGGGGTGGAGCGGGATGGCCTTGGGAGCTGTCGGGGCGGTGTGAGGGAGAGCCCGAAGAAGGCGCTTTGAGGGGCGGCGTCGGAGTGATAAGGAGGAGGTGGCGTCACAGGGGCGGGGGGGGGGAGTGTGGACGACGATGAGGATGATGCGGCGGCGGCGGCGGCGTCTCCTTATCTCCAACTTTCATCTCCAGTCATTATTTTGATACCGCTGCAGCATCTTTTTTTTTTTATTTTGTTTTTTTTGTTCCACCTTTTTTATGGACTTGTTTACGTCATTGCCTTCAGCCCCACGCGCCGTCTGTCTTCAGTCGGTCCGGCCCACGCCCTCCCCCTGCACGCCCTCCCTCCATCCCTCCCTTCCTCGCTTGTCTCCTCGTTGATGTGGCTTTTGATGTGATAAAGTTGAGGTGATGTTAATGATGGCGTTTTGTCTGCCCTCTGACCTGCGTGATGTCGAGGAGAGTGTGTGAACCCAGGCGACATGAGGCAGGGTTGGTGGCGGGCTGTATATGTCCAGGGGCGGCTCCCTTTGTGTGGGTGTGTGACGCCAGGCAGACCAGGCCCCCAGACAGCCGTGGGTGTCGGGTGCAGGTGCAGGTGTGGGACAGGTGTGGTGTGAGAGGGATGTGGCGTGGTGGTTGTGGTGTGGTTAGAGAGAGAGAGAGAGAGAGAGAGAGAGAGAGAGAGAGAGAGAGAGAGAGAGAGAGAGAGACGAGAGACGAGAGAGAGATGCTGTGTATTCATCTTATTTGTATGTGAGTGAAAGGCTTCGCTGCTTCCTTGCAATCAAATGTTTAAATCAAAGTCTGACACGATGCACAACCTACACACACACACACACACACACACACACACACACACACACACACACACACACACACACACACACACACACACGTACGTACAAGCACAATCATAATGCTTACCACCACCACCACCACCAATCCTTTACCCTTGTGGCCCTTACCAAACCTTTTCCTGGCCCTCCCCTCCCTCCACCCTCCCTTCCCTCACCCCTTCCCCTTTCTGCCCCCTCACGTAGCTGACCCCCGCCCACGCCGGGAGGGAAGTGTGGGCGGGAGGCCAGGATGAGATGGTCAGAGTGTACCTGGTCTGGGTGGGTGGGCGGGAAGACTTCCTGGAGGGGAGGGGAAGGGGAAGGGGAAGGGGAAGGGGAAGGGGAAGTGGAAGTGGAGGGGAGTTCCGTGATGGGGGTGTGGGAGTCCCAGCTGGTCGTGATCTCTGGTGACCTGGCTTGCCTGGCCCCGCCCTGCAGTGTTGGGGGAGGTGACCCCTGCCCCCCACCTTTGACCTCACACCTGGCTCTCGCACCTCGTCCTAATTATTTACTGCGCCCCACACTCTCTACCCTCACCTGTTTGCATTTTTCGTCGGTAAAGTGAGTCATTTTGATGGTCTTGTTGTGGGCGTCTTGATCTCGTGGGCGTTTGTACCCGTGTCGTGATGCGTGCATCTATATGTTGACTTTTCTTTTTCAGATTTTTGTATTTACTCTTTCTTGTGTGTGTAACATTGCATTAGATTTGCATTCTCATTATTGACTTACGTGGGATATACATCGATTATTTTAGCAGTCATCGTCATCGTGTTGGTCGTAGGAGTTAGTATTATTATTATTAGTTGTTGTTGTTGTTTTTGTTGTTGTTGTTGTTTTTGTTGTTGTAATTGTAGTTGTAATAGTAATCATGGTAGTAACAGATAATGAAAACGGTCCTTTTTTTTTTACCCTTAATCATCACGTAATAACACTTCAAATATCACCTGTCATTGCACACAGGTATTCGTGACTCGTTGTTGCACTAATGACCTGTGATTAGTTATGACTCAAACCCCAACAGCTTGAGGAGGAGGAGGAGTAGGAGGAAGAAGAAGAGGAGGAGGAGGAGGAGGCCGCCGCGGTGCCAAGGATAGCGTGCAGGTGATTGCAAAAACTTCTTGCGAAAATTTTCTTACCTCGTGCCAAGAAGACGAATTTGGGGCATTGTGAATCACAGGTAGACCCGAGGCGCACCTGTCCCGGAGTCATCATTTAGCGGCTCACACCTTGATGGGAATTGTCAGAAATACTTCACTTAGCGACTCTCAGTTTTGCGCATTGTGTCCAACGTTCATTTTATATATCATTATTGGAATTTAAGGCTCAGATGTTTTTATTTGCATATTTATTTATTTATTTATTTATATATTTATTTATTTATTGTGAGTGTAGGTGTGGGTGCAGGGCTTGAGTGTGGTTCTGTTAGACGTTCAACACTAATTTCCATAACACGATTCTACACATTGGCTCGTGAACAAAATTTTTAATGTATTTTCTGGGACTTCAATTTTTGTAACTCATTTTTAACACTGGCAACATTTTTTATATTTTTTTTTATATACATTTTCAGTGTTTCCGTTATAAGAATTCAAAGGATCTACATTGAGTTTTTTTTTCCCCTCTCGTCATCAAACTCTTATCAGTTCAATTTAAGTCTAATCTGACACTGAACTTAACCATCCTTGTAGAGTGTGTTGTGTGTGTGTGTGTGTTCCTCCTCCTCCTCCTCCTCCTCCTCCTCCTCCTCCTCCAAACACTAGTGGCATCCTCTTCACTAATTCATTCGTTGTGGTTGGATATTTTTACGTATTTTCTGCCATGGTGTGTCTAGTTCTGCGGCGTGGGATCCTCTCCGCCCCGCCCCCCGCCCCTTAGCCCCGCCCCGCCCCCCCGCCCCTTGGCCCCGCCCCCCGTCCCGTCCCGCCCCCCCCGCCTGGCCCCGCCCTCCTACAGGTGTATAAATTAACATGGATGATTATACTGAAGGGATGGAAAGACGTGCGACCTAACCTCACCTGTTGAAACACTCCACCCCGCCCCCCCCTTCTCTCTCTCTCTCTCTCTCTCTCTCTCTCTCTCTCTCTCTCTCTCTCTCTCTCTCTCTCTCTCTCTCTCTCTCGCGGCATATCACAGAGACATCAAAGAGCGATATATTATCTCTCTTCCTTTCCGATTTTTGTAAATTCGTGTGTGTGTGTGTGTGTGTGTGTGTGTGTGCGTGTGTGTGTGTGTGTGTGCGTGTGCGTGTGTGTGTGTGTGTGTGTGTGTGTGTAGGAGGAAGTGATCTGTGGTTGTAGTTGTTGCAAGTTATTATTATTATCATCATCATCATCATCATCATCATCATCATCATCATCATCATCATCATCATTATCATTGAAGTAAATAACGAAGGTGATTATTGAAGTGGATGGAAGAGAGTATCGTAGAGAGTGAGGACAATTATATATAGTAAGGGGAGATTGGAGGGGGGGGGGAGAGTACCCTTCTTAGGTGTGATTTACGGGGGGGGGTGATTATAGGGGTGATCTTAAGAGGAGGGAACAGTGTAGGGGGTGGTTGAGGGGAATGTGAGGGAGGTATTGTGGTGGGGTAGTAAGCTGAGGGGAAGGAATGGGAGTGAGGGGCGTGGGAAGGGGACTTGAGAGGGGAGGGAAGAGGGGAGTATTTAAGAGGTGGGTGTGTTAGGTTGGGGGACAAATGGGGAGAATGTTTGGGTGGGGGAAGAGGACCTAGGTGAGGGGGCGAAGGGGGCGGTTTGGACAGATGGTGGGGACGTAGGAGCCATGTGTGTGTGGGTGGAAGGTGGAGGGAGGTGAGGTTGGGGGTGTTTGGGGGTGGGCGTGGGGGTGGGTCTCATTTGGTACCCAGCCGCCGCCCACACATCCATCTCGCTGACTGGACCCAAGTGTGGCCCCTCGTCACGTGTTCCTGAGACTCCTCCTCCTCCTCCTCCTCCTCCTCCTCCTCTTCCTCTTCCTCTTCCTCCTCCTCCTCCTCCTCGTCTCCTCGTCCTCCACCATCATTAACACCTGTAAATCCACACTCTAATGACCGTCCTCCACACACACACACACACACACACACACACACACATACACACATACACACATACACACACACACACACACACACATACACACACACACACACACACACACACACACATACACACACAAACAAACAAGCATCCCCCCCGCCCCCCCCCCACCAGTGTTTACGGCTCCTAAATTAGTCTGATTATCGCAAACTATGAACAACACTAAAACCACTAAATTGGCAACCTCACCTTGGCTCATTAACAGGTACAAGATTTTAGTGAACCAGTAATTAGTAAACCAATGGACACACCCACCCCCTCCCCCACCTCGCTCTTCCCCCCCATCACACCCCCTCCCCACCCCCACATACACAAATCCCTCACCCCAGATCACCCCGCCCCTACAACTATCCTTGCCTCATTACCTCTCACGCAAAGTTGGAGAGAGTGAGTATGTAGTGTGTGTGTGGTGTGTGTGTGTGTGTGTGTGTGTGTGTGTGTGTGTGTGTTAAGTGTGGGCGTGTGTAAAC
>JAPQNM010000049.1:11658946-11681446 GCA_029783475.1 Metacarcinus magister
ACCAAACATCTTAGCAAGGCCATGTAGGTCGCTTACTGTTTGTTTAACCTATATAATCATCCTCCTCCTTCGCCTCCTCCTCCTCCTCCTCCTCCTCCTCCTTCTCCTCCTCCTCCTCCTCCTCCTCCTCCTCCTCCTCCTCCTCCTCCTCCTCCTCCTCCTCCTCCTCCTCTCTCCTATCTCCTATCACCTTGTCCTATTGTGCGTTTAACAAATGTTTTTTACCCTCCTTGAAGCAAACACAGAAGCAAACAAGTGCACTGCTTTCGGGGAATTGCTTGTTAAGGGGAGTTTGAGATACGCGCTGAGGGCAGACACACAGGGGGGGGGGCAAGAAGTTAAAGGAGGAGGAGGAGGAGGAGGAGGAGGCGTGATCTGATACAAGCTGAACAACACTTGTCTGATGGAGGGTTGGTGGGGGAGGAAGGAATTCTACTCTAGGCTGAGGAAACGTGGGTGTTTTATTCTGGACTGTGTGTGTGTGTGTGTGTGTGTGTGTGTGTGTGTGTGTGTGTGTGTGTGTGTGTGTGTGTGTGTGTGTCTTCAGTCGTTTTTTTTTCTTCTTATTTTTTCTTTTCTCTCTCTCTATCTATCAATCTATTTATGTATCCCTTCTTCAGGTCGTCATCACCTTTCCTTCCTTCCTCAATACAATACTTGCATCGGGAGTCTCCTTAACCCATAGACAAATGTTTCCTACTGTTTTGTCCTTGAGTACCCGAGTGTATGTTCTCCCTCTCTCATCTCACTAGGACTATTTGTATTGCCTTACCGAGAGGAGGAGGAGAGGAGAGGAGAGGAAGAAGAGGAGGAGGAGGAGGAGGAGAGGTAATGAGTGTTGGCAGGTAAGGTGGGTGGCCATGACAGGTGACTTCATACCTTGTTGAATCCTACGTTTGATGTTGTGAAGGAAAGGTAAATGAAGGTAAGGAGGAAGGAGAGAAGAAGGTGAAGGAAAGGGATGGAATAGAAGGGGAGATGGAAAGGGGAATGTGGTTGTAATAGGAGGAATTACAGAGATAAAAGGAGATAATTGAGGTAAATAAAGAAAGTGATAAATATAGTAGAAAGGAAAGGAGTTAGAATAAAGTAGGTAAAAAAAATGTGTGTTGGTTTCATAATTTGATAACTGATAAAGTGTTACACGATAATGATAAGAAAAAGACGATGTTTTTGCAATACCATTTAAGTGTTTAAGTGATGAGGTTGATATTCTTTTTATCGGATTTATTATCTTTTTTTCTTCGTTTCTTCTATTCTTCCTCTTGGATTTACTTATTATTATTATCATTGTTGTTGTTATTATTATTATTATTATTATTATTATTATTATTATTATTATTATTATTATTATTATTATTGTTACTACTACTACTACTACTACTACTACTACTACTACTACTACTACTACTACTACTACTACTACTACTACTACTAACTAATAATAATAATAATAATACTTCTTCACACAATTATCATCATGTTACCTTTTCCCTCCACACAGACAAGGTGATCGGCGTCCACTGCACCCACGGCCTCAACCGCAGTGGTTACATGGTGTGTAGGTGAGTATAAACACGCCCATCCACCCACCCATCCACCCACCCACTGACTCATTCACCAACTCATCCACCCACCCTCACACACACCCATCCATCCACCCACCTACCCACCCATCCACCCATCCACCCATTCACCAACCCATCCACCCACTCTCCCCGCCCCGGCCGCCCCCATGACCCCGTGACTCCCATGTGCTGTCAAACTACCAGTCTTATTGATTTTGATTCGCTTTTGTTAGAGTTCTTTGTATAAGATTATTTATGATTATTTATATTATTTATTATTATTATTATATATATATTTTTTTTGTGATCGATTTCTTTTCTTTCAAACATATGTATACACCGTTTATTATTATTATTTTTTCATCTTGCTGTTTTTGAAGGCACGGATTGAAGTGTGTGTGCGTGTGTGCGTGCGTGTGCGTGTTTTTTTACTGTCCTTAACGCGGCATTTCCTCATCGATACACACAATATCCATCACGTAACTATCAGTGTGCTTGCTTGCGTGTGTATGTGCGTGCGTGCGTGTGTTTTTTCCCCCTTCCATTCACCATTACACAATACACTGATCTCACTCACTCTTCACTAAGGAATCAATAATCTTGCCGCAGTACAACACCGGGAGGAGGAGGAGGAGGAGCAGCAAGTGTGTAGTGTTATAGTGTGTTAGGCTCTGAAGGGACGGTAGCCTCAGAAACAACTCGAGAGATGAATCAAGGACGTAACTTTACCACCTTTGTGTTTTTGTAAGTAACTGAGAAACTTGAGATTATATTTTTAACCCACATCACGTGACTCCACCGACAGACAAACACAAGAAAAAAATTACCAATATAAGAAAGAATGAAAACTGAGAGGAATAGTAATGAGAAGAAAAATATACGAAGATGGAGTAGGAGGAGGAGGAGGAGGAGGAGAAAGATAATAAAGTAGAAGAACAAGAAGAAGAAGAAGAAGAACAGCAACATGACCTAACCTTTCTCCTTACCGCTCTTCTCTTCCCCTAACATGAACAAACCCTCACTCCTCCCCTCCCCTCCTCCCCTCCTCCCCTCCTCATCCCCCCTTCCCTCCCCCTCCCTTCATCTCCTCATCCAGTTTAGCAAAGCCATCACCTCATCGTCTTCATCAGGTGACTCCTCAACAACCAAGCTATCTGTCGTGTCCATCTTGCTCTGCCCTCGTGTGTGTGTGGACGTGTGTCTTGCCCTTGTGATGGGTAGAGTGAGCTGGGGCACCGTATCTGTCACTCCACCTGTCACCCCGTCCCGTCACCTCGTCCCATCACCTCGTCCCCTTTGTCCCCCTTCCACTTCTATTGTTCCTCCCGCTGTTTCTTTGCCTTGTAACACCCTCGCCCTCCTCTCGGTTCCTTGTCGTCGCCTTCCTCCTCCCGTCGTGTTCTCCTCTCCTCACCCTGGTTTTCTCTTCCCTTTGTCTTCCCTTCCCCTCCCTTTCCTCCCTAACCCTTCCCTCCCTAACCCTTCCCTCCCTTGGTTCCTGTCCCCTCGTCTCCAGTTCCCGTATATGCACTTCTCTCTCGTTTGTTATCTTGTTTACTTCTCCCGCCTCTCTCTCTCTCTCTCTCTCTCTCTCTCTCTCTCTCTCTCTCTCTCTCTCTCTCTCTCTCTCTCTCTCTCTCTCTCTCTCTCTCTCTCTCTCTCTTTCTATGTTATCCTCCCATATACACTGTTACCAAATGAAAAGAATAACACCATAAGAAGGAGGAAGAAGAGGAGGAAAAGGAAGAGGAGGAGAGAAGAAAAAACTAAAAAAAAAATTACACGTTAAAATGGGTTAATATACTTCAGAATTAAAACACACACACACACACACACACACACACACACACACACACACACACACACACACACACACACACACACACACACACACACACACACACACACACATCGGCACCTAAGAAACCCGAGAGGTAGATCATTTACAGCCGATAATGATGCCGATGGTCCCGATAAGGCGTTTTTTGGGGCAGGAGACGACACCCGATACTACTACCTGTGTGTGTGTGTGTGTGTGTGTGTGTGGTGTGTGTGTGTGTGTGTGTGTTTCGCTTGGTTTTTTTTTCATTTTCTTTCTTTTCGTTTCATCTGAATGCATTTAATTTTTTTTTCATAGATTTTTTTACCTCTTTTTTTTTCTTCCATTATTTCTTTCTAATATACACCTTTCAGTTCTTTCTCCTTGTCCTCGAAATTCTTATTATACCCCTCCTCCTCCTCCTCCTCCTCCTCCTCCTCCTCTCCTCCTCCTCCTCCTCCTCCTCCTCCTCCTCCTCCTCCTCCTCCTCCTCTTCCATATTTCGCCATCGGCCTGCACCCTTGACCTAGGGGAAACATGGGAGGAGGAGGAGGAGGAGGAGGAGGAGGAGGAGGAGGAGGGGAGGAGGAGGAGGAGGAGGCCCGTCGAGGCACGCACTCAAGAGTCTAATTATTGGGTGTGAGGATGATGGGTGGTGGCGGCGGGGCTCCCACGCTGCACCACCACCACCACCACCACCACCACCACCACCACCACCACCACCACCACCACCACCACCACCACCACCACCACCACCACCATCATGATCGTCCCCTTCTGCCAGCACCATCACCACCACTACCATCAGTACAATCATCACCTCTGCTATCACCACCACCATCACCACCACCACCATCATCAATCATTCATTACCTTTGCCATCACAACTCCATCATTACAACGACTGTCACCACCACCACCACCACAATCACTATCATCAACACCACCGCAAACAACAATAACAACAACAGCAACACAATTTGGAGCCAGAAATGAAAGTAATGACTACAAAGGCATTTTGGATTTGAGTTCATTGCTTTCTATCTATCTATCTATCTATCTATCTATTCATCTTATCTATATTATCTATATCTATCATGTATTTACTTAAAGCTGTAATCCCTTCTTACTTTTCTTTGAGAGAGAGAGAGAGAGAGAGAGAGAGAGAGAGAGAGAGAGAGAGAGAGAGAGAGAGAGAGAGAGAGAGAGAGAGAGAGAGAGAGAGAGAGAGAGAGAGAGAGAGAGAGAAAAAAAAATATCCACACCCTCAATAAAAAAAAAAATATATAAAAAATCTGATCACGAGACCTTCACAAGTGCAAACATACCCTCGCCCCCCCCTTACCCTAAAAAAAAAAGAAGAAATTAATAGTTTGAACATTATTTTTCTAACTAATTAACTCGCTGTAAATTATCTAGACAGGTAATAAAAGACGGGGAGGAAATTTACCTGCCAGCCTGTATTTATTCCTTCATTTTTTTGCGGTCGGGTCGTGTCCAAGGGAGGAACCACTAATCAATTTAAGGATAATTGCCAATCAAACAAAGTGAAAAGTAATGAAGCTCTTCCCTTCTTCGTCTTTTTTTTTTCTCTTATTTTTCTCCTCGCATTTTCCTCTTCATTGCCTTTCTTCTCTCCTTTCGCTCTATTTCCTTTTTTTTTTCCATCATTTCTCTTCTTGTTTCATCTACTCTTCTCCTTCTCCATCTCTTCCTATTCCTCTCCTCTCCTCTCTTATGTTTAATCCTAATCCTTATTATCATCATCATCATCATCATCATCATCATCATCATCATCATCATCATCATCATCATCATCATCATCATCATGACGGTGTACAGCCTCCCTAACGAGTGTTTTGCGTGCATTACAGGTACATGATACAGGTGTTGGGCATCCCCCCCGACCAGGCCATAGCAGGTGAGTACACGAGAGAGAGAGAGAGAGAGAGAGAGAGAGAGAGAGAGAGAGAGAGAGAGAGAGAGAGAGAGAGAGAGAGAGAGAGAGAGAGAGAGAGAGAGAGAGAGACCTAACACACACACACACACACACACACACACACACACACACACACACACACACACACACACACACAGAACCAACAAGGTGTGGTCGTTCTTCAGGGCGAGTGTTTGGTTCTTCCTCAGACTTCAACAGTGCACGAGGCCACGAGCAGGAGCGTGAAAACTACCTGTCAGACCTCCGCCAGGCGCCTTGGATGAACGAGCCGGTGCCAAGGTACATCAAGAGCGCCTCCACCAAGGACAACTCACTCCTTGACACCTCCACGACCTCCCTCGACACCACCAACAACACCTCCAATAGCGAAGCGGAGTCCCCTGGCGCCTCCCTCATCATCCCACGCGGACGCTCTTGGAAAATCCCGCTCCTCAGGCAATCGTAAGTAGTCTACAGTTACTCTATATCTCTTTATCTCTGCCGCTTCGCCTTTGTTTGCTTTGCCGCGCCTTGGTTATCTAAACTTTGCTTGTCCACGGAAGCTTTTCAACAGTCTCACGGATGATTTTTTAGTCTCGTCCCTTTGACCTTGAGAAGTGTTAGTTCAGGTTTATGGATTTGGTCATGTGATTGATTGTTCAAAGTCAACACGTGGGCTGGTGAGCGTCCCAAGGTTATGAGGCATTTGTGTTTGTGTGAATCGTGCGTCGTTGATTGGTGGTGAGGCGCGTTAGTCACCCAAACGACTCTTTACAAGGTTCCAGCACCACGTGGAAGGAACTGTAGTGATGCGTCGTGTTCTTAGAATGAGATGGAGAATTACTTCTTCCCAAACATTAACTTGCACCATCACTCAAGGTTGGCGACGCTTGACGATCCTCTGCTAATGATGCTTATGATCACACTAAACCGACACACGTTAAAAATCAAATGTGGTTGACGTCAATACAAAATTTCATGGTAATAATCCCAGTTTCTTTGAGATGCCAGTGTGCCAGACGCCCTTGACAAGTGCCGAAACTTGAGGTTGTCATTGTTTGTCACTATCCGTCCTGGCCACAGTGCTTGCAAGTTACCGGTTCAGTGCACGTCGCAGTGTTGACAGTAACGTTAATACTCTTCAGAAATCTGTCACACTCTATGGCTGAAGGATAACAGTTGTGTGTGTGAGTGTAGCGAGGCGCCCCTCCAGGTGTACTACCCTGCGTGGGTGTACAAGGCCGTTACTTGTACTGATTGCCTCCACTGGCCTGTCATGATAATATAACAGTGTGCATCTTTCAAGTACAATTTCCCGTGATTTCATTTGTGTTGAAAATGCTTTAATAATTTTCATGAATGTTTTATTAATTATATTAAATTACTCTCTCTCTCTCTCTCTCTCTCTCTCTCTCTCTCTCTCTCTCTCTCTCTCTCTCTCTCTCTCTCTCTCTCTCTCTCTCTCTCTCTCTCTCTCTCTCTCTCTCTCTCTCTCTCTCTCTCTCTCTCTCGCTCTGTTTTGCGTCACTTGATTGTTTGATTAATTTTTATTTAATCAACATACTGCTGATGCCTAGCGATCTTAAACTTAACTATTAATAAGTGTTTTATTTATGTTAAGAGTTTAGTTTATGTAAATCAATGGTTTTTCGCAAGGAATTGTATCATTGTTTAGTTTTGAATGTTTAAATGTTTGCATAGCCTAAGATCACAACACCAACATGATCTACATAGATTAGGTTATGTTAAGTGTGATTCACTGTTTCTGAATGTAAGTATGTCCACTATGTGTGAGCAGGGAAAGGCCTCATGCAGGAAGGAATCAAGACCAGCGCGTCCCACCAGCCAGCAGTTCCCGTGCAGGTCAGAAGCAGGCTGTGGTGTGCTTACGATGCAAGCAGGAAGGCCATGTTGCCAGATTGTGCTCCAAATCAAACCTCATTGTGCTTCCCAGTAAAGGCCAGACTTGTAAAGGGCGCACCAAGCCACCTTCCGTCCCTGACGACACACAAAACAAGTCATCCTCAGGTGAGCCCCGGCCAAGCCAACACCCGCAGACCCCAGCACCTGGGAAAGTATCCTGCTCCAGGTGTGGAAAGGAAGGTGTCACTACTTGGCACAAAGAATGCCCTGGACGCCGCCCTAACTCTACCCACACCCCTGCATCTTCCTCTCAAAGGGCGCCTTCACCCGCCGGCACCATCGATCCTTCACTCCCACCAGCCTCTCCCCCTAATAGGGGTGATACTTTTCCTTTTTCCACACTGGATCCCAGTGAGGCGCGCCTCCTGTGGGACAGTCTTTTCTCTCCCTCCTATGCACTGGATGATTGGGGCGCCTCCGACCCTATCTCTCCCTGGGTGAAGCAGCCCGACGCTCCCATCACTAAGGATGACTCACCATCAGCCGCCCCCGCACACCACCTCCTCACTCACCAGGGCGAGGCACAAGACCTGATTGATTGCCAAGCAAGCAAAATCCAAGAGTTGGAAGAGATGTTGCAAAAGAAACAACACCAAATTGAAAACCTAACGAGGCGTTTACAGGGGTGTCTGTGTACGCGCGCCTCAGCAGGCCCGTGAGCCTGGTGGTGTCCTCAACAAGGTGCGGGGTTGGCGGACGTTCCTCACACGCAGTTCTCTTAGAGGTACACCTGCTTACCTTACACCAACACCGCCACCGACACTCCCTTCCTCCCCCCGCCAGACCACAGCCTGCCGTCCTGATATAGTCTTCCTACAAATCAATATTTCTACAGAGGTGTCGCAGAGCTCCTTCTCCTGCTTCTTTCTTCCCGTGATTCCTCGCCACCCTCTGCCTCTGCCTCTGCCTCTGCCTCTGCTTCTGCATACAACACCAGACCGTCACGCGTCACCCCAGGCGTTGCCTCCACCCTGACACACGCCGCGTCACTCATCCCGCCGCCGCCACCACGCCGCCGTCACAACAGTGATTTAAGCAAGCACCGCTGCAACAAGACTTCCTTCATGGAACTGGGTTTGGAAAGAGTTGGCGGCGTCACCTTGTCATGAGGAGGCGCTGCTGATGAACCTTTGTCGTGTGTTTGGTGGACACAGTGATGTATATGATGTGTGTTTGTGAGACATCCTTTCCTCCTGAGGTGGTGCCGTCAGGATGGTTGGTGGGCCACGGAACACCAGCTCAGCACAACCACGTCCTTCATCGTCACGTGTTCTCACTCACATCAATACTTCCCAATCACGTCTGCCTCAGACACTAGAATGGATCAATACTCGCATCAGATGAACCACAACTATGTTAGCAGCGAGGTTGAAATTATTTTCTTTGGGCAAGAAGTAAGTGTTTCTCGGGACAACACCTTGCCCCGTGGAAAGCGACCCTATAATAGTGTAGCCTGACCCGAGGTGAAGCTAACTGAGTCATGGCTGCAGGACATGTATGTTAACCTGTTGTTGGAAGTAAGCTTAACATCCTTCAATAGTAATGTTTATTAAGCTTTGGTGCCGCGCCCTCCTGACGTCGAGGAGTGTGTCGCCTCCGTCAGTGACAAGTCCTTGCATCCTTCACTGTTTAGCATGAACACTTGTCAACGCAACGGCACCATCACTGTTGTCATTGTCTGTGAGTATGACTGTTGTAGTGGTTGGTGCAGGTGTCACCATCACTGCTGCCTGTACTGCTGCCGTAATGTCCTGTCGACCTGTACTCACACTAACGGTGCTCTATATTGGTGTGATTAGTGTTGTCCCACAGGTGCTTGACGCCATGCACACTGTGAGGCTCAGGTGACGCGACTCATCACTTGTGTCGTGAAAACTATCACATTGGGGGTCAG
The DNA here is from genome assembly GCA_029783475.1 of Metacarcinus magister. Taxonomy (NCBI): domain Eukaryota; kingdom Metazoa; phylum Arthropoda; class Malacostraca; order Decapoda; family Cancridae; genus Metacarcinus; species Metacarcinus magister. Next base: position 11,668,090 of record JAPQNM010000049.1, read on the forward strand.
CGCGCCATCACTGTGTGCACGGCATGGCAGGTGACGCATCGTGGTGACGTACTTGTGAACTTTGTGTACACCTGTCACCTGTCACCTGTCATATGTCCTATCTCATTCAAACAGATGTACTTCTAAAATATGTTTAAAGTTGTACGTCTTGAATTTGAATTAATTTAGTTATTTTCTAAAATTTGAATTGATTTAAAGTTGTATGCTTTAAAATTTTCAAGAAGTAAGTTGTATGTCTTAAAACTCAAGTTTATTTAAAGTTGTATGTATTAAAATTTGAATTGATTTAAAGTTGTATGTTTTGAAATTTGAATTGATTTAAAGTTGTATGTTTTGAAATTTGAATTGATTTAAAGTTGTATGTTTTGAAATTTGAATTGATTTAAAGTTGCATGTTTTAAAATTTTCAAGAACTAAGTTATATGTCTTAAAGTTCAAATTGATTTAAAGTTTTATGTTGAAAATCTAATTAAATTTTAAGTTGTATGTTTAAAATCTAAATCAATTTTAAGTTGTATGTGTTTTTCAAGAATGTAAAAGTTTAAGAAAAGTCAGAGCTTTGAAATTACCTTTCACATAAGGTGATAACGGTTTTTTTTTATAGATTTAAAAAGTGTGATAGAAAAACAATGATAACACTAGGACGTGAGGATGATTAAAAGCTTATTAGATAATCCCCCGAACTAAGTAACTATAGACCATATAGTTCTGCTAGGGTTAACGAGAGTGCTGCATCTCACAAAGTTAAGTTGCCGTGAGCCCGGATCGAACTCACAACCTTCAGGTCACGAGCCGACCACCCTGGGGATAAGGAGGACATACTGCTGCTCTGTAAAGGAACGACTCTATTGCGGTTTCTTCACGGAATAAGAAAGATTGCTTAGTAATGAGTGCGTTGAAACCCCGTGGTGTGCATATGTCTTGTTGGGCAAGACGCTTGAGTCCACTTGGTGAGGGAATTACAGGTGAATGCTGCAACACTGAGCTAACACAATAATGTTGACACTGAAGCTTTTTAACTAAAGTGTTAGTGATGGGGATGATCGGGAAAAAAAAAGAGAGAGAGAGAGAGAGAGAGAGAGAGAGAGAGAGAGAGAGAGAGAGAGAGAGAGAGAGAGAGAGAGAGAGAGAGAGAGAGAGAGAGAGAGAGAGAGAGAGAGAGAGAGAGAGAGAGAGAGAGAGAGATAAATATATATATATATATATATATATATATATATATATATATATATATATATATATATATATATATATCGTGTGAGTAGATTGGTGGTGCTCACTGACTCATCTTTTATCTGTAAGTCTGATGTTCACCTTAAGTCTGGCCTCGCTATGCATGCTGTGGGAATTCTTACTGATGGTGATGGTGATGGTGATGGTGATGGTAATGGTGGTGATGGTGATGTGACAATGTTGTAGTGATCCTGCCGGCCTGGCTGTCATTCTGTGCATTCATATCTCCAGCGGCGCCGAGGAAGACGAGAGTGGGTCGTTGCCGCCCTATAGGAGGTGGAGCAGGTCCCCTCGAGACGAGCAGGAGGACAAGAGGGCATCGAGGAGAACAAGAAGGCACCACCGCACGGAGGGATCCTCTCCTGAAGAGCCGCCCTCCACACGCCACCAGGTGCGTTATTCACCCTACGGGGCGCGCAGCTACTACGACCAGATCTACCAGGGTCGTGTGGCGCCCCAGTATGACCACCACTTCTACCAGCACCAAGGATCAGGTGTTGGCCCACACCGGGCGGTGCCCCGTCACCACAGGCAGCCCCAGGCCCCCAATAACGCCCCTCGCCAATACCGAGGCCCCCGCCCCTACCGCAGCCCTCCCGCCGCCGACACCACCACCACCCCGGCCCGGCGGGAAGGCGCACGGCGGGACGATGAGACCTTCAAGACTCCTGACGCAAATACTCCCCGCCTTAGGAGCCACCAGGGACCCATTAGGAACGCCCTCAGTCCAGGTGTCCGGGATGACGTGTTCAGCTCCGGGACGCCTAGGCGCTCTGCCAGGATGACACCTTACTAACACCATACATAGTGTTTATTGATCAGTTTCCAGGTATCTGAGAGCTGAAAAGGCAAAGGCGTTGTGGTAAAAAGGTGTGGCATCAGCTGGAGTCAGGTTGAGAAGAGGCGGTGGGTGTGTCGGGGCTGCATCTGCGGCCTCGCTGACTCCAGTGTTGGATGACAACAATGTTAGGATGATTTTTTCCCATATATTACGTGCATTAACAATTGATTTAAGCTTTGTAAAGCCCACTATTACTGAATACTATTTTGCCACATCGCGACTCATGGGGTTATACATGAGTTACACACACACATAGTTCACGTACACTATTGTATGGTTGGTGCACATGAAATTCTTCACATCTGTCTTTCGGGATAATGGGTGAACGCCTTCCAAGGGTTACGGTGGCCTTCTTAGTCTGTCTGTTGTGATTATTTGCTTTCCATTAATATTTGATGCCAAACGTCCTCGGCTGTCGGGTCCTCGGCGCTGTTCCTGATGCGATCAAGGTGAGTGCAAGTGTGTGGAGGAGGTGAGGTTGTGGGAGTGGGAGTGGTCGCGGAGTGGCTGTCGTGACCACTTTATTGTCGTTGAGTGATGCAGGTAATTCCATCTGTATTAGGATTTCTTCTTCCTATCAATTTGCTTGTAATTAGAGTCCAGTTCATGATACAGCGACTGACAATCATTAGGTGATAGAGTGTGGGGAGAGGATTCATTTATTTTCTTCTGTAATTTTCTTTAATTTATTTTGCTTTATTTAATGAGTTACAGTTTGTAGTGATTGGTTCGTCACTGGGCCTCAGGTATTTTATAATAATAATGATGATAATAATAATAATACTGATAATAATAGTGATAGTCATTGCTGATCCCAGTGTTTTAACGAAGCAAGTCTTGAATTTCGATTAAGTTTCATTTTGTTTCGGAATAAAAAATCAATTTGCCCGAAAAAAAAGTGTTGTTGATGCTGTTTTGTCATCGCACACGTGTTTGAACCTTCACGTCCGACACACCAACGGCCCCAGCCAGCCACCCACGCCGCGCTGCACCCACCAATGTGCCGCACACACCCCGATAATCACCTCTTTCATCCACGTACCTTGAAGTGTCTCCAAGGAATTTATTTAAGTGAGACAAACCACTGGATCCACTTTTTGTATACATTTTAGCAACAGGGAAAGAATGCTTGATATTGTGAGGTGATGGTGACATATCTCTTGTGTGTGTGTGTGTGTGTGTGTGTGTGTGTGTGTGTGTGTGTGTGTGTGTGTGTGTGTGTGTGTGTGTGTGTCACAGAAATGTATTTTTATTGTATTTAATCACTAATAAAGTTTGTTGTAAGTAGTTGTTGACTCACTAACGGTTACCATTGAGATGACTGAGGTGTATGTAGTGGTGGTGGTGGTGGTGTAGTCACGTCCTGCCTAGCAACACCACACCACCACCACCACCACCACCACCACGTACACAGTCCTTGTAAATAAGTAGCACAACACGGTAAGTAGCATCACCAGCACAGTAGCTTCTCGTAACTAGCACCAGGAGTCACACAGTAGCAGCACGGGTATACACACACACACACACACACACACACACACACACACACACACACACACACACACACACACACACACACGTCCCAGCCTACACCCAGACTCTTAATCAATATGGTTTGACTTGTATCCTCGGCTTAAGCATGATCAGCAGGCGTGTTGTTGAAGCCTTGAGAGAGGAAACTAAAAGGAAGACAAAGATCGCTGGACAGAACCACGTCGTCACTACAGTACTTAAGGAAGGAGTGACTGTAAAGGACGTGGCCTGGAAGCACAACAGACAAATGCTAGTGTTAGACTTGCCGCTAACACTGCCTCGCCACACACCACCACACGCACCGCCACGTTCAACACCACTCTGGGCGTACCCGTTTGAGCACCTGAACTGGGCGTGCGTACGTGTACTTGCCATACTAGTCTAGTGTGTGTGTACGTGTGTGTACCATCAGCACGTCACTACCATGGTTAAGAAGATCACGTACACAGCATCAAGTCTGGAGGTCGTCTAAGGCAGTGCAGGGAGTGTTAACCTGCACAGTAGCAACACCTGACCACCTGCCCGGCACTACTACAGGTAAGTCTCACTCCTGACCTATATTTTTTTCTTATAGGTGAAGGAGGAGGAGGAGGAGGAGGAGCAGGAGAGAGATAGAGAGAGGATGAGGCAAGAGGGTTGGTGGGGGAAAAACCAAATTGAGGCAACATACAAAGTAAAAAAAGGACAGGAAAGGGGAGGTTGCGACGGACGGGAAAGGAGCGGCAGGATATGGGTTTAACCAGACAGGAAAATTTGTAAAAGGAAAATAATGAGACGTGCACATGGGAGGAGCGAGGTAATAAAAGGGGTGTATGTGTTTCAATCCTCTTCAATCCTTAAGTGCATGAAGTGAAAGGGAAGTGAACTGTGTGTGTGGATGTTATGGAAGTGATTGATAAGGTTGATGTCAATGAATAGTTAGTTAATTGGAGTCATTAACAAACAATGGGTAATGGGTTGATGTGCTAATGGTGCCCTGCGTATGTGTAATGAGTGACGTCCTTTGCTTAACAGTAACTGATTTATAAGTTGAGTAAGAAAGAAAGGCAGGAAAGAGTGACGCTCCTCCACCCATCCACTACCACTAACACGCCTCCACCCACTATCTCTCTCCTTACTCTCCCTCACTAACCACTTTCCTCTTCTAGCTACCATCATCCACTCCCTTATCACCCTTCCAGCACCACTTACAATCCCTCCCTCCACTTTACTGACGACCTGCCTCCCTCCACCCACACCCTGGCACCCTCCACCTCATCATCCTTGACTCCACCTAACACCCTTTCCCCTCACTGCCCTCCCCCTTCCACGGTAAGCCACACACGCACTTTCCGTCACTTCCAGTCTTTTTTACCCTCCATTAAGATCGGCAACTGCCCGTAACTAAAAGGCACCTTCAAGAGAACCCGCTGCGCCGCCTTTACACAACACTGCCTGGGAGATACATACGCCCCTCTAGTACTAGGTGAGTGTGTCTGTCTGAGGGAGTAGTAGTAGTAGTAATAGTAGTAGTGACAATTACCTATGAGCTTCTAATCCCTCCACGGACTCTATCCCTGTCCTAACACCTTCAACGGGACCACCACACACTCTACCGGCCTCGTCCACAACACCTAACACACTTAACACACCTGAGAAACACCCGTAGAAGGCCGTGACGTAGGCGCAGGGCAGAGTGAGGTCCGTCGCTTCCTTATCGCGGTGAGTGAAATCAAAGCTTCAATGATTCAATGGGTGAGGTTTGATTTCCGTGATGGCAGTGTTTTGGAAGCCACAGCCGCTCCGTTTAGAGATTGATCCCTCGCTTAGGATAGAGGGGAGGATAGTGGATAGTGGTCCTGGTGGCGCCGCGTGCAGGGGGAGGATGGTGGTGGTGGTGGTGGTGGTGGTGCCGTGTGATGAATGGTCCTTTGTCTGTGTGTTTAAAAAAAGTATAGATATATAAATAAATAAACGCGCTGTGACTTCGTTGGCGGCGCTTTCCTTAACATATATTATTTTGATGACGTGCGGTTCCCTACATGTCGCGGTGAAACGAGATCAGTGTGTGTGTGTGTGTGTGTGTGTGTGTGTGTGTGTGTGTGTGTGTGTGTTCGCCTTTCATAAGTAAGAATGGCTGGCAGCAAAGGAAGGAAGGAAGGGCTAGGTTGGGAGGGGACAAGGGATTGTATTCAGCTGGTTTTTATTGAAGAATTTCTCTACGTAACTAATTTCCCTCTCCTTCCAACTCTCTCTCTCTCTCTCTCTCTCTCTCTCTCTCTCTCTCTCTCTCTCTCTCTCTCTCTCTCTCTCTCTCTCTCTCTCTCTCTCTCTCTCTCTCTCTCTCTCTCGTATCTGGTTATTTTTTTCACCTAATTTCACTTTGAGCCGCATGCATAACTTTGCACTTTTCCGTAATGTGTTGAAGGTGAGAATAACAATCATTGCTTTAATTGGGGATCAAGTGGTGGAAGTAGTGTTCGAAGCGGTTCGGATCGTTGAGGAAGGGGTCGTGAAGGGGGGGGGGAAGATTACCACCACGTCAGCCTTAGTTCCCTGCAGCGAGGCCAAGAGTGAGGGCGCAGTGTGTTTCCTTCCTACATAGGTCAGTACTATTACTATAACTTCTACTTCTTTCTTTCATGTAGTAGCGAAAATAAATTAAAATGAATTAATGGAATGATTAGTACAGTCGAGGTGTACACTTTACTTTTGTTAATTATCTTGCAATGTTTTCTTATCTCAGGGAAGCCGGCTGACCCTGCCCGCCCGCCTGCCGCCCAGCCCGTTACCAGCGATGTGTTGGGTAAGCATATGGTTGCGCAGGTGATCAGTGTTCGGTAATGGACAAATGTGTGACGTTATGAGGTCCTGGTCGGCTGGAATATGCAATAACCCTTGGTGGTGATTGGTTGTAGGAGTCAGGTTGGCGAGGCAGGCGTGTGAGGCAGGCAATCTACAGGCCGGGGTGTAGGTAGTCTGCCAGTGACCGTGTGGTATAGTGATTTAGTGCGTCAAGCTGTCCGAGAATTGTATGTTAAGGTTGTTGTGTCAGCAGTGTTTTCGTGCAGTCATACGAAGGTTGGTCGTGAAACAAGCGGAACATAAATGCTGCTTCGAGGCAACAACACTGAATCCTTAACCAGCGAACATTAATATTCTTGTTGTAGAATGAAGTTTGGAATTATAAATACCTCAGCAGCACCGTAAACAACCACTAAGTCGTTTAGGTAGGTTTTATATTGTTCAATTGTGCATAATGCTGACAAAATTTTAAAACATTTTGGTAACGCCCGAACGTTAAGATAATGGAGAGCGTAACGACACCAAGACTGGTTGGTTAGTTAGTTAATGCAAAAGGATCAAGCGCCAGACATCTAAGGTGATATGGCGCTATGTTAATCTAAAAGGTAGACGGTATAGATCAAATGAAGGATGTGTATTTGTCGTAGGAAGGAAATTATGTTAGCAGAGGTAATTTCTATGGGTTAGGTTGCGGAGACCATGGATATTCCAGTGGAGAATGGACATCATTGAATAATAAAAAAAAATAGATGTTATAGAAGTAAGGGCAGTATCTGGGCATGAGGGATTTTGGATTGAGGAATTATGTAACAGATTCACGAGAGACTCCAGGAGGTAAAGGATAATCAAGAAGAGATTTTCTAGTAGATGTAACTGTGAGGGTGGGAGGTGAAGAGTGGGGAAGGAGGAAAGGAAGATGGGAGAGGAGGAGGGGGAGGAGGTACAGGAGTGGAAGGAAGGTTATTGGGTGATTGATGAACTTCTGCTGAAACACAGGATGTTCTCGGAGGTGGTATGTGGTGGGGTAAAGGATGGAAAAGGGAGTGAGGTATCAATGAAAGGTTCTGCTATGAAGGCTTCAAAGTCAGAGATGGTCTCACTAGGGGAAAAGGGATGGGAGAGTGGGAGTAAACATTTTTTTGGCTGGAGGCTGTAGGGAAGAAGTTTTAGTTATTAAAGAGGAAGTAGAATCAGTAAAAGGTTTTGGAGGAGAAGCACAGGAGCGACGCTTGGTGTTTGGTACTGGAGTATAATGCTGAAGGGGGGTAAGGTTTGTTGAAGGAGTAGAGGTTGGGGTATCTGGGTTTAGGAGAGAAAAAATATTATTCACTGGTGGGTGAGAGAAGTGGAAGAGGTAATTGTGCTAGATGAAGGAACAAGAGGAGTGGGAGAGGAAGGTGTGTGAGTGGAAGAAGAAGGATGGGATGTAGTAGGAGGAGAGTCAGTGTTAGTCGTGGTCTGTGGGGTGTTAGTGGAGATGCGCTGAGAGAGAGGAACCTGTTGGAAGCCACAGAGACGGGCTTCTTGTCTAGCTTCTTTGAGTGTTAAGCCATGTTTGAAGCGAAGGGCAGCAACCTCTGATTCGAATTTATAAACAGAGCAGCCTCTAAAGAAGACGCTATGTTCTTGGGTGCAGTTTGCACATAGGTGTATTATTGAAGGGCAGTTTGTACAGGTATGGCCAGGTGAGGCAGAGAGAGGGCAACATGCAGTGGATCTACAGTATTTTGTTGGATGTCGGAATCTCCAGCAGTTTTGGCACTGACGTGGAGGGGGGGGGGTGTAAGGTTTAACCTTATAGAAGGCGCCACCTATGTATACCTTGTATGGAAGATCTTGTCCTTTAAATGCAGTTCTTGCAATATTTACTGGATGTTTGTGACGGCCACGAGGATTAATGGTAAAGCAGGACACATGAGTGATATCATGTTGGTCTGCAATCAGTTCAGAAAGATCAGGAGAACAGTCAGACCAACTGACGCCGTCTGGGCAGATTTCATTGGGAATGAGAACGGTACCAGTACGAGTGTTGAGTTGGGTATTAGGGGACACAGGGAATGGTTTCCCATCAAGGTCTCTTAGAGTGAGCATTGCTTCAGCCTCGGATTCAGAGTCAACAATGACTAGGCAAGATTTGTCAGGTCGTGTGTGGAAGGTTACCCTTCCCACCTGTCTTTGGATGCATTTCTGGAATTGGAAAGTGTTTTCTGAGTATGGAGCATGAGCAGGGATATGGAAGTATTTGTTCCATCGGTGAGGACAAAAGAGGATGGATAAAGGAAGGTGATTAGTGGTAGTGGATGGGCGTGGGCGAGCGTGAGAGGAGGGAACAGTCCGAGTTATAGAAGAGGAAGAGGCCGGGGTGGAGAGTTGGTGTGTGGTTTTACTTTTTGGAGGTATATATGGTTCAAAGGTGGTTATACTGGAGGAAGATACAGATGTAGGAGTAGGGGTTGGTGTTGGTGTTTGAGAAATATGTACAAGAGGAGGTGGATGAGACGAGGGAGTTGACAGGTGAGTGGTTAGAGGAGTTTTCAGAGGTGTGGTCAGAGGTGTGTCCTTGTCTAAGCCAGGAAAGTCGGGGGGATTAATTTTTTGAGGTGCATTCCCAAGTGCACCTGTTAACTTGAAATGTTCATAATTGGCCATGGTGAGCCGAGTGTAAGTTGGGGAGAGTAAGGGCAATGAAAAAGGGAGGGTATACTGTGCCCATGGCACCCTCAGGCCGTTCATGACTGAACTTGTTGTTAGCCTTTCATCCTCTCAGCACGGCTCTCACGCTTTAGGAAAGAAGGGGATAGTGAGAGGTTAAGAAGAAAAGATAGATGAAACAAGGGGAAGCAAAGCTAGAAAGAGAAAAAAAGGTCAAGTGAAAATTGGTTGGACCAAAGACTGAAGTCTGAAGCATCGCAGCATCAGACCTCAATCTCTGGTCCCTAAGCCAACCCACAACGGCAATGAGCTTAAAAATGGAGGGGCACCGAGACTGGTGACGACTGTACATCTTAGCACCATGATTACATGCTTGGTGATAGCAGTTTTGCAGGTTAAGTTTCGTACTTTGAGTCTGATTACCAGCGGTAGTTGTATGCGTATAAACTACTGCACGTCAAATATTTAGTGATGTGCATGAGGCTACATGTATGCTGTAGTAGGAGGGGCGTGTGGTAATTGAGAAACAGTTGTGGAGGAATATAAGAATAAGATCTTAAATATCAAAATAGAATTTTCTGATAAAAATATTATGCATTATGTTGTGTTAATTTAAATTTTGCTCTACATAGTTCCTGGCATCATTATGATAGTTATTACTAATTATAATCAAATGCATAAACATTACACGGAAATATGATTTGGAGAACAATTTGGACACGGACGTTTTCTTAGAAATTTATAAATGTTTTTGTTAGGAATACAAAGCCGCACGTTACAGCATGTGGAAATATGCCAATCACCACAGACCAAGTATTACTTACATGTTCGTGTGTCCTCAGGTGACGAACTGCTGCATCAGAGTCCTAACAGTATGTCCAACCAAACAAGAAGAGGATTGCCTTTCACCGTTGTCGTCCGCGTGTGGTGGTGACGGTAACGTAATATTAATTGGTAACAGTAGTTGAAAAGTTTAGTGATTGTGACCACAGATCAATGCCTTCAGGTTGCAGCGGCCAGAGGTGACCCTTGGCCCGTGATTGCTGTTCACTTCAACCTTGACGGGCTGCAGTTGTGTGCAAGGTCCAGTGATGAACGCAACTTGTCATTAATGTATGAATAAAATTAAAGTTCAATTGTAGTCTGTGTTGTGTATTTCTAGGTGTATGATACCTTCTGTACCTGCCCTTCAGAAAAAGTCATTGCTGATCAATAAAAAGAAAAATTCTCCGTTTCAAACCCCCACCCTCGCCACCCCAATAATATACTAAGTTTAAGGACAACATTGTGTATAGGTTCAGTATTGTTAAAAACTTATTCAAACTAGCTTTTTAACAACACCGAACCTATATACACAATGTTCTCCTTAAACTTATATTGTATTAATACTAATAATACTATTATTGGGGTGGCGAGGGTGGGGGTTTAAAACGGAGAATTTTTTATTTTATTTATCAGCAGTGACTCTTTCCCTGAAATGTAGGTTTTTTTTCCTATTACTGATTTTCCGTGCTATATAAAAAATAAATTACAAACTTTATAACTAGAATCTTTAATTACACAAACATATGTAGTAAAACGGAAGTGTTTTGATCTTGGCTTGATTTCTAAAGCCTCGCAACGCACATCAACAGAGCTGCCGTAGACGCCAACAGTAAATGTGAAGCTCATGGGAAAACACAGATAAAATGTGTGAATTTCTATGTGATGTGAAATGCTTTAAGCTATCAGGTGGATACTTCAGAACAGACAGATGAATGTGTTCCCCGCCACAAGCTGCGTAGGGAGGTGACAGGGTCGGTGCTGGCTGGCTCACTAAGGTCGTATACTGCCACCGTGATCCTGTCTGTGGTAAAGAAAGTAAATGTAACTTGGAATCTACTCCATCGTCTCAATGAAGAGAACAACCTTCCCCGCCCCCCTCACAGGCAGCGCGGCACCACCGCACTAATCACACTACATCCTGGCTTAGCATTAATTGTCTTATAATTAGTAATGACGAATAAATTAAAGAAAAAGCCACTTACGTCCCAAGTACATTATTTTCTGGGTAAAAAAATGAAATTTTAAAGTGTATGCCGGGGAAGGTTGAGTGAAAACTTATACAAAACGAGGAACAATGTAATGACCGAGTCCCCGCATGTGTCATGCAAGTCACGCATGGTAAGCAGCAGTAACAACAGGTTCTGCTGACTGTGCTTCGCCTACCCGTGTAACATATCAAAGGACTCATTACGTCTCAAATATCCATCCCACTTTTCCTCTCACTCTACTCAACATAATCATTATCTTTTCCTCACCTCTTCTTGGCTGTCTACACGCACCGCCGCCAACACGCACCTGGCCGTGGCCGCGTGTACAGGTGTTTTGGCCAGGACATGGTCGTCATCTGAAACTTACAAAGGTGACATTTTAGTTCTTATATCGTGCCTTTGATCATTACATTAAACACTGTTATCACTTACATTGAATAATGTAACGTTTGATAAAATTATGAAAACAAAAACAAAACTCGTATGGAAGGACTTAAAAATCCTATACATTATGTGAAGACAAACACTGAATCTTAACAACTGATAGGACAGATTATGAGTACAGAAACTCAACAAAAACTATAAAATATGATGATAAACATGTAAGTATCCTTCTAACCCAACTACGTCGTGAGGCAGTCACTCGGCTGCAAAATTTGATTTATCTGTACGACCGGAGCGGCGCGGAGGCTCCTGTTTCGTGACGTCAAGGTGCGGCGAGTCTGCGGCGACGGCGGGAACGTGATCGCGGGGTAAGGGGAGGAGGGGGGAAAGGAAGGTGGTGGTGGTGGTGGCGTGCAAAGCAGGTAAGTTACGTGTAATTAAAATACTAGTTTTGATAGTGGTAATAGTAGTGGGTTTAATTATAACAATGGCGATTGTGCAGTAGTAGTATAATCATATAAGACTTCTTTCTGCTTCCTCGCCTGATCTATTTATATATTGGTATTCAAACATTTCCTACCCTGGTGAGAATACTTCTATTTTTATCTCATCCTTGTCCGTCTCAAGTTTACACACTACGAAAACAACACTGATGATATGACACCTGCACGAGACAGACAGAGACAGACACACACACACACCCACACATTCAGCCACACGAGTGTTAAGAACAGTGCATTGCGGAGTCCCATTGCGCGTGACAAGACGAAAGAGGATCCTTCGAGTACGTATGTCAATCTCCTTCGAAGGATGTTCTAACTCAAGGCGAGATCCTTCCTGTAACTTTATCTCACTCCATTCATATATTTCATCCTACTTCCTCTTCTTATTTTTTTTTCTCTCTCTCTCTCTCTCTCTCTCTCTCTCTCTCTCTCTCTCTCTCTCTCTCTCTCTCTCTCTCTCTCTCTCTCTCTCTCTCTCTCTCTCTCTCTCCCCCCCCCTTCACTGTTTATCCGTCAGTCACTCGCTCCTTATCCTCTCCATCACTTATCTCCTCTTCTTCCTCTACCCCTATTTATTCTCTATTTAGCAACTAACCCTCCACCCCTTCCAAGCCTCACACTCTCCTATACCACTTAATTCCTCAACCTATCAATCACTCATCTCATTTTCTTCCTCCTATTCACTTTTCTTTCATTTACCAACATCCCTTCCACTCCTCCACCTCTTCCCAGCCTTCAATCAATCAATTCAACAAAATCTTCCATCAATTCCAACTGCATCAATCACGAGTAGACAAGGAAATGGTAGATAGATAGTGTCCACGGAGCCACTGGGAGCCTCAAAAGTCATCCACGATCCAGGTGCAAACACAGGCAGGTGGACGCAATGTTTGGGAACGTGCCTCAATCTGCCCGCGCCGCCCCCCCTCCTTCCCCCGCTGGCCTTGGCGACGCACCTCCAGGCTATAGTGAATGCAGTGACGGGAATGACGGAATGGAAACCGAGAACAGGAAGAATTAAGAGAAGTAGAAGTAGAAATTAAAGAAAAAGAGGACAAGGTAAGATATAAGTAAATAAAGAATGATAAAATTTTAAAACTACATAAATTAATATTGGAAAGGTTAAGATTTATACGAATGATACTAAAATATTGATGATGAAATATAACCATTCGTAAAAAAAATAAAAAGGAAAATGTAAATACTGCAAACACAGATAATTGCACGATAAAAGGAATGGATGATGAAAAGGATGACAAAATAGTATTGAATGATAAGACAAATAAAGGTAAAGGAAGGGTAAAGGAATCTAAATCAGCAGAAGAGGTTAATATAAAAAGTTGTTCAAGACGAAATATTACTGAATACAGGTTTAAAACAAAAAAATAAGTACA
>JAPQNM010000049.1:11696446-11698946 GCA_029783475.1 Metacarcinus magister
CCAAAACACCCACGAAGCCACACAATTGAGTACATAAAGACAAACAGGGAGGAGGAGGAGGAGGAGGAGGAGGAGGAGGAGGAGGAGGAGGAGGAGGAGGAGGAGGAGGAGGAGGAGGAGGGAAGAAGAGGAGGTAGTGGAGTCAGGGTGTGGGCGTCGATAGAGTCATAACAACCTCTCCCTCCTTGATAGTCTTTCCTTCGCCCATCACATACTAACAGTGCCCCCTACCCTGCCCCCGGCCCCCCACCACCACCACTCCTTCCTTCCCCACACCCACCACATACCACCACTCCTACTCTTACTCCTGCATCTTCACAGCCTCGCCACAGCACTAATCACAGACATCCGCAGCTGTGAGGTTCAATATCATCATCCACATGTTGGCCTTTCCGGGAAAATAGCGAAGTTGAATGCAGCGGTTTAGCTCTTTTTTTTCTCTCTCCTTTCCTCCGTCTCCCCTCCAGCCCTCGAGCGGCCACCCACAGAGGGGAGATCGGGGCCTCCTGCGTGTGGCTATTTTATCGATTAGGGTTTATAAGGACTGGATAATTGTTAGGAAATTGTGCGGCTGTGATATCAAGGGTGCATTAGGCCAAGAAGCGGTACAAATTTATATTAAGCCCAGTAATCCGTGCTGGTGGGGCCCGGTAAAATAAGGCGACCGTGATGATTACACCAAGTAGTGGGGAACCGGGAACCACCATGACCAAAGGTAACCAACCACTTACTCACCCGCGGCGCCCAGCTGATCGTGGTGACCCAAGGGCGCTCCTGCCTCGGCCCCGGACCACACAAGGCATCCCGCCATACCCTTTAGAAAGAGTTAACAGGTAAAGCTTAGATGAACAGCCAGTTATGAGGACAGGTTATTAGTCAAGGTATAGTTTCCACAGCTTAGTTTAGTGAAAGACAGTGATTATTAAGCTTTATAAATGACAAGCTTACATTTGTCTCTCATTCACCATCACCACCGCTACCACCATCATCATCTAACAGCACCATCACTCTCAACACCATCTAAGCCAACACCATCAACAGCACTATAATAATACTAACAACCAACCAAGTTCATCCGTATCTAAAAGACAAAAGACGAGCGGCAGTACTTTATCTCCCTCACACCGACATGGTACTTACGCCTCAAGCCCCAAGCAAGTACGTGCAACACCGTGTACTGCTGATGCAACACAACACTGCAACACAACACCACTCTCCTCACCACTCTGCAACACCACGGTAGATATATATATATATATATATATATATATATATATATATATATATATATATATATATATATATATATATATATATATATAGAGAGAGAGAGAGAGAGAGAGAGGCAGAGAGGTGATATCGTGTTAATAGAAAATAAAAAAAAGGAAAAGATCGATATCAGAACTCTGACCCCTTACTATCTAATCTCTCTCTCTCTCTCTCTCTCTCTCTCTCTCTCTCTCTCTCTCTCTCTCTCTCTCTCTCTCTCTCTCTCTCTCTCTCTCTCTCATACCACGCCTTGCACACCTGTAACACACTCACCTGAAGGCTCATAATCATCACCAACGCAGGTAAGTCAGGTGTCAAGGCCTCAGTCACCTTTGCCTCGACGCTTCAGGTGTGATTGCAACAAGTGGTGCTTCCAGGTGGTGGCTCCAGGTGGCTTCAGGTGGCTCCAGGTGGCGTGGAGTAGGTGGCTCACTCACTCAAGGTCTGTGTGAAAAGATTTGTCAATGTAAAAAGTGATTGATTGAGAGAAAAAAGAGGAAACACACGTAGCAAAATGAATGTAGAGATTACAGAGCGAATGAAAGATATATAAAAAAAAATAACACACACAGTCTACACACACACGCTGGAAATACATAGAAAAACCAGCTGATTGGGAGAAGGACACGGCAACACTTAGAAAAAAGAAAGAAAAACAAAAAACAAAAGAAAAAATACACAAATTTCCGGTCTTACGATACTACATTGAAAGAGAGGAAGAAAAAAAAACGAAGTAAAAACAACACCAAAAAAACATGTACAATTCATCACTCCATAAATAAAGGGAGCGAGAGCGAGAGAGCGAGAGAGAGAGAGAGAGAGAGAGAGAGAGAGAGAGAGAGAGAGAGAGAGAGAGAGAGAGAGAGAGAGAGAGAGAGAGAGAGAGAGAGAGAATATTTATATCCCACAACATTGCAACACTCAATTAATATCTTTCTATCATACTCTTATTCAAAACAACAAGTTCAGTCTGACCATAAACTACACCCCCACCCCCCCTCCACCCCCCCTCCACCCCTCCTACCTCTCCCTCCTCGCCGGGCTGGAGGGTGGAGGGAGGAAGAGAGGGTGGAGGAGTAGGTGGAGTAGATTGAAAGGGTGAGGAGAGGAGGAGGACGCTGAAGTGAACGGGTGGAAGAGAAAAGGGAGGGAAAGGAGGGGTGGAGGGAGTATGTGGAGGGATGGAAAGGGTGTATGTGGAGGGGTGGAGGGAGTATGTGGAGGGGTGAAA
>JAPQNM010000049.1:11711446-11713946 GCA_029783475.1 Metacarcinus magister
ACACAATGGAAAGATAAGCCAACACACCCACACACACGCACACGCACACACGCACACACACACACACACACACACACACACACACACACACACAAACATAATTGATTAAAAAATGTTCTATAAAATTCTTGTTCCTGATTTTTTTTTTTTAGATATGAAGTGTTTACTCTCTCTCTCTCTCTCTCTCTCTCTCTCTCTCTCTCTCTCTCTCTCTCTCTCTCTTACTGGTAACCCTTATCACATGCACAAAATCATTCTCTCACTTTTATACACAAAGATAAAACCAATTTTCGCTTAAATTTATCGAAGGTAAAAAAAAAAAAATCACACACTTTTATCTAACACAAACTTGATAATGTTCTGTGTGGAGTTATATAATAAACTCTGTTATCTCTCTCTCTCTCTCTCTCTCTCTCTCTCTCTCTCTCTCTCTTCTCTCTCTCTCTCTCTCTCTCCTCTTCTCTCTCCTCTCTCTCTCTCTCTCTCTCTCTCTCTCTCTCTCTCTCTCTCTCTCTCTCTCTCTTCCTCGTCTTCCAAATTGCTTACCAGAAAGTTTAGTTCAAATTAAAAAAACACAATTGATTGAAAAATTATAATTCACTAATTTCTTTGTTTAAACTTCCACTTTATAATCAAACAAAGACTTGCTGATCCTTGTATAATGTGCTGCCCCCCCCACCCCACCTCAACCCTTCTCTCTCCCTCCCTCCCTCACCCCCACATATACCCCGCCCACTACACCAAGCTCTATACCCTCTCCCTCTCTCTTCCTCCACCCGCGCGGCATCTGAGAACACTGCGCAATACTCCAATAAGATCCAATTTATGACTTATTACTCACATTCCAAGAAACATAAGAGTAGAAAAAAAAACACATGATGATGAACACATAGAAACACACATACAAATACATATAAGAACACACAGAAAATTACAAGAAAAGAAGAGAAAGCGAAGAAACCGAACAAGATATATATGAAAAAAGAAGAAGTAAATAGACATGCTGGGTGACCATGAGGCCCCAAACCACTCAACCAGTATACCCAAACTGCTCGCTCCAGTTTGGGTAGTTGCTGCAAAACACATTCCCTTGTCGTAAGAAGACAATCTGAGCCATTGAGTGAAGGATACTGCCTGATGAGTATTGTACCTCAAATTTTGTCTTGTTGCTGGAATAGGAGCTGCGAAGTAGAGTAGCTTGTTAAGGGCGTTCTCATCCCCCTCTAGGAGGGCTCTTTTCAGTTCTGCCACAGACAGATCTTCACACACGCACGCACGCACGCACGCACGCACGCACCCCCCCGCCCACACACACACCATTGATATATAACGACTTACCTGATGAAGCAGTGATAAGGGCACGCCGCAGCTTTTAAGGAGTACGATACAACACACTAAGCACACCACCCTCGCCACACTCAGCTCACAGACTAACTCCTCACACGGACAGCTAAGGCTTCAGACACCAAACGGTACTGATTCACATGTGGTTCAAAAGATGTTCCGGAAGTAGGGAAGTGTTTTCTGAATTTATTCGAAAGCATGGCAGTAAGTTTGTGTGTGTGAGTATGAGTGTATATGTCCGTGACTGAGATAACACACATGATGAACCTTTAACACTGATGATGGAAGTTCACCGTTTGTTTATTCAGGATAACTTTACTCCGATGCTTCAACGACCGAACTTTAAGTGAATCGGCTTCGCAATGCAGTTCGATGCAGATTATGACTATCTTCTCAAACTTCAGAAACCTACAGGGGATTAAGGATGATTATTTGGCGTTAAATATGAATGTGAGGAGAAAAGCCTGTCCGTGTTATTAATTGTGGTAGTGAAGACATCCGTCAACACACTCTGCAGGTTCATAGGAGGACGCGGCAGGCAACACTCACACTGTATTTCTTTTCTTAATGAGTTGTCATATTTCTCCATGAGCTGCCATTTTAATGTGCCTTCCTTAAACTATGAAACAAGTAACTAAGGAGAAAACAAGAAGAAGAAAAAACATGTCAACAAAAGAAGACAAAATGAAAACATGCAAACTAAAAGGAAAACAATATAGGAAAAAAAAAAAAATAAAAAGGTGACAAATAAAAGGTGTGGACAGCGCCCGCCCTCCGGTCACCATCACCACCACCACCACCACCTTTGTATACTTTCCTCACACCTCGTCACACTGTCACCCTTGAATGGACGTCACACTTGAAGGTTGAGATACAGTGATTGACAGACAGCCTTCACCTCTCTCTCCTCCCTCCCCCCTTTCTTGTACTACACCTCTTACAGTGTTTATCTCTCTCTATCTCTCTCTCTCTCTCTCTCTCTCTCTCTCTCTCTCTCTCTCTCTCTCTCTCTCTCTCTCTCTCTCTCTCTCTTCTATGCTTCTAATCCCATCTTACAAACTTTTTCTCACCTATCTCTTCCTTACAATACTTTTCCCCTCTCAATATTTCTCTCCTCCCCCTTTACTCTTTCTATCATACTCTTCCTTCAATGCTT
>JAPQNM010000049.1:11721446-11731446 GCA_029783475.1 Metacarcinus magister
ACGTAAGTTGCCGTGTGGCGTGAATAAAGTAAGTGAAAAAAGTAAGGTAAAAAAAAACAACTTAGATTTCTCACCTAACATCACAATTTACACTCCAGGAAAACCTAACTTCCTCAAAACTTCACTTTACTTACCTAAAAAAAAATAAAAAAAACTTCAACTTCTCATTTACATAACAAAAATTTCACTCCAGCTAAACCTAACTTCACTCCACTTGGCACCACTAGCCATGACCTAACTTCACTCCACTTGACCTCACGTGTTCCGTCTCCTCCACTGCAGTAGAAACACAAGTCGGACGGTCACTCGCCATTCAGTTACAGGGAGGGAGAGACGCGAGTAAACTTGGCCCAGGCTGAGTAAACAAGAGTAAGACGCTGAGACATTCTATCCGAGGAAGACAGCGGGATTTGGGGGGAAGGGGACGGAAAATAAGCGAAAAGTCAGTTCTGTGGGTATGCTGTATATCTAGGGTGAGTGGGGTAGGCGTGGGAGCGGTGGTGTTACTGGGAGGGGAGTGGGAGGGGAGTGGCACTGACCTAGTTATGTGGAGGGGCAGGTTCTGGGTGGAGATGTGAAACTAGGTGAAAGGAGGTGAGAGGATAGAATGAGGGATTAGGTGAGTGTGTGTGAGTGTGAGTGTAGGTGGAGAGGGGAGTGAAAGGATGGAATGGGTGCTTCAGGAGTGTGTGGTCGGTCGGTCGGTTGGTCGGGAAGTGTTCGGGGTCAGGTTCTCTGTCGTCGGGCTTCGTCAA
Source organism: Metacarcinus magister (assembly GCA_029783475.1). NCBI lineage: Eukaryota > Metazoa > Arthropoda > Malacostraca > Decapoda > Cancridae > Metacarcinus > Metacarcinus magister. The sequence goes on from JAPQNM010000049.1 coordinate 11,722,202, forward strand.
CATCCCAAACAGTCGTGGGTCGGCCTGATAACAGAGTGCCGGCGCATGTTTCTTTCGCTAATACACAGACACATTTCTAAGGTTACATTCCCGAGGCGAGAGAGAAAACTCCATCTTGTTGACTTACTCTTCGCGTTGCTGTAAAGTTATCCAGCTGGCCGTCTCTCTTGCTAGTAAACGTGACAGTCTTTTGAATTCGGCGAAGTGACTCGAATGTGGCGTCGCGTCCCGGCGGTGCATTGGGTGGCGCTTGTTTGCAGGAATCAAGTACAGTAAAGGAGTGTGGCAGAGCAGCAAGGAAAACACCTCCTTCTGGGGCGCAGCATATGTTTACACCAGGAAATGCCGAGGATTCCTAGCTGAGGATGAAGACACGATTCTTCGCTTTCATGTTTTTTTTCTTTTCTTTTTATGTCATTTAATCAGTGGCTGGAGGGATTTGTGCGGCTGACTCTTTTTTGCTGGTTTCGGTGTTTGATTGTGTTGGTGCTGCATTGCAAACGCTTACTGTTTAAGTTCTCTTGTGGATTATCATGTTTTTCAATCTCAATTCTCTTCAAAGTGTTTTTATCTTGTGTCTGATGGCAGTGTTGTTGCGTCCGCCGCCGCGTGTCGTGTCATGCAGTGATATCTGTCCTCCGCCTCGTATGTCACGTCCGTCGCTGAGTGTCGCCTCCACTTTCTTGTCACAGTGTTCAGCGTTGGTCGTATACTCCATAACAAGGGCGAGACTCGTGTTTACCTGGGCGCCGCCCGTGTTGCTACCCGGTGTCCCCTCCTTCAGCGGCGGCGAGTCAAGTCTTATCTGGGCCAGGTGACCCGCGGTACCAGACACGGCGGAGCCTCCGTGTGTCGTCCATCCCTGCTGGCAGCGTGTGTGTTCCCTTCACCTGCCAGGTAGCTCCTCCCCCTCCCCCTCACCCCCTCTACACGTCAGGTCTCCATGATAGGTGGTCATAAGCAGCGTTGAGGAGCCACGCCCGCCCCGCCGATCAGTCCCCGTCACCGTATCAAGGGGAGATAATTGATGAAGGTTTGTACCTTTTTGTCGTTGGATATCAGGTGTCCACATAAAGACATTAACCTCCTTCTTAAAGCTCATATCATCAGGTTTCTGGCTCCGGGCACAAGGTGGAGAAAAAACTCACAGATAAAGAAGAGGAAAGTCCACCTGGCCGGGACACCTGTGAGCGGCAGCGACAAGGGTCCCTCTAGACACCTCGGAGCCTGGGCACCTTCACCCTTCCTCCTCTACCTGTGACGAGATACCAACATGACAGACCAGGTGTGCAAACAAACACCCTCTCCACACACCCTCCTCCTTCATCCCTTGTTACGAATAAGACACCAGCGAAGAAGGGAAGCAAGATAACATGCAATAAAACACTAGTAACGAACATAACCATTAAACCCGCAATGATAGAAGTTAAAACAAGAACTGAGTTTGAGGGAATGCATTCGTGCTATCGTATATGAGGTTAGTTGCGGCAATTACAGATAGAGGGCAAGACAGATAGGGCAGAGGTGTGGCAGCTCCTCACGTACGCCACCACCACCACCACCACCAACACCACTAACAACAGCAGCACGCCAGGTAAATTAAGACGCCCAGATAAGTAATATTGGTCCTCAAATTACGATATTTTAGGGTTTTTATCATTCTTCAAGTGGAATTTTTTTGGGGTATTTAGGGAGATAAATGGTTGTTAGAGGCTATAAAAGGAGTTAATTAAAGGGTGAAGATAGAGAAAGGGGTAAGGGAGGGATTTAAGGGGAAGTAGTAAGGAGGAAGGATTAAAGGGAGGTACAAGGAGGAAGGAAGGAAGGAGTAGGGAAGAAGCCAATAAAAAGCGGGAAGACATAGATATAATGGAAAAGGAAATGAAAAGAATGGTTGAAAAAAAAATAGAGAGTAGGATTGATCAGAACATATACAGGAAAAGAAAAAAATTAAAAGAGTGAGAAGAACAAAACAAAAGCGAAATAAAATATTGACCAAAATGAAAAATAGAAGCGAGAAAATTGGAAGAGAAATGAATAGGATTAAAAAAGAAAAAGAAAGTGAAAATTAAAGAAAGAATCCGAGGAAGTCAAGGAAGGAGGAAGTGTAGAATAAGTTACCATTAGGAAGGGGAACGTGACAGTCTGCTCGTACAACCCCACTCCCCCCCCCTTCCCTCTACTGACTCCTTTATCTCTCCGTTCACACAAGGGAGACAGATGAAAGGCTTGAATAAATAATGGAAAAAGAAACTTATACTCTAATACTGACTGTTGCTGCTCCACAAAAGTAAGGAAGTGTAACAGAGTCCATACAGCCTTCTGAAACAACCTGTACGAGGCCATACAACCTTCTGAAACACCCTGTACGAGGCCATACAACTTGTGAAACACCCTGTACTTACGAAGCTATATATTCCTTTGGTTTTTAGGTCTTCAAATAGGTTAGAAATTAAGGTGAGTAATTACTAAAGGAATGAAGAACTTAAATTTGAGTTACGTAGAATAATTAGATTTTTATTTCATTATGGATTTTATTTTTTCTTTCTACAGTTGATGTTACCGACGTACTTTTTTTTTTTTACTTCTATATCAACCTCAAAGTGTATGTAATTTAAATGTAAAGTTAGAAAATAAAGTCAATATTATTAATACAGAAATATGCTGACCGAGTAATTTTTTTCTCGATTTATTATTATTATTATTATTATTATTATTATTATTATTATTATTATTATTATTATTATTACTATTATTATTATTATTATTACTCCAAATCTGCTTATGTATATATTTCAATAAGAGAAGAATGATGAAAAATGAAAATGCAAAATATTGACCCAATGTGTGTGTGTGTGTGTGTGTGTGTGTGTGTGTGTGTGTGTGTGTGTGTGTGTGTGTGTGTGTGTGTGTGTGTGTGTGTGTGTGTGTGTGTGTGTGTGTGTGTGTGCGTGCTGATAAGGTCTGTAAACTCTCACCTGCTGTACCTGGAGTAGCAACATACCCACGTGTGTGTGTGTGTGTGTGTGTGTGTGTGTGTGTGTGTGTGTGTGTGTGTGTGTGTGTGTGTGTGTGTGTGTGTGTGTGTGTGTGTGTGTGTGTGTGTGTGTGTGTGTGTGCTACCTGGGAGGCTGAGATCAGCACCCAACTAAAACCAACTTAAAAAAAAAAAATAAATAAAATAAAGAAATAATAAGTTTGGGAAAAAAAGAGAGGAAGAAAACGACTTAAGGGTTCAATCAGTGACGTATTAACTCTTCTTAACTTCACTTTTCTCTTCACTCTATCTTTCTCTTTTCTTCCTCTCCTTCCTTCTTTATCTCCCTAACATCACTTCTTCCTCTTCATCTCCTTACAGTGTTTCTTATTTAATTTTTCTTTCCAACTTTCCAATCCTCTTTTTTCTTCCTTCTTTCCCTTTCTTTACCTCTTAACATTCCCCTCTTATTCCTCCCCCTTTACCTCTCATCCTTTTCCCCTCTCCCTTCTATCTTCTCCCGTCTTTACCCATTCTTCCCCTCACTATATTTCTTCTATACTCACAATCCCACCATCATTTTTTTCCCCTCTTCCTCCCCCAATACTTTCTCCTCCCATCTTTATCCTTCCCCAACCTTACCGCGCTACTAACGGGCGGAGGCTGACCATCTAAGGCCTCCATCAAGCCTACCAGCGCCACGGGTAAAGGATATATATATAAAAACAAAACACAAAACCTCTTCCCCTCACTCGCCCCCCCTTCTGCAACTCAACACGAGGCTATGAGGGGAGACGCAAGTGTGTCACCTCATGTTGCTCATCCCCAGCCTCACACGACAAGGTAACACGACCCAACATTGACTCAAGGGGAAAGGACAGGACAAGCCTCGCTGACTCATGGCTTCAAGCATAGCCATCAGGTGACTCATGGTATCTGGTGACTGATGGCTGACTTACTGCTGCTCCTACTCACTCTCTCTCTCTTTAGCTGACTGACTGACTGACTGACTGACTGATTGACTGATTAAGATGGTGTATTATAGTGAACCGTGCTGAGTCAGAGTACATATTAGGTGACTCAAGTGACTTATTGCTGACTGATAGGTGAGTCAAGGGTGTAAGTTGTGTGGAATGACTCGTTCGTGACTTACATGTGATTGCGTGAGTCAAGAGAGAGAGAGAGAGAGAGAGAGAGAGAGAGAGAGAGAGAGAGAGAGAGAGAGAGAGAGAGAGAGAGAGAGAGAGAGAGAGAGAGAGAGAGAGAGAGAGAGAGAGAGAGAGAGAGAGAGAGAGAGAGAGAGAGAGAGAGAGTATATAAACAACACCTTGACGAAGACCAATTGGCACTCTAACAACCAGAAGGTCAAAGGTAATATATACATCGCCATTTTTTCTCTCCCTCCTTATCTTGGCGACACTGCGACCCTGGCCCACTGGCGGCGTTGGCAACACTGTAACGCCTCGACCCACGCGCATTGGCAACACTGCTGGTGGTGGTGATGGTGGTGGTGGTGGTGGTGGTGGTGATATGAATTATGTGTAAAAAAAAAAAGTCAGAGAAAATAAAGTGAATAAAGTGTCAAGGAAATTATAAGTAAAAGTATAAAACCCAGCATGTAATAAAAACAATAAATAAAAACAATGATAAAGTAACGCGCCGGAAGCTGATTTTGATAAGTAAAAACACACACATACACACACACACACACACACACACACACACACACACACACACACACACACACACACACACACACACACACACACACACACACACACACGGAAAAAAATTATCAAATGTGATATTTCTGAAAACATCCGCCTAGTGTGTGTGTGTGTGTGTGTGTGTGTGTGTGTGTGTGTGTGTGTGTGTGTGTGTGTGTGTGTGTGTGTGTGTGTGTGTGTGTGTGTGTGTGTGTGTAGCCATTTACAGCTTCAACTAACTACACTTATTCACACATTATATTGTATTAATGTATTGTTTTCTATTACTAACGTATTATTGTATTATTTTATTATGACTCAGTGTACAACGAGAATAAAAAGAAAAGAAAAAGAGAAAGAGTAAGAATAAGGAGTAAGGAGAAAGTCACACTAACAAGAACTACTCCAAGATTCACTCCCATACTCCTCTGACTTACTATAACAACAATAACAATAACAACAACAATAATAACAATGATAACAACAGCACTATACTCTTACAACTAGGCATTTCCTGCACATCTGAGGCGGCATAACAAGAAACACAAACAAGAAACAGAAGAAAAAAAATATACAACGCGAGAATACAAGAGAAAAACATTTAATGAACACAATACTTGTAACCAGACACTTGCCTCTTGTTCCTGTTTATATCTATTCTATATCTTACTTCTTTATCTTGCCTTTCTATACCTCAAGCGATTCTTAATTTTCACAACCAGACCACACAAGAACTAACAGTGGATTATAATTTCTATCATTAAAACCTAATTGATCTCCTAATAGTTTAATTACCTCATCCCCAACGTAATGCTTTTGATCATGACTATAACCTCTGATAATAATTAACATCTTCCTAATTTACCGTTGCATACCTATTCTTAACTTTCCTTTACGTTCCAATGGCGTTTTTTCCCTCATCATGCTAACTTATCTTGGTTTTCCCTGTAACCTTCAACCCTTTACTTCATATCTATCAATTATGTTATCTATAATTTTTTCCTCTCCACATTAGTTTCTTGAATGCAAATAAATACTTCAGCATTATCACTCTATCTTCCTGAACTAACTACGCCAGCTTCTGCATCTCTCCTCATAATATTATTTCTCAGTTTGTCATAATCATATAAATACCTCACACAACAAGCTGTCTTCAAGCCCATTCACACCTCTAACTAAGCCTCTAGCGTTTCTGCTTCATCCTTACTCTACTACCTTTTATTAAGTCAAGTGTTTGTTATGTTTATTTTCAGCTTCTTTCCGTCACATTACGTTTCAAGTTATTTATGTAAGTTTTGAGACAACTATTATTATTATTGTCATTATTACTTCTACTACTACTACTACTACTACTACTACTACTACTACTACTACTACTACTACTACTACTACTACTACAAGCGAGAACACACGCCACACAGCACACCACAACCACGCAACCCTTAAGCATGCTACACTTTTATAGAAATCTTCCCCTTTAGAAATCTTCCCACTTTAGAAACCACATTCCAAACGGTACTAGAAACCATCTCCCTCACTATATCGCGGTAGAAACCATATCCTCGAGACCAGATATGTTGAGGACACTATCGTTGGTGTTATTTAATGGAGTACAATCTGGTGAAGGACAGATAACACACACGATAAAAACCTGAGAGAAAATTTATATGACCTTGACTGATATTGTTTGCTACCTATGTGTTACGTGTTAGTGTTACGTGTTATCTTAGTGTTTCTTAGATGAATGGGTTATTATTACAGTTATTGTTATCGTTATTATCATCATCATTATCATTATTATTGTTATGAGGTGTTATTATCATAATTATTGCGTCTATTACGTGTTGATACATTCATATCGCTTTGGAAAGATAATGATAATGATAATGATAATGGTAATAATAATAATGATAATAATAGTAATAATGATAATAATAATAATAATAATAATAATAATAATAATAATAATAATAATAATAATAATAATAATAATAATAATAATAATAATAATAATAATAATAATAATAATAATAATAGCCTTGTACGTGACGGGTGAAAGGGAAGATGGTATTTATTTTTCCTATTTAAATTTGTTGTCTCTTTTTTCGGCAATTTCTTTATTTTCCTTAACGGTATATAAGGAGTGAAAGTCGAATCTATAGTGTGTATGTGTGTGTGTGTGTGTGTGTGTGTGTGTGTGTGTGTGTGTGTGTGTGTGTGTGTGTGTGTGTGTGTGTGTGTGTGTGTGTGTGTCTGTGCTAATGTGTCTATGGGGGTGATTGTGGTGGTACTGTGGTTGTATGGTGTGTGGTTGTATGGTGTGGTGTGTGGTGTGGCGTGTGTACATATATAAGTGACAGTCACCACCACAACAATCACACACTCCACCACTCCACACCTGCGATACCTGCGTCCGATTACCTACACCTGCTGTCTACCTGTCTACCTGTCTACCTGTCTACCTTACAGATCATGATTAATTAGACAAAAAAGGTGAACCGCTGGAACCAAACTTAAGATGCTCGGCCTAAACTCACCTGTCACCTTTGCTAATTAACAGTTACAGGTGCGCAAGGGTCAGGTGGGACGGTGTTAAGGTAATAATTAATGACTCCAATACACCTGTGGAAACGAATGGAGAATGCAAATGAGACTCAAACTTCCTAGACCATAATTTGTCTTACGAATACTTAACGGTGAAGAGAGGAAGGCTTAGACGTGTGTGTGTGTGTGTGTGTGTGTGTGTGTGTGTGTGTGTGTGTGTGTGTGTGTGTGTGTGTGTGTGTGTGTGTGTGTGTGTGTGTGTGTGTGTGTGTGTGTGTGTGTGTGTGTGTGTGTGTGTGTGTGTGTGTGTGTGTGTGTGTGTGTGTGTGTGTTTTCGTTCATTCCCATGTTGCATAATTCTTCGTTTGTGTCTTTCGCTTCCGTGCCGCAGTTCCTTGAGAGCGAGTAATGTGATTTATTTTAAGGTGTTTGAGGCGATGACAGAATACTAAAGAGGGAGAGAAGACCACCGTGTTTGCGAGAGCGAGAGCGAGAGAGAGAGAGAGAGAGAGAGAGAGAGAGAGAGAGAGAGAGAGAGAGAGAGAGAGAGAGAGAGAGAGAGATAGAGAGAGGTACATTTTCCTGACATAAATTACTACACCTTGCAACAATCTCACACGTGTATTGCAAGAAGACAGCATTGCCTCCAAGTTAATCTCTTTATGCAATGGAGAAACGTAGTACCTCCACCCATAACTCACTCTCTCTCTCTCTCTCTCTCTCTCTCTCTCTCTCTCTCTCTCTCTCTCTCTCTCTCTCTCTCTCTCTCTCTCTCTCTCTCTCTCTCTCTCTCTCTCTCTCAGGAAAAATCTCTTCACATGTCTCTGTCCTCCTCCACAGCAATCAAATCCACAGACAGACAGCCATCCTTCCCTCCCCTTCCCCCTCCCCCTCCCCCCTCCCCCTTCGTCCTCGTCTTCGTCCTGTATCGCTTCGTCTCCAATACAGATCCCAGCTTGGTCTTTAAGCTCTCCTGAAGTGTGACGTGGCCGATGTTAACCAATAAAAACATGTAATCTGTCTCCAAATACAAATCAGATGTCTTGCGAGCCACGTAGACAGTCGTATCATTAGAAGAAACACCTCAGGCTCTAAGTAAAGGGTTGGCACAGTTAATGCATAGAGGGAAGGGTTGAATGTAATGCCTGGATGTCACATAAGGTCTCTGTAGTTACTCTTATTGTTGTTTCCCGAAGATTTGGTGTCGTGTGTTTTGTGTCGCTAATGAGGTGTGTTAGCTGGACAAAGTTTGGTGTTAGTTCTAAGTTGTGTTGGTGTTGATAAAATAGTCTGTTTTGGTTATTGTTTTATCTTGTTATGTTTTGTGTTTTGTTTTGCCGTATTGTTGTGGTGTTGATAAAAGGTATGAATTAGTTTGGTTATTTTTTTGGTGTGATTCTAAGTTGGTTTTTAGTTTAGTAAGTTATAAAAGGAATGATTCACAACTTTGATTAATTTTAACTTGTATAAAAAAGAGAAAACTAGTAACTTTAATTAACTTTAACTTTACCTTGCAAACAAAAAATCTATAATCAAGTGTTTGCAGAATGTTAATGTTGATTAATATTTGCATCACACTGAACCAAAAACGAAATTAATAGAAATAATAAAATATCTTAACCTAACTTCCCTTCACACACACTCACACTCACACACACACACACACACACACACACACACACACACACACACACACACACACACACACACACACACACACACCTGAACCACTACAATACCTGCATTACACCATACAGGTAAAAATACAGAAATATACCTGGGAGCTGGAGTGTATTAGCAGCTTAGCAGGTGAGTCAGGGCAGGTGAGAGAAGGTGAGGGAGGGGGGGGGGTGGCGGCTCGTCTGTGGTGTATGTAAAGTTCTCAAAACACCGATAATCCTGAGCTGAAGTGACAAGTGAGCGTGGTAGTGATAAGTTGGGTCTGATACGCAAGAAAGGGGAGTGAGAGAACCAGCCAGCCAGCCAGCCAGTCAGCCAGCCAGCCAGCCAGCCAGCCA
>JAPQNM010000049.1:11736446-11766446 GCA_029783475.1 Metacarcinus magister
GAATCAGAATCAGGTGTCTATTTCATACTTCAATCCCTCACTACTGATAACCAGCTTGTGTTTAGTAATTATTCCTGTCAACAATACATAAGAAAACAAAATATGAGTCAATAAAGTTCAACACAATCCCTGGGAACACGAACGTAACGACACCCCGAGCAACAAGGCCACAAGTCACGTTTAATGGACAAGTAGTAGTCATTCCCTTAGTCAGTGTTTTCCTTGACGCATCCTCTCACCCTTTCCTACTGAGTGCGGGAACGGATACGGGGCGTCAAGGCTACGTATTAATGCCAAGGCGTCCCACATTTCCGGACTCAAGATGAACGTATCCTCTCACGCCCTGGGAACGAACCCTTGATCTGGCTAATCTAATCTAACCTAACCTAACCTAACCTAACCTAACCTAACCTAACCTAACCTAACCTAACCTGACCTGACCTGACCTAACCTAACCTAACCTAACCTAAACTGATCTAACCTAACCTAACCTAACCTCACCTAACCTGATCTAACCTAACCTCACCTGACCTAACCTAACCTCACCTAACCTAACCTAACCTCACCTCACCTCACCTAACCTAACCTAACCTAACCTAACCTAACCTTACCTCACCTAACCTAACCTGACCTAACTTAACCTAACCTCAACCTGGCTGCGTTGTTGATTCAATACTTTCACTTGTTTTTATTTCTATTACCAGTGGATGCGTCACTTGCCTGGCGAGTGTACGAAATAAATTGTTCTTATTGTTGTTTGTTTTGTAGATGCGTTGTGTAGTATGAAAGAGCAACACTGATGAAAAAAAAAGTATGTTTAGAATGCAATGATACCACCTGCAAGTCGATTGTAACTTTTCCTGTTCATTAAAATATTCCTTCAGTAGGTACTTTATGACTTCACAAGTAAACATCATCATTATCCAACACCTGATCCTCGTTACCTGTGTCTCCTGAGCCAGGTAAGTATGACGCGGAGGAGCCAACTATTATCTTCTCGTAGTTTCTCGTTAAAGGTTTTCAAAATGCCTAATATTTCAAACCTATGTTATGTATGAGAGTAAACATACACATCACAATAGCGTTAGTACCTCTATGCAATACTCAAACACATTAAGGATAACATACAGATAGACGTGAGTGTTTAAATAATAGAATTTCCGACTTGTAGGATTATGTAAGATTCTCACCTTCTAAACATTCCGTCTCGTGAACACCTTCCTTCAGTCGGCTTCCCCACACCCCCCGCCGCCACCGCCGCCGCCGTCACCGTCACCACCGCCGCCGCCTCACACCGTTCTCATAAGCGTGAGGAGGCGTATGACAGGAAGCGAGGATTGGCGTTCTCACATAAGCTGACGTCAGTTCAGAATCAGCTTGACGTAAGAGTGTTTCCACTTGAACTGAAAAAAAAAAAAAATGAAAACCATGTCTCAGTTATGACAAGAATTTCCACTCCACGATAGATATAAAATTATCAGTTTATCAAATTCTTCAAACTCTCCGCGCGATTGATAAGAAAGAAAAAAAAAGGCAAGAATGACTTTAAATTTGTTCTGTAATTTGGATTCTACTCATGTCGGTTCACTGGGGAAAAAAAGAAGGGAAAAAATGTGTGGATTTATGCCTGATACTTGTTGTGCGATGTTGTGATAAGCCGAGGATTACTGTGAAGGATTACTGTGAACACATAGGAACACATAGGAAGAACAAACAACAACAGGCCTGCTGGCCCTTACGAGGCTGTTTGTGAGACTACACTATCTACTCTAGAGTGAAGGATACAGGATAGTAAGGGTGAAGGCTTCTCTCCCCAGCCATGGCTGGCAGGGAAAGGAAGGCCAACCAAGACCATACTGTTACTACCACTACTGCTACCACTACTTCCTGGCAAGCGATGTCAGGCCACTAGCGACGTCTTTTGAATCGACATTTCGTAAGTTAGGTACATCAGGATGAACTTACTCAAAGTTTGCTACGTTAACGGATAGTATTTTAGTTGTGGATTGGCTTCTAAATATTTGTCAAGTCTATTTTTGAACGTAGTAATTGTTTTACTGTCGACGACATTGGCGGGCAGGGAGTTCCAAACGTTAACGATCCGATTGAAAAAGAAATGCTTGGCTTCGTTTGATGTGAATCTTTTACCAGTAATCTTAAAAGAATGACGTCTTCTTGTTATATTTGATCGATCAAAAGTAATGTAATCTTCTGCATTGATATTATCGAATCCTTTGATTATCTTGAACATTTCAATTAAATCCCCTCGCATCCTTCGTTTTTCTGGGCTGAATAAGTTTAGTTCTTTAAGTCTTTCTTCATAAGGTTTATTTTTCAGCCTTGGAATAATTTTTGTTATTCTTCGCTGGACTCTTTCCAGTTTGTCAATGTCCTTTCTGTAATATGGGGACCAAAACTGTACGCAATACTCAAGATGGGGTCGTACTAGTGAATTATGCAGTTTTAATATGACTTTTTCTGATTTATTTTCGAAAGTCCGCCCAATAAAGCCGACCAATCTGTTAGCAGTTTTAACTACCTCTGAACAATGTTGACTGGGCTTTAAATCGTTTGATATTGTGATTCCCAGATCTTTTTCTTTGTTTACTGTAGAAAGTGATTTACCATTCATTGAGTACTGAACGTGATCATTATTTCTTCCGATGTGTAGTACCTTGCATTTTTCAACGTTAAATTTCATTTGCCATTTATTGGCCCAAGACGTTAGTCGATCTAGGTCAGGAGGAGGAACACATAGGAACACATAGGAAGAACAAACAACAACAGGCCTGCTGGCCCTTACGAGGCTGTTTGTGAGACTACACTATCTACTCTAGAGTGAAGGATACAGGATAGTAAGGGTGAAGGCTTCTCTCCCCAGCCATGGCTGGCAGGGAAAGGAAGGCCAACCAAGACCATACTGTCACTACCACTACTGCTACCACTACTTCCTGGCAAGCGATGTCAGGCCACTAGCGACGTCTTTTGAATCGACATTTCGTAAGTTAGGTACATCAGGATGAACTTACTCAAAGTTTGCTACGTTAACGGATAGTATTTTAGTTGTGGATTGGCTTCTAAATATTTGTCAAGTCTATTTTTGAACGTAGTAATTGTTTTACTGTCGACGATATTGGCGGGCAGGGAGTTCCAAACGTTAACGATCCGATTGAAAAAGAAGTGCTTGGCTTCGTTTGATGTGAATCTTTTACCAGTAATCTTAAAAGAATGACGTCGTCTTGTTATATTTGATCGATCAAAAGTAATGTAATCTTCTACATTGATATTATCGAATCCTTTGATTATCTTGAACATTTCAATTAAATCCCCTCGCATCCTTCGTTTTTCTAGGCTGAATAAGTTTAGTTCTTTAAGTCTTTCTTCATAAGGTTTATTTTTCAGCCTTGGAATCATTTTTGTTATTCTTCGCTGGACTCTTTCCAGTTTGTCAATGTCCTTTCTGTAATATGGGGACCAAAACTGTACGCAATACTCAAGATGGGGTCGTACTAGTGAATTATGCAGTTTTAATATGACTTTTTCTGATTTATTTTCGAAAGTACGCCCAATAAAGCCGACCAATCTGTTAGCAGTTTTAACTACCTCTGAACAATGTTGACTGGGTTTTAAATCGTTTGATATTGTGATTCCCAGATCTTTTTCTTTGTTTACTGTAGAAAGTGATTTACCATTCATTGAGTACTGAACGTGATCATTATTACTTCCGATGTGTAGTACCTTGCATTTTTCAACGTTAAATTTCATTTGCCATTTATTGGCCCAAGACGTTAGTCGATCTAGGTGTGAGGAGGAGGAGGAGGAGGAATACAAAGGAATACAAAGGAATAACAGGCAACAACAGCCCTGGTGGGCCTTACAAGGTTGCCTGTGTAGCTACTCTACTTCTATATTCTCTACAAGTCTGAGGTAAAGGATAGTAAAGTGGAAGGCTCCTCCCCACCCACCTCTCCCTCCGGCAAACGCCGGCAGGAAAAAAAGTGGTTAAAGAAACACCTGCGCAGAAGTAGTAATAAAAACTGCGCAGGAAATTTGATGGTATAGTGTGAAAAAGAAAGAAAAAGGCTATCTATCACTATTTGAAAATTCAAATTTCATCATTAACGAAGCGGGCATTTTTAACGAAGCGGGTAATAAGTTAGGTTAGGTTTTGTCGTCAAGTACTTATCGAGTTTAGCTTTAAAAGTTTCAATCGTATTACTGTTGACTACCTGTGCTGGGAGAGAGTTCCATACATTAACTATTCTATTGAAGAAAAAGTGTTTAGATTCTTCCGATCTGAAGGCTTTACCGATTATTTTGAATCCATTGTTTCTTGTGTTTCTTTCCCGATCAACAATTACGTAATCGCTTATATTGACGTTATCGAAACCACGAATCATTTTGAAAACTTCTATTAGGTCTCCCCGTAATCTACGTTTCTCTAGACTGAACAGATTGAGCTCCTTCAGTCGTTCCTCGTATGGCTTATTGCGCAGTCGCGGAATCATTTTTGTGGCTCGTCTTTGGACTCTCTCCAGCTTTACAATGTCTTTTCTATAGTAAGGTGACCAAAACTGAACGCAATATTCGAGATGCGGACGTACGAGGGAATTGAACAGTGTCAGGACGACTTTATCAGATTTAAACTCGAAGGTTCTGCCAATGAAACCAATTAATTTGTTAGCGGTTTTAACGGCTTCTACTAATAGTTACACCCAGGTCTTTTTCTTCATTAACTTTAAGAAGTTCGGTACCGTTCATTGAATAGTTAGTGCGATTATTGTTACTCCCAATATGCAAAACTTTACACTTATTTAAGTTATACGTCATCTGCCACTTCTTTGACCAATTTACTAAGCGATCGAGGTCGGACTGTAGTAGCGCTTTTTCGGCAGTAGTAGTAACTCTTCCAGTTATTTTCGTGTCGTCAGCAAATTTGGATATCTTACAGGTGAGGCCTTCATCGATGTCATTTACGTAGATTACAAAAAGAACGGGGCCGAGCACTGAACCTTGCGGCACTCCACTTAGAACGTTTCGCCAGTTTGATGCTTTACCGTTAATAACGACGCGTTGTTTTCTCTCGTAGAGCCAGTCTTCGAGCCACGAGTGAATTTTACCAGTAATGCCGTGCGAAATTAATTTACTTAGAAGGTGCTTATGGGGAACTTTGTCAAACGCTTTTTGAAAGTCCAGATAAATGACGTCTACCGCTTTGGATTCGTCGAATATGTTAAATACGTCGTTGTAGAAGTCTAGTAGGTTAGTGAGGCATGAACGTTTATTACGGAAGCCATGTTGGGAGTTTTTAATGAGACTGTTCTCTTCCAAGAAGCTTACTAGTTTGTTACGCAATATGGTTTCCATTAATTTACTGACTACTGAGGTGAGGCTGATCGGTCTATAATTACATGGAAGAGACTTGTTTCCCTTCTTTTGAATGGGGGAGGAGGAGGAGGAGGAGGAGGAGAAGGAGGATCACTTACCCACCTCATCTACAACAGGAAACATCAAACAAACAAAACCATATCACAAAATTACTCCCTGGTCCCTTCCCTCCCCACCCCCCAAAAAAAGGAGACAAAAAAAGAGAATAATAATAAAAAAAAAAAACGGAATTCCTCTGAAGTAGCAAATACCTCCTCTTTATCATCCTTTAAATGACCGTAAATCCCTCCCTCTCCCTCCCTCTCCCTCTCTCTCCCTCTCTCTCCCTCCCTCTCCCTCCTCAACCCCAAAACAATAGCATCCAAGCCTATAAACACGAAAATAATAACACGATCCTGCCACTTACCGACCTTTTTTCCCTTTCTCTCTCTCTCTCTCTCTCTCTCTCTCTCTCTCTCTCTCTCTCTCTCTCTCTCTCTCTCTCTCTCTCTCTCTCTCTCTCTCTCTCCTTTGCCTCTGATAAACTACCTGCATTGAGAGAGAGAGAGAGAGAGAGAGAGAGAGAGAGAGAGAGAGAGAGAGAGAGAGAGAGAGAGAGAGAGAGAGAGAGAGAGAGAGAGAGAGAGAGAGAGATGAGGTGGTAAGACAGAAGGACAGGAAAGAGGAAGGTAAGGGAGATAGAGGAGGAAGGGAGGTAAGGGAGAAGAGGGAGGGTAGGGAGGAGTAGAAATCGTGTCAGCATTCTAAGGGAGAGATAAGTGTAGACGAGGCAGCATCAGGCATCAATAGGGTAGAAATAGTAGTAGTAGTAGTAGTAGTAGTAGTAGTAGTAGTAGTAGTAGTAGTAGTAGTAGTAGTAGTAGTAGTAGTAGTAGTAGTAGTAGTAGTAGTAGTAGTAGTAGTAGTAGTAGTAGTAGTAGTAGTAGTAGGAGTAGTAGTAGTAGTAGTAGTAGTAGTAGTAGTAGTAGTAGTAGTAGTAGTAGTAGATAGAGTTTTTAATATATCTCGTGTTCAAATTAGGAGTATATTTTTTTTTCACCCTAGACTGACCAGCTATATATCAAGTGTGTATGTGATGATTGGACAGACAACCCCGCTAGTATGTAATCATTGAAGACCTGCCTTTATGTGCCTCGTTGCAATCCTCCCCACCACCACCACCACCACCACCACCACCACCACCACCACCACCACTACCACCACCACCGCTGCTGCCGCCACGGTCAAGCCAGGAGAGAAGGAGCCGCCCCGCCCTTCGCCAGCCTCCTCATGCTCCCTACTGCCAGCCACGCCCACACCCCCGCACCTCCTCCTCCTCCTCCTTCTCCTTCTGGTATCCTTCTCCCTATACTCACTGTTCTGTTCTCCTCCTCCTCCTCCTCCTCCGGTCTTGTGCTACTTATAATTTCTTTCTCCCTCATCGTCCCTTCGTATTAAGACTCATTATTACGTACTTATGCAGGCAGGCAGGTAGGCAGGCGCACGCAAACTCTCTCTCTCTCTCTCTCTCTCTCTCTCTCTCTCTCTCTCTCTCTCTCTCTCTCTCTCTCTCTCTCTCTCTCTCTCTCTCTCTCTCTCTCTCTCTCTCTCTCTCTCTCTCGTTTGTATCCATAAAATTTCGGAATATGTTTGAATGGAATGCAAACTTAAGGGCAAAATATTTAGGATGAAGGAATTTTTCTTCTCAGTTTAGTCAAAATCCTTGAAATTTGGAAAAAAAGGTCAAAGCTCAATAGGAAAAGATGAGGTTAAATTACGAAAATGATAAGGTCGGTGGAAAAATTCTTGTTTGAAATATATAAAGTGAAATATGTGAGAATGAGAAAGAGAAAGAAAAAATAAAAAAGAGCGAAAAAAAAAGAAAGAGAGAGAGAGAGAGAGAGAGTACAGCCTTATCAGTAGAATCTCAAATATAATTTAATCCCGCCCCTAGAGGTGACTGCTCCCTAATTAAACAGGCACACCTTTACACTGCAACTACCTGCGCACGGCTCCTCCTTCCTGGAACCCCCTTACCCCTTTACCCCTTTACCCCTTTACCCCCTTACCCTTTGCACCCTCACTTTTGTCTCCTCCCTTCCCCCAAATACTCCTGAAGACGTAAAAAAACCCACGATTCTGAACCTTACCTCACCGTGTGTTTAGGGTGAAAAGAGTATACTAAGGAGGTCTAGATGTCCCTCCCTCCTACCATCCCTCCCTCCTACCTTCCCTCCTACCTCCCCTCCTTTCCTCCTTCCCTCCATCGATCACTATCACGAATCCCACCACCGTTCACGCTGCAAATGAACCTAAAAGTGAGCAAGATCGAGACCCCAACGCCTGTGTTTTACTGAACCTGAACCACCTCACTCTCTTCCCTCCTCCTCCTCCTCTACCTCCTTCTCCTCCTCCTCCTCCTCTTCCTCCTCCTCCTCCTTGACGCCAGAAGGTTGTTGATTATGGCATGGAGAAGGTGATCTGGCATTAGGGATTCGGTACCATAATCGAGCGTGTGTTAGGGTGGGTTATTACGTGCTATCAAAATTCCAATGCCGCCCGTCTCATAACCTCTATTACGCCTCCCTCTGCAGGTCAGGAGCAGCAGCAGCAGGAGCAGGAGCAGGAGCAGGAGGAGGAGGAGGGGGGGGGAGGAGGAGGAGGAGGAGGAGGAGGAGGAGGAGAAGGAGGTATAAGGAGGAGTAGAGTATGTGTAAGTGTGTGTATGTGTGTTTGAGAGTGATAGAGACATAGATAGATAGATAGATAGATAGATAAATTGATAGATTATGAGAGAGAGAGAGAGAGAGAGAGAGAGAGAGAGAGAGAGAGAGAGAGAGAGAGAGAGAGAGAGAGAGAGAGAGTTCGTACCTACAATAGTTCGAAGAGCAATGGACAAAATAGCACTTGTTTCCTTGACTATCACTATCACTATCTCTCTTTCTCTCTCTCTCTCTCTCTCTCTCTCTCTCTCTCTCTCTCTCTCTCTCTCTCTCTTTCTCTCTCTCTATCTATCTCTCTCTCTCAAATACACTAATTACTCTCCTTTCAACTTTCACCGCCAGTCATTTTCATCTTTCTAAAACTTCCCTCCTCCTCCTCCTCCTCCTCCTTCTTAATGCCTTGGGGGGCGGGCGGGGGCGTGCTCCCAGGGCTTCACTCCAAGGTAACACACCACCCTCAGGTTCATCCATGCAGAGAGAGAGAGAGAGAGAAAAAAAAAGAAAGGCGAGAGAAAGAAAGGGAGAGAAAAAAAATACAATAAAAACGGATGTAATTGCCACGTGCGTGTTGGATGGTCTCGATTAACCGTAGTATCATCAAGGCAATTGTAGTGTTCAAGGCGATCCTGCAGACAATTCTATAAGAGCGAGGTGGAGGGTGGAGGGTGGTGGTGGTGGTGGTGGTGGTGAGGGTGGTGCAGGGTGGAAGAGAAGGAGTGATTTTAATCGAGTGTAAAAATGATTCTTCAATCGTCCTGTTGTTGTTGTTGCTGTTGTTGGTGTTGGTGTTGGTAGTGGTGGTGGTGGTGGTGGTGGTGGTGGTGGTGGTGAGGATGTGGTGTCTATCGGGTTGCGAGGACAGACACGCGATGCTCGAGAGTGTTAGGTCGCGAGGACGAGGTAAGGAAGAAGTGGAGGACGAGGACGGAGTGTTGTGTTACGAGGACAGGCGTGGGGATGCGAGGACAGGCGTGGGGATGCGAGGACAGGCGTGGGGAGGGTTGGATGGTGTTCAGGTTCTCGCGATACTAGTAAGTGCAGCTTTTTAATATAAGGCCTCGAGAGGGCGGGTCACACAGCGGCGAGGGACGAGGACAGAGGCGACCTTATCAACGCGTCGTAAAGTGTGGTGAGGAAGGCGAAGGGTCTTGCACGCCGCCCCTCCTACCTCCTCCCTCCCTCCTTCTTTCTCTCTCCTCCTTCCTCCTTTCTCTCCCCTCTTGCATCTTCGTCAGCACTTCTCTGTTGCTTTCACTTCTTTCATTTATCTTCAATTTTCTTTTCTATTATTTTTTTCTATATTTTTTCTCTTGCAATCTGTTTGTTAGTAGTATTAATTTTTTGGTTTAATTGTTGTCATCTTTCGTGAATTTTTTTTCTTCTTCAACATTGCGTATTAACAAGTGTACGTAATGTTTATATATATAGTATAGTATAATACGTATTCCAAAACATACACTCTTTTTTTCTCTCCCCCTCGGTTCATGCAGTCTAATATATGTCTGGTCATGTATCTTGGAGTCATCAGTTCTTATTTATACCCTGTCTTGTTTGCATTAATAACCATACCTGTCTGCCTGCCTGTCTACCTGCCTGTCAGTCTGCCTGCCTGCCCGCCCGTCCATCCATCCCTCATCTTACCTTGAGGCTTAAAGTGTCCTCACTGCCTAACTAAACCCACCTTTCCCACCTGCTGGACCATCTTATTTACCCTTATTCCGCCTTCACCCCTGTCCTTTCACTCAAAATTCAACCCAAATTCCCCTTCACTCACCTCTCCTCTCCCTTATCACCACCTCCTTACTTACCTCCATCACTTTATCTGTGCCACGTCTCTCACCCACACCACCTGCATCCATCCATCCACTTCCACGTTAAAATTCCACTGCATTTCACCCTCTTCTCCCTCTTCCCTGCGCCGCCGATCTACCTGCCTAGTAATAACACCTGATATCCACCTTCTCTCCCGCCAGACTTACTAATTAAGCTTAAAACCACTCCACCTGCGTACCTGCACCTTGCTGTACTTACCTTACCTGTCTACTTAAATACCTGGCTGCTCACCTGTATACCTACTGACCGTTCTTACCTACTGCTTACCTGCTGAATTATTAACATAGTATATACTGTTGGCCAGCCTCTTCCTCTCTCTTCCTCTTTCTCTCTTTCTCTCTCTCTCAAAATTCTTTAATACAAACATGTACCTCATAATTTTGTTCTGTTTTATGTTATGTTGTAGGACACGCCATCTTGCCTTACTGTGTGTGTGTGTGTGTGTGTGTGTGTGTGTGTGTGTGTGTGTGTGTGTGTGTGTGTGTGTGTGTTTGAGGGGGTTGGAATGAAAAGCAAATGGACAAGTATAAAAGAGGATTTTTTCCAAAGAGTTATTTTCTTGAATCATCTTCGTCAGGACCCACAAAAGGTATCTTACGGAAATACAGACATTAACTGAACAATGAAAAAAAAAGGAAAATCGACATTCCTCCTCTTTTATATTTTTACAAGATCAAGATTAAGGAAAAAGAAAGAAGAAAAAAAAACAACCCCAGGATATTATATTAAAAAATTCAACTCACGTCCTACAGATCTAAAGTCCTTAATAGCCGGCCATCTTGGAGTCCTTCCCGGCTCCTTGGATAATGGTAGCTTTGATATATATCCACGTTTCTCTGGTTAAAATTCCCCTTTACCTTCCAAAATTATACTTGGAGACGCACCTGGAGAAAGGCCGCTGGGGATCGCTTTCACCTCCTCCCTCCTTCCCTCCCTCCCTCCCTCCCTCCCTCCCTCCCTCACCTCCCTCCCTCTTCACTACAAACTCAAGGGGGCATTACTTGTGCAGGAAGGTGATGGCGGTAGTAGAGCAGAGACTTTTAGATCGCCTGCACTATAATCTGCACTATCTCTTCCATCTCTTATCTCTCAGCATCTTAATACCTTTCAGATCATACCGTACCTGTCGTCTCTTCCCCCTTTTTTTGTCCCCTTGTTCATCAATTACGCTTACCTGTGCGGGGATACACTGGTGCCGCGCCCTTACCTGCCTCCCTTCCCTCCCTCCCTTCCCTCCCTTCCCTCCCTTTCTTCCCTCCCTCCCATATGCCGCCCACGGGTACGTATATATTTAGTTTATGTGTCATTTTGTCTGTCTGTCATTATATTATCGTTTCTTATCATATTCATCTCATCCCTTTTTTTATTCCTCTTCCTCAATGGCTTCTTTTTGCTCTATGTTTTGATTTTTATTTCTTCGGTAGAGAAACATTTCCATGATTATCTATTTATTCTTTTTATTATGAATATTGAGTCACCTTTTGTATATTAATTAATTTAGTGTTACGTCAGATGTTTAATTTTGGACAAGTAATTTTCTTTACACTCAAAATGCTTTCCTTCTTTTCTTTCTTACAACTTTCATTCTGTCTCGTAATTATGATTTATTAAACTTTTTTTCTTAAATGTCACACGTTATTATTACCATTATTATTATTATTATTATTATTATTATTATTATTATTATTATCATTATTATTTCACGTTTTAAACACGAGTAGTTAGCACCTAAGAGTTTACTGCTCTCTCTCTCTCTCTCTCTCTCTCTCTCTCTCTCTCTCTCTCTCTCTCTCTCTCTCTCTCTCTCTCTCTCTCTCTCTCTCTCTCTCTCTCTCTCTCTCTCTCTCTCTCTCTCTCTCTCTCTCTCTCTCTCTCTCTCTCTCTCTCTCTCTCTCTCTCTCTCTGCATACTTAAGAAAAAAAAAAAACATTACACACTTTCAAGGTAAAATCACGACGACCTCCACACAGGTGACGACGCTCAGGTGTAGAACGACCCTCTCACCTGCTCGTCTCCACGTCTCCTGACCCCGCTCCGCTCCGCTCCGCCCCGCCCCGCCCCGCCCCGCCCCGCCCCGCCCCGCCCCGTCACACGTCAGCCTCCAGAACCCCGATAACACACTAGTATCGCACCTACCTACACCTGCTGACTCTTGACACCTGGCCGCCCACCTTGCACCTGGCCCACTGCCTTACCTGTGCCTTCCCATTCTTGGCCATCAGCATAAATAACCACCTTCACACCTGTCCACTAACCATTCACACACCTGTCACCTGCACATTTTCACACCTGTCAAGCTATGCACGTCTACAGGTGAATAACTAAAGAAGGTCATATATTGGGTCACTTCTGTACCTGGCTGGCTGGTTACACGCACGCACGCACGCACGCACACACGCACACACAGGTGATAAAAGAGACATTTCCGAGTGAACGAAAATGAAAGTGTCTCACTCAAGGGACGTAACACTAGATTTATGAGACCGAGCTTAGCAGTCACCGTCCCTTTCTCACCATCACCACCACCATCATCACCATCATCATCACCTCTACCTGTCCTCATCACCATTCATACCTTGGCTTACTCCCTGCGCTAAGGTACGCTCGCGACTCTCACTCTCTCTCTCTCTCTCTCTCTCTCTCTCTCTCTCTCTCTCTCTCTCTCTCTCTCTCGATATGCACTATTGATATTGAGCGTCTTGATATTATTTACACATCGTTCGCTGTAGCTCCTCCCTCCGCTGACAGCACGGGGCGGCGGCGTGTTTACGTGAGGTGGACGGAAACTAAGCCACCTGTGAGCCGCCCACCGCCGCCCATGTGACAAGCGAGGTGACAGGTGACAATGCACTCGTCAACCTCCTCAAGGGGTGACAGACAGGTGTGCCAACGCGGTCTTGTTACACCTGATAAGCTTCTCCTCTAATTAAACTCTCGCCTTCCTTCCCGCTTTTCCTCCTTCTCTCTCTCTCTGATGTGACAGGTGAGGCCACTGACCCGTCCCGCTTGGCTCTGTCTCTGTCTCTGTCTCTGTCTCTCTCTCTCTCTCTCTCTCTCTCTCTCTCTCTCTCTCTCTCTCTCTCTCTCTCTCTCTCTCTCTCAGATAAAAAACAAGGAAGGTGGTGATAAAGCAGGTGTTAAAAGGTAAATGTGACACCTTTCAAAACCTCAAATATACAGTGGAGACAAAATTACGGGAACAAAGAGAGAGAGACACACAAAAAAAGAAAAAAGCAGAGAGAAAAAAAAAGAGAGAAAAAAGGACAGTCAATATATCCACATTTTCCCAAACAGCTCTGATCTTAACGCCGCTTTCCAACACACAAATACGAGAGGCATAACAATAATAATTTGAGGCGACGCGACAAGTTAGGGGGAAGGGAGTGAGTGAAAGGTAAGGTAAGTTCAGTTAAGTTAGGGGTTGTGATGTTGATAATCCAGGAATGTTACGTGTCGTCCCTCCCATGACCCCCTGACACCCCCTGACACCCCTGCCCACCCCCCTAGAGAGACACGCAGCTCCCGAGGCGACGAGATATCAGCGACAAACACTTTATTACCCTTTGGACTCTGCGTAGGGCGAGGCTGCAAGGCTGGGTGTCGCGCCATAACATTAGGTGTGGTTTCATTATCCACGCCGCAAGAACTGGGTAGGTGACGCCCCCTCCACCACCACCACCACCACCACCACCACCACCACCACCACCACCACCACCACCACCATCACTACCACCACCATCACTACTACTCTCTCTCTCTCTCTATCTCTTTAAAGAAAAACATCATATAATATAATAAAATAGAATAAAATGAATATATCAAATAAAATTCAATCAAGTTCTCCTTCCCTTCCTACCTGTCTTGTCCTCCTCCACCTGCACCCACTACACCAGTCTCCACATCTTTCAACACTCCACCTGCATCCATCTGCATCCACCACTACTCTCCACTGACATCCATTTACCACCCATGCCCATATACAACCATCCACCTCCCTTCTCCTTCCCCTTCCTTTCCCTTCCCCTTTCCCCTCCCCTTCCCTTCCAAGTCCTCGCCAGACCACCCAACTCAAAAGTCATGATAATAATAATAATCCAACTGACCTTTTGAATCTTGGTCGACTGGTTTGACATCACTAAATTTATAGGAGTGACGTTCAAAAAGGCAACGAGACTTTCAACCCTAAACACAAACCCTTCCCTGATTGTTTACTGTAAATACATAAATAGAGAGATAAATAAATAAATAGATGAATAAATAGATAGATAAACGCGACTTGTCCAATAGAATAATATAGATAAATGTTGACTCTTATTGTTCTGGGTTAAAGTGAAAGGGAAAAAGAGAGAGAGAGAGAGAGAGAGAGAGAGAGAGAGAGAGAGAGAGAGAGAGAGAGAGAGAGAGAGAGAGAGAGAGAGAGAGAGAGAGAGAGAGAGAGAGAGAGAGAGAGGAGAGAGAGAGAGAGAGAGAGAGAGAGAGAGAGAGAGAGAGAGAGAGAGAGAGAGAGAGAGAGAGAGGAGAGAGAGAGAGAGAGAGAGAGAGAGAGAGAGAGAGAGAGAGGAGAGAGAGAGAAGAGAGAGAGAGAGAGAGAGAGAGAGAGAGAGAGAGAGAGAGAGAGAGAGAGAGAGAGAGAGAGAGAGAGAGAGAGAGAGAGAGAGAGAGAGAGAGAGAGAGAGAGAGAGAGAGAGAGAGAGAGAGAGAGAGAGAGAGAGAGAATGCTGAGGGTACAGATCAACTTGTATCCATATCTGTGTGTGTGTGTGTGTGTGTGTGTGTGTGTGTGTGTGTGTGTGTGTGTGTGTGTGTGTGTGTGTGTGTGTGTGTGTGTGTGTGTGTGTGTGTGTGTGTGTGTGTGTGTAAGGACTAGAGAGTGTGTGTCAGTCATGCTCTTATCAAATCATGACACGGCAGGATTGATGGAAGATGGAGGAAAAGGAAGTCAAGAGGTGCACGTGGAGGAGGAGGAGGAGGAGGAGGAGGAGGAAGAGGAGGAGGAGGAGGAAGAGGAGGAGGAGGAGGAAGAATGATGGTACAACGGTAAAAAGGTAAAAATGTAAGAGTAGAAATATAATGAAAACAATAAAAAGTAATAGAAGAACAGCAATACATTAACAAAGATGGAGGGAAGGAAGTGGTAGAGAAGTGGATATAAAGAGGAGGTAGAGTGGAGAGAAGAAACAGAGGTGGAGTAAAAAAAAAATGATTATAAGAGTGAGTATATTAAGAGTTTTTTTTCCTTCTTCTGAGATAACAATAACACCTGTAGTAAGATGGCTTTACCTGAGACTAATTCAACAGGTAATTAACGACTGAGAATCTGTTATACCTTTAATTAGTACATCATTAATTCATATAAAATACCTGCATAAGAATAAAAAAAATTGATCACAAAACAAAAAGTGATGGAAATAACTTTTTTTTCTATTATTCTATCTTTATTATATTTTATTTTCCTCTCCTCCATCTAATCATTCTCTCTTCCACCTTTCCACTTCCTCCATTTCTCCACATATATATAATTCTATCACCACCTTGACTGATAATTTCCATGCCTTCAATTCCTCTTTATTCTCTCTTCACTCTTACGTCTAATCATTATTTCTTCTACTTTTCCACTAACTCCACTTCCTTACCACCTCCACAACCACAACTAATGACCACCACTCCATTACCACTCCACGTAATAATCCACTCATTACCACACATCACCACTCCTAACCCAACCTAACCTAACCTAACCTACCCTAACCTAACCTAACCTAACCTAACCTAACCTAACCTAACCTAACCTAACCTAACCTAACCTAACCTAACCTAACCTAACCTAACCTAACCTAACCTAACCTCCCCTAACTTAACCTAATGATAAACGATACTACTAACTCACCACCACCACCACCACCACCACCACCACCACCACCAAGGCAAGCCCCCCACCCCCCCTGCGGCCATACAAACGCCAGGATTACATAGGATTCCACGATTTAACGGATTAGGGAAGCTGTTCTCACCCGCGTTAAGTGAATAGGGGAGTGGAGGGGGAGTGGAGGGGGAGTGGAGGGGGAGTGGAGGGGGAGTGGAGGGGGGTGGAGGGGGGGAGAGATGGAGTGGAGGTATAATCTGGGAGTAATGTATGTGGTGGTCAGGCCGGAGATGAGATTAGATAAGGAGGTAAATTGGTCTGCCTACACGGATGAGGGTTGGGGGGGCGGGGTGTGGAGGGGTGGGGGTGGGGGTTAGGGTGGGGGCGGGGGGCAGATCGTGGTACCCTAAATGTGGTGCGGACGACGGACGGACGGACGGACGCTCTTTTGGGGGGGAGGAAAGAGAGAGAGAGAGAGAGAGAGAGAGAGAGAGAGAGAGAGAGAGAGAGAGAGAGAGAGAGAGAGAGAGAGAGAGATTAACTGACAAATAAAAGAAAAATTGAAAAACAAATACCAACCCCAACACCAATACAAGTAGAAGTAGAAGTAGAAGTAGAAGTAGAAGTTAGCATAGCATAGCATAGCATAGCATGGCAGCATCTCATCCATCACGCCTTGGGGAACGAACCTTGGTGCCGGGAGTCAAGAATTTGCACCAACCGAATAACCATCCCATATATATCCATTACATGTACAGGTAGTTCAAGTAATCGAGACGAGCTGCAATCACTAACCTCGTAACGAAACGGGAACCGGCCACCGTGAGGAGACCTTGAATATACGACCTTAATTATAACTCATTTCCTGACCCTCGTAAAGCTTGAGTTACGGAAAGTGTTAAAGAAATGCCGACCTTTCATCTCCTTCTCCTTCTCCTTCTCATTCTTCTCCTGTTTTTTTTTTTTCTTCTGTTTTTTGTTTCTGTACTGCAATCTGATCCCTATTTCCTTCTCTTTCTCCCTCTCTCCCTCTCTCTCTCTCTCTCTCTCTCTCTCTCTCTCTCTCTCTCTCTCTCTCTCTCTCTCTCTCTCGCAGAAAACACAGGAAATACTACAAATATACATTCACCATTATGAAAATATTTGAAATTCTTTAAATACACACATTTATATTATACATAGATAGTACATGTCATATAATAAACATATCCTTTTTAAGACACACACACACACACACACACACACACACACACACACACACACACCACACACACACACACACACACACACACACCACACACACACACACACACACACACACACACACACACACCACACACACACACACACACACACACACACCACACACACACACACACACACACACACCCACACACACACACACACACACACACACACACACACACACACACACCACACACACACACACACACACACACACACCACACACACACACACACACACACACACACACACACACACACACACACACACACACACACACACACACACACACACACACACCACACACACACACACACACACACACACACACACACACACACACACACACACACACACACACACACACACACACACACCACACACACACACACACACACACACACACACACACCACACACACACACACACACACACACACACACACACACACACACACACACACACACACACACACACACACACACACACACACACACACCACACACACACACACACACACACACACACACACACACACACACACACACACACACACACACACACACACACACACACACACACACACACACACACACACACACACACACACCACACACACACACACACACACACACACACACACACACACACACACACACACACACACACACACACACACACACACACACACACACACACACACACACACACCACACACACACACACACACACACACACACACACACACACACACACACACACACACACACACACACACACCACACACACACACACACACACACACACACACACACACACACACACACACACACACACACACACACACACACACACACACACACACACACACACACACACACACACACACACACACACACACACACACACACACACACACACACACACACACACACACACATATAAACACACGAGAGAAATATACTAAAAACATAAAAAAACACTAAGAATATACACAAAACATTATAAACATACAATGACTAAAAAAGGGACAATGACCACTTCTCTTCCTTCTCGAGTTACACAAAACAGTCTAAGTGGAGGACGAGGAGAGAGAGAAAGAAATGCAAATAAAGATGAAGAGTAACATGTATCCACCTTAGGTCTGGGAAGGTGTAAGGGAAATGCAAACCTTCTCTTTTCTCCTCCTCCAGGTAAGTGACGGGAAAGAGAGAGGGTTGAGAGGAGGTGTTACTGAGGCAGGTGTGACGTGAGGCAGGTGTGACGGGAGGCAGGTGTTATAGGAAGAAAATGTGACGTGCTGCAGGTGTTATAAAAAAAAAATATGTGATGTGCTACAGGTGTTATAGAAAAAAAAAAAGATGTGAGGTGCTGCAGGTGTTAAAGGAAGAAAAAAATGTGACATACTGCAGGTGTGATTTGAAAAAAAAAATGTGACGTAAGACAGGATTACTTATCAATGCAATCAGTAACACATCTGCAATCTTTACTTCTAATGCATTATCTTTAGTGTGGGAAAACTTGAAAAAAACCCATGATTGTATTCCTGGTAGGGAGGTGATGGGCGGTAAGTAGAGATGGGTGGTAGTAGGTGTAGGTATAAGTAAGTATAAGTGTTTTTCTATAGTAATGAGGGGAAGCAGGTGGTAATGGGTGGTAGCAGGCAGTAATGGGTAGTAGATTGTGATGGGTGGTAGCAGGTGGTAATGGGTGGTAGCAGGTAGTAATGGGTAGTAGATTGTGATGGGTGGTAGCAGTTGGTAATGGGTGGTAGTAGGTGATGATGGGTGATGGGTGGTGATGGGTAGAAGTAGATAGTAATGGGTGGTAGTAATGGGTATGGTGGTAAGTAGTAATGGGTAGTATATATTAACCCATTCAGTTCTTGCGGCACACCATATGTGCCAGCAGCGTCTCCCTCTCCTGTGTTTGCGGCACGACGTCTGTGACAAGATCTTTATATCATTCCCATGCATATACATATGATGTATAGGCCAGTGTAATAACTTTTATCATTATTTACAAATTTCTATTATCTTATGTATCAGAATTACCGTTCTTATGAGTATTTATGTGATATTCAATAGATAATTTTACGGTACGATAACTGCGGTTTGGCAACACCACCGGCAGCAATATATAACCGTCGCTCCGTCGGCCGTCAGCGACGGGCTCTTCTCGCTAGCATTAGATATTGGATATTGAAAATATTGGAAATATTGGAAATATCATTGCAGCATCTGATACACCGAATTAAACTGTACAACTGTCATTATGAATATTTGTTTTATGACTAATAATTACGCAGTAAAATGAAACTTAATATTTATATAAAAACATGACTTTCCTCCTCATTTTCCCGAAAGCTTTAGAGATATTGGATATATCATTGCAGCATCTGATAGACCTAATTAAAATGTACAACTGTCATTATGAATATTTGTTCTATGACTAATAATTACGCAGTAAAATGAAACTTAATAAATATATATAAACATGACTTTCCTCCTCATTTTCCCGAAAGCTATTAAAGATATTGGAAATATCATTGCAGCATCTGATACACCTAATTAAACTGTAAAACTGATATTATGAATATTTGTTCTATAACTAATAATTACGCAGTAAAATTAAACTTAATATTAATTTAAAAACATAACTTTCCTCCTCATTTTCTCAAAAGCTATTAGAAATATTGGAAATATCATTGCAGCATCTGATACACCTAATTAAACTGTACAACTGATATTATGAATATTTGTTCTATGGCTAATAATTACGCAGTAAAATGAAACTTAATATTTATATAAAAACATGAATTTCCTCCTCAATTCTCGAAAGCTATTAGAGATATTGGAAATATCATTGCAGCATCTGATACACCTAATTAAACTATACAACTCTCATTATGAATATTTGTTCTATGACTAATAATTACGCAGTAAAATGAAACTTAATATTTATATAAAAAAATGATTTTCCTCCTCAATTTCTCGAAAGCTATTAGAGATATTGGAAATATCATTGCAGTATCTGATAAACCTAATTAAACTGTAAAACTGAAATTATGAATATTTGTTCTATGACTAATAATTACTCAGTAAAATGAAACTTTATATTTACATAAAGACATGACTTTCTTCCTCATTTTCTCGAAAGCTATTAGAGATATTGGAAATATCAATGCAGCATCTGATACACCTAATTAAACTGTACAACTGTCATTATGAATATTTGTTCTCTGACTAATAATTACGCAGTAAAATGAAACTTATTATTTATATAAAAACATGACTTTCCTCCTCATTTTCTCGAAAGCTATTAGAGATATTGGAAATATCATTGCAGATTCTGATATACCTAAATAATCTGTACAACTGTCATTATGAATATTTGTTTAATGACTAATAATTACGCAGTAAAATGAAACTTAATATTTATATAAAAACATGATTTTCCTCCTCATTTTCCCGAAAGCTATTAGAGATATTGGAAATATCATTGCAGCATCTGATATACCTAATTAAACTGTATAACTGTCATTATGAATATTTGTTCTATGACTAATAATTACGCATTAAAATGAAGCTTAATATTTATATAAAAACATGACTTTCCTCCTCATTTTCTCGAAAGCCATTAAAGATATTGGAAATATCATTGCAGCATCTGATAATTCTAATTAAACTGTAGAACTGATATTATGAATATTTGTTCTATGACTAATAATAACGCAGTAAAATGAAACTTTATATTTATATAAAAACATGACTTTCCTCCTCATTTTCCCGAAAGCTATTAGAAATATTCGAAATATCATTGCAGCATCTGATACACCTAATTAAACTGTACAACTGTCATTATGAATATTTGTTTTATGACAAATAATTACGCAGTAAAATAAAACTTAATATTTATATAAAAATATGACTTTCCTCCTCATTTTCCCGAAAGCTATTAGAGATATTGGAAATATCATTGCAGCATCTGATATACCTAATTAAACTGTATAACTGTCATTATGAATATTTGTTCTATGACTAATAATTACGCAGTAAAATGAAACTTAATATTTATATATAAACATGACTTTCCTCCTCATTTTCCCGAAAGCTATTAGAGATATTGGAAATATCATTGCAGCATCTGATAGACCTAATTAACTGTAAAACTGATATTATGAATATTTGTTCTATGACTAATAATTACGCAGTAAAATTAAACTTAATATTTATTTAAAAACATGACTTTCCTCCTCATTTTCTCGAAAGCTATTAGAGATATTGGAAATATCATTGCAGCATCTGATACACTTAATTAAACTCTACATTTGATATTATGAATATTTGTTCTATGGCTAATAATTACGCAGTAAAATTAAACTTAATATTTATATAAAAACATGACTTTCCTCCTCATTATCTCGAAAGCTACTAGAGATATTGGAAATATCATTGACGCATCTGATACACCTAATTAAACTGTACAGCTGTCATTATGAATATATGTTCTATGACTAATAATTAGGCAGTAAAATGAAACTTAATTTTTATATAAAAACATGATTTTCCTCCTCATTTTCTCGAAAGCTATTAAAGATAATGGAAATATCATTGCAGCATCTGATACACCTAATTAAACTGTACAATTCTCATTATGAATATTTGTTCTAGGACTAATAATTACGCATTAAAATGAAACTTAATATTTATATAAAAACATGATTTTACTCCTCATTTTCTCGAAAGCTATTAGAGATATTGGAAATATCATTAGAGCATCTGATAGACCTAATTAAAATCTACTACTGTCATTATGAATATTTTCACTAGTACTAATAAATACCAAATTTTACTTTTTAAAAAATTACTTTCTTCCTCGTTTTCTCGAAAGCTATTAGAGATATTGGAAATATCATTGCATCATCTGATACACCTAATTCAACTGTACAACTGATATTATGAATATATGTTCTATGACTAATAATTACGCAGTAAAATAAAACCGTATTTTTATATAAAAACATGACTTTTCTCGTCATTTTCTTGAGAGCTATTAGAGATATTGGAAATATAATTGCAGCATCTGATAGACCTAATTAAACTGTACAACTGATATTATGAATATTTGTTCTATGACTAATAATTACGCAGTAAAATGAAACTTAATATTTATTTAAAAACATGACTTTCCTCCTCATTTTCTTGAAAGCTATTTGAGATATTGGAAATATCATTGCAGCAGCTGATACACCTAATTAAACTGTACAACTAATATTATGAATATTTGTTCTATGACTAATAATTACGCAGTAAAATGAGACTTAATATTTATTTAAAAACATGAATTTCCTCCTCATTTTCCCGAAAGGTATTAGAGATATTGGAAATATCATTGCAGCATCTGATACACCTAATTAAACTATACAACTGTCATTATGAATAGTTGTTCTATGAATAACAATTACGCAGTAAAATTAAACTTAATATTTATTAAAAAACATGAATTTCCTCATCATTTTCTCGAAAGATATTAGAGATATTGGAAATAACCTTACAGCATCTGATACACCTAATTAAACTGTATAACTGTCATTATGAATATTTGTTCTATGAATAATAATTACTCAGTAAAATGAAACTTAATATTTTTATATAAACATAACTTTTCTCCTCATTTCCTCGAAAGCTATTAGAGATATTTGAAATATCATTGCAGCATCTGATACACCTAATTAAACTGTACAACTCTCATTATTAATATTTGTTCTATGACTAATAATTACGCAGTAAAATAAAACTTAATATTATATAAAAACATGAATTTCCTCCTCATTTTCTCGAAAGCTATTAGAGATATTGGAAATATCATTGCAGCATCTGATAGACTTAATTAAACTGTAAAATTGAAATTATGAATATTTGTTCTATGACTAATAATTACGCAGTAAAATGAAACTTTATATTTATATAAAAACATGACTTTCCTCCTCATTTTCCCGAAAGCTATTAGAAAAATTGGAAATATCATTGCAGCATCTGATATACCTAATTAAACTGTGCAACTGTAATTATGAATATTTGTTTTATGACTAATAGTTACGCAGTAAAATGAAACTTAATATTTATATAAAAACATGACTTTCCTCCTCATTTTCCTGAAAGCTATTAGAGATATTAGAAATATCATTGCAGCATCTGATACACCTAATTAAACTGTACAACTGTCATTATGAATATTTGTTCTATGACTAATAATTACGCAGTAAAATGAAACTTAATATTTATATATAAACATGACTTTCCTCCTCATTTTCCCGAAAGCTATTAGAGATATTGGAAATATCATTGCAGCATCTGATACACCTAATTAAACTGTAAAACTGATATTATGAATATTTATTCTATGACTAATAATTACGCAGTAAAATTAAACTTAATATATATTGAAAAACATGACTTTCCTCCTCATTTTCTCGAAAGCTATTAGAGATATTGGAAATATCATTGCAGCATCTGATACACCTAATTAAACTGTACAACTCTCAATATGAATATTTGTTCTATGACTAATAATTACGCAGTAAAATGAAACTTAATATTTATATATAAACATGACTTTCCTCCTCATTTTCCGAAAGCTATTAGAGATTTTGGAAATATCATTGCAGCATCTGATACAACTAATTAAACTGTACAACTGTCATTTTGAATATTTGTTCTATGACTAATAATTACGCAGTAAAATTAAACTTAATATTTATATAAAAACATGATTTTACTCCTCATTTTCTCGAAAGCTATTAGAGATATTGGAAATATCATTGCAGCATCTGATATACCTAATTAAACTTTACAACTGTCATTATGAATATTTGTTCTATGACTAATAATTATGCAGTAAAATGAAATTTAATATTTATATATAAACATGACTTTCCTCCTCATTTTCCCGAAAGCTATTAGAGATATTGGAAATATGATTGCAGCATCTGATAGACCTAATTAAACTATAAAACTGATATTATGAATATTTGTTCTATGACTAATAATTAAGCAGTAAAATTAAACTTAATATTTATTTTAAAACATGACTTTCCTCCTCATTTTCTCGGAAGCTATTAGAGATATTTGAAATATCATTGCAGCATCTGATACACCTAATTAAACTGTACAACTGATATTATGAATATTTGTTCTATGACTAATAATTACGCAGAAAAATGAAACTTAATATTTATATAAAAACATGACTTTCCTCCTCATTTTCCCGAAAGCTATTAGAGATATTGGAAATATCATTGCAGCATCTGATACACCTAATTAAACTGTACAACTGTAATTATGAATATATCTTTTATGACTAATAATTACACAATAAAATGAAACTTAATATTTATATAAAAACATGACTTTCCTCCTCATTTTCCCGAAAGCTATTAGAGATATTGGAAATATCATTGCAGCATCTGATACACCTAATTAAACTGTACAACTGTCATTATGAATATGTGTTCTATGACTAATAATTACGCAGTAAAATGAAACTTAATATTTATATATAAACATGACTTTCCTCCTCATTTTCCGAAAGCTATTAGAGATATTGGAAATATCATTGCAGCATCTGATACAACTAATTAAACTGTACAACTGTCATTTTGAATATTTGTTCTATGACTAATAATTACGCAGTAAAATTAAACTTAATATTTATATAAAAACATGATTTTACTCCTCATTTTCTCGAAAGCTATTAGATATATTGGAAATATCATTGCAGCATCTGATAGACCTAATTAAAATCTACTACTGTCATTATGAATATTTTCACTGGTATTAATAAATACTGAATTTTACTTTTTAAAAAATTACTTGCTTCCTCGTTTTCTCGAAAGCTATTAGAGATATTGGAAATATCATTGAAGCATCTGATACACCTAATTAAACTGTAAAACTGATATTATGAATATTTGTTCTATGACTAATAATTACGCAGTAAAATAAAACCGTATTTTTATATAAAAACATGACTTTCCTCGTCATTTTCTTGGAAGCTATTAGAGATATTGGAAATATAATTGCAGCATCTGATAGACCTAATTAAACTGTACAACTGATATTATGAATATTTGTTCTATGACTAATAATTACGCAGTAAAATGAAACTTAATTTTTATATAAAATCATTACTTTCCTCCTCATTTTCTCGAAAGCTATTAGAGATATTGGAAATATCATTGCATCATCTGATACACCTAATTAAACTGTACAACTGATATTATTAATATTTGTTCTATGACTAATAATAACGCAGTAAAATGAAACTTTATATTTATATAAAAACATGACTTTCCTCCCCATTTTCCCGAAAGCTATTAGAGATATTGGAAATATCATTGCAGCATCTGATACACCTAATTACACTGTACAATTGTCATTATGAATATTTGTTTTATGACTAATAATTACGCAGTAAAATGAAACTTAATATATATATAAAAAATGACTTTCCTCCTCATTTTCCCGAAAACTATTAGAGATATTGGAAATATCATTTCAGCATCTGATATACCTAATTAAACTGTACAACTGTCATTATGAATATTTGTTCTATGACTAATAATTACGCATTAAAATGAAACTTAATATTTATATAAAAACATGAATTTCCTCCTCATTTTCTCGAAAGCCATTAAAGATATTGGAAATATCATTGCAGCATCTGATAATTCTAATTAAACTATACAACTGATATTATGAATAATTACGCAGTAAAATGAAACTTAATATTTATATATAAACGTGAATTTCCTCCTCATTTTCTCGAAAGCTATTAGAGATATTGGAAATATCATTGCAGCATCTGATACACCTAATTAAACTGTACATTTGATATTATGAATATTTGTTCTATGCCTAATAATTACGCAGTAAAATGAAACTTAATATTTATATAAAAACATGACTTTCCTCCTCATTTTCTCGAAAGCTACTAGAGATATTGGAAATATCATTGACGCATCTGATACACCTAATTAAACTGTACAACTGCCATTATGAATATTTGTTCTATGACTAATAATTACGAAGTAAAATGAAACTTAATTTATATATAAAAACATGACTTTCCTCCTCATTTTCTCGAAAGCTATTAGAGATATTGGAAATATCATTGCAGCATCTGATACACCTAATTAAACTGTACAACTCTCATTATGAATATTTGTTCTAGGACTAATAATTACGCAGTAAAATGAAACTTAATATTTATATAAAAACATGATTTTACTCCTCATTTTCTCGAAAGCTATTAGAGATATTGGAAATATCATTAGACCATCTGATAGACCTAATTAAAATCTACTACTGTCATTATGAATATTTTCACTAGTACTAATAAATACTGAATTTTACTTTTTAAAAAATTATTTTCTTCCTCGTTTTCTCGAAAGCTATTATAGATATTGGAAATATCATTGCATCATCTGATACACCTAATTCAACTGTACAACTGATATTATGAATATTTGTTCTATGACAAATAATTACGCAGTAAAATAAAACCGTATTTTTATATAAAAACATGACTTTCCTCTTCATTTTCTTGAAAGCTATTAGAGATATTGGAAATATCATTGCAGCATCTGATAGACCTAATTAAACTGTACAACTGATATTATGAATATTTGTTCTATGACTAATAATTACGCAGTAAAATGAAACTTAATATTTATTTAAAAACATGACTTTCCTCCTCATTTTCTTGAAAGCTATTAGAGATATTGGAAATATCATTGCAGCAGCTGATACACCTAATTACACTGTACAACTGATATTATGAATATTTTTTCTATGACTAATAATTATGCAGTAAAATGAAACTTAATATTTATTTAAAAACATGAATTTCCTCCTCATTTTCCCTAAAGCTATTGGAGATATTGGACATATCATTGCAGCATCTGATACACCTAATTAAACTATACAACTGTCATTATGAATATTTGTTCTATGACTAACATTAACGCAGTAAAATTAAACTTAATTTTTATTTTAAAACATGACTTTCCTCCTCATTTTCTCGAAAGCTATTAGAGATATTGGAAATATCATTGCAGCATCTAATACACCTAATTAAACTGTACAACTGTCATTATGAATATTTGTTCTATGACTAATAATTACTCAGTAAAATGAAACTTAATATTTTTATATAAACATAACTTTTCTCCTCATTTCCTCGAAAGCTATTAAAGATATTTGAAATATCATTGCAGCATCTGATATACCAAATTAAACTGTACAACTGTCATTATTAATATTTGTTATATGACTAATAATTACGCAGTAAAATAAAACTTAATATTTATATAAAAACATGAATTTCCTCCTCATTTTCTCGAAAGCTATTAGAGATATTGGAAATATCATTTCAGCATCTGATAGACCTAATTAAACTGTAAAATTGAAATTATGAATATTTGTTCTATGACTAATAATTACGCATTAAAATGAAACTTAATATTTATATAAAAACGACTTTCCTCCTCACTTTCCCGAAAGCTATTAGAGATATTGGAAATATCATTGCAGCATCTGATACACCTATTTAAACTGTACAACTGTCATTATGAATATTTGTTCTATGACTTATAATTACGCAGTAAAATGAAACTTAATATTTATATATAAACATGACTTTCCTCCTCATTTTCCCGAAAGCTATTAGAGATATTGGAAATATCATTGCAGCATCTGATACACCTAATTAAACTGTACAACTGATATTATGAATATTTGTTCTATGACTAATAATTACGCAGTAAAATTAAACTTAATATTTATTTAAAACATGACTTTCCTCCTCATTTTCTCGAAAGCTATTAGAGATATTGGAAATATCATTGCAGCATCTGATACACCTAATTAAACTGTAAAACTGATATTATGAATATTTGTTCTATGACTAATAATTACGCAGTAAAAGGAAACTTAATATTTATATAAAAACATGACTTTCCTCCTCATTTTCTCGAAAGCTATTAGAGATATTGGAAATATCATTGCAGCATCTGATACACCTAATTAAACTGTACAACTGATATTATGAATATTTGTTCTATGACTAATAATAACGCAGTAAAATTAAACTTTATATTTATATAAAAACATGACTTTCCTCCTCATTTTACCGAAAGCTATTAGAGATATTGGAAATATCATTGCAGCATCTGATACACCTAATTAAACTGTACAACTGTCATTTTGAATATTTGTTTTATGACTAATAGTTACGCAGTAAAATGAAACTTAATATTTATATAAAAACATGACTTTCCTCCTCATTTTCCCGAAAGCTATTAGAGATATTGGAAATATCATTGCAGCATCTGATACACCTAATTAAACTGTACAACTGTCATTATGAATATTTGTTCTATGACTAATAATTACGCAGTAAAATGAAACTTAATATTTATATATAAACATGACTTTCCTCCTCATTTTCCCGAAAGCTATTAGAGATATTGGAAATATCATTGCAGCATCTGATACACCTAATTAAACTGTAAAACTGATATTATGAATATTTGTTCTATGACTAATAATTACGCAGTAAAATTAAACTTAATATTTATTTAAAAACACGAATTTCCTCCTCATTTTCTCGAAAGCTATTAGAGATATTGGAAATATCATTGCAGCATCTGATACACCTAATGAAACTGTACATTTGTATTATGAATATTTGTTCTATGGCTAATAATTACGCAGTAAAATGAAACTTAATACTATATAAAAACATGACTTTCCTCCTCATTTTCTCGAAAGCTACTAGAGATATTGGAAATATCATTGCAGCATCTGATACACCTAATCAAACTGTACAACTGTCATTATGAATATTTGTTCTATGACTAATAATTACGCAGTAAAATGAAACTTAATTTTTATATAATAACATGACTTTCCTCCTTATTTTCTTGAAAGCTATTAGAGATATTGGAAATATCATTGCAGCATCTGATACACCTAATTAAACTCTACAACTCTCATTATGAATATTTCTTCTATGACTAATAATTACGCAGTAAAATGAAACTTAATTTTTATATAAAAACATGACTTTCCTCCTCATTTTCTCGAAATCTATTAGAGATATTGGAAATATCATTGCAGCATCTGATAGACCTAATTAAAATCTAGTACTGTCATTATGAATATTTTCACTAGTACTAATAAATACTAAATTTTACTTTTTTAAAAATTACTTTCTTCCTCGTTTTCTCGAAAGCTATTAGAGATATTGGAAATATCATTGCATCATCTGATACACCTAATTCAACTGTAGAACTGATATTATGAATATTTGTTCTATGACTAATAATTACGCAGTAAAATAAAACCGTATTTTTAAATAAAAACATGAGTTTCCTCGTCATTTTCTTGAAAGCTATAAGAGATATTGGAAATATAATTGCAGCATCTGATACACCTAATTAAACTGTACAACTGATATTATGAATATTTGTTCTATGACTAATAATTACGCAGTAAAATGAAACTTAATATTTATTTAAAAACATGACTTTCCCCCTCATTTTCTCGAAAGCTATTAAAGATATTGGAAATATCATTGCAGCAGCTGATACACCTAATTAAACTGTACAACTGATATTATGAATATTTTTTCTATGACTAATAATTACGCAGTAAAATTAAACTTAATATATATTTAAAAACATGAATTTCCTCCTCATTTTCCCGAAAGCTATTAGAGATATTGGAAATATCATTGCAGCATCTGATACACCTAATTAAACTGTACAACTGTCATTATGAATATTTTTTCTATGACTAACAATTACGCAGTAAAATTAAACTTAATATTTATTTAAAAACATGACTTTCCTCCTCATTTTCTCGAAAGCTATTAAGATATTGGAAATATCATTATAGCATCTGA
>JAPQNM010000049.1:11776446-11788946 GCA_029783475.1 Metacarcinus magister
TTGGGACAAAAAAGAAAAAAAAAAAAATAGCGAGTCAACATCATCAAAATCATAAAACATTTCTCCATAAACAAAAAACAAACACACACACACACACACACACACACACACACACACACACACACACACACACACACACACACACACACACACACACACACACACACACATAAAAAAAAACACAAACACCAATACATCATCTATAAACCTCCATTTACTTCCTCGTTTAAAATTCTGTTCTTTATTCCTTTGAAAGCGAACGAAGTAGCACGAACATTTATGAAAAACGTGGCGGAAAAATGTTTGTAAGGGAGAAAATTCCTTAATCACGGTACCTGCGCAGTCATGTTGAGACTTACTATGGGCAGTACGTAGCCAAAGTTTGTGGATGGGGAGGGGGAGGGGAGGAGGGGGGGAGGGGGAGGGGAGAGGGGAGGGGAAGGGGAGAGGTTTTGAGGAATGGGAGAGACAGGAGGAGGGTAGAAAATAGAGAAACGAAAGGAAGGAAGTAGAGGATGGAGAGAAAAAGACACAAGGAAGGGAAGGAGGAGATATAAGCAAAAGGAGAGAAGAAGGAAGGGGAGGGAAGGGGAAGAGGAAGAGGTTAGAAGGAATGGGAGAGATAGGTGGAGAGAAGAAAATATAGAAACGAAATGAAGGAAGATGATGGAGAGAAAAAAAACAAAAACAAGGAGAGATAAGACAAGTAAGGGAGGCATAGGAAGGAAGGGGAGGAAGGGAAGGAAGGGGAGGAAGGGGAGGAGGAAGGGGCACACAGAAGGGCACTCCACCTCAACCAACAACCCTAGCAGTGACCTCTAGAATGGGCGTCACAGCGGCGCCTCCTTCACCCTTTACCTCCCAAGGCTTTTTCATCCCCAACAGACCTTTTCTTTTCCTTCTTCAAATAAACACCATCACCTCCCAAATATAACAATAAAAGAATAATTATCATAAATAAATACACGACATCTCACACGCCCTCTCTGTTGCAGCATCCACGGCGCCCTCCCCCCCCCTCATTCCCTCACGCCCACACCCCTTCCCTCCCTCCCGCCCTCCCTCCCTCTCGACCTATACGGATGCCAGCCAAATATATACGTACATACAGTGCATCCCAGACATACAAATACTGAGAGGAGGAAGAAAATAATAGTGTTTTTTTTCTTCATGTACTATAAGATGCTGTGAGTCCTCCGAAGGTAAATAGTTGAGATCCTTCTAAGGCAATGTGTTACTCCTACTTTTTGATGTGGTGGATTCTCTCTCTTTCTTTTTTCTCTCTCTTTCTTTCTCCCCTTCTTTTTCTCTTTCACTTCCACAACAATTACACTCTTCTTCCTTGCTTACCTCCTCCTTCTTCTTCTTCTTCTCCTCCTCCTCCTCCTCCTCCATCACCATTTCTTTCCTCTCCTCCTCCACCTCCACCACATGACCTTGGAGGCTAAGGAGAAGGCTCATCCACTCTCATTAATTCCCACCTTGGCGCCACGTCCTCCTCCCTTCCCCTTCCACACCCATACGTCCCTCACAACCTCCACCTCCTCACTACACTCCACCCGCCAAGATACAGGGAACACAAGGGATACGACTTCTCTCACGTGCTTTACAAAACTATACAAAAATAATGATGAAAATAAGATAGAAATTAACTTATATCTCTACCTCCAATTAATAATCTTATGATGAAAAACTCAGATTTACTCGGTTAAAGGTATGGTAGTGTAATGTGGTGAGTGTGTGTGTGTGTGTGTGTGTGTGTGTGTGTGTGTGTGTGTGTGTGTGTGTGTGTGTGTGTGTGTGTGTGTGTGTGTGTGATTGGCATAGCTTCCACGTATAGATAAAACAGGACATTCTAATTGTGCATGTCGATACTTAAATGTGTGTGTGTGTGTGTGTGTGTGTGTGTGTGTGTGTGTGTGTGTGTGTGTGTGTGTGTGTGTGTGTGTGTGTGTGTGTGTGTGTGTGTGTGTGTGTGTGTGTTAGGAGCGTAAGGGAACGTACAGGTGTGTGAAGACTTACATGTATGCTAATGAGCTTCCTGGTAGTGTGTTAAGGAATTCAAGTACTGTGTGCGTGTGTGTGTGTGTGTGTGTGTGTGTGTGTGTGTGTGTGTGTGTGTGTGTGTGTGTGTGTGTGTGTGTGTGTGTGTGTGTGGCAGCGACCCAAGAAAGGCCTCAACCACACACTCAAGTACCATTCCCGTCCAGCAGGTGTCATAAAGTGGTCAGGTGAGGCCCAGGGATAAGGGGAGACTTAATTAATGGGTGGAGAACGGCTACAAGGAGGACAGGTGTGTGTGTGTGTGTGTGTGTGTGTGTGTGTGTGTGTGTGTGTGTGTGTGTGTGTGTGTGTGTGTGTGTGTGTGTGTGTGTGTGTGTGTGTGTGTGTGTGGTGTGTGTGTGTGTGTGTGTGTGTGTGTGTGTGTGTGTGTGTGTGTGTGTGTGTGTGTGTGTGTGTGTGTGTGTGTGTGTGTGTGTGTGTGTGTGTGTGTGTGTGTGTGTGTGTGTGTGTGTGTGTGTGTGTGTGTGTGTGGTGTGTGTGTGTGTGTGTGTGTGTGTGTGTGTGGTGTGTGTGTGTGTGTGTGTGTGTGTGTGTGTGTGTGTGTGTGTGTGTGTGTGTGTGTGTGTGTGTGTGTGTTGTGTGTGTGTGTGTGTGTGTGTGTGTGTGTGTGTGTGTGTGTGTGTGGTGTGTGTGTGTGTGTGTGTGTGTGTGTGTGTGTGTGTGTGTGTGTGTGTGTGTGGTGTGTGTGTGTGTGTGTGTGTGTGTGTGTGTGTGTGTGTGTGTGTGTGTGTGTGTGTGTGTGTGTGTGTGTGTGTGTGTGTGTGTGTGTGTGTGTGTGTGTGTGTGTGTGTGTGTGGTGTGTGTGTGTGTGTGTGTGTGTGTGTGTGTGTGTGTGTGTGTGTGTGTGGTGTGTGTGTGTGTGTGTGTGTGTGTGTGTGTGTGTGTGTGTGTGTGTGTGTGTGTGTGTGTGTGTGTGTGTGTACCACTACCCTAGCTACACGCCCATACC
Organism: Metacarcinus magister; assembly: GCA_029783475.1. NCBI lineage: Eukaryota > Metazoa > Arthropoda > Malacostraca > Decapoda > Cancridae > Metacarcinus > Metacarcinus magister. The sequence continues at coordinate 11,779,460 of JAPQNM010000049.1, forward strand.
CTCCCACGCCCACGGCACAAGGACGATGCAGAAGGAAAAAGGTAAATCCGAATAAAGAGGCAGAGAAATAAATGATAATCGATAATATGCAGAAACGAGGGGAAAAAAAAGACACACACACACACACACACACACACACACACACACACACACACACACACACACACACACACACACACACACACACACACACACACACACACACACACACACACACACCCCAATCGACGAAAAGGACGCACAGACAGCCATTTCCAAGAGTAATTTAAAGGCCATTAATATCAATAACCTTCACGGGGTCTGAACCTAAATCACGGTCCAGCCTCAGCATTACAATTAGCTAATGGTTAACCTTATCCCCAATTTACTACCTAATTGTCTTTTCATCCACTGTGCAAAGGCGTGGCTGAGAGGCAGATTCGGGCCTCTTGCATGCTAATAGGGACACGTGGAGGCGCCCTAAGAGGCTCTGTAATGGACCTCACCACCTCCTATTTGTCTCACTATCAAACGAGGCACTTAACCAAAGCTCTCTCCCTCCACAACCTTTGATAGTGACATGATAAAGGTATAATTACTCTCTTTATTCCCGGTATGGTGACTTTTCTTACTAGTTATTGTTGTTGTTGTTGTTGTTGTTGTTGTTGTTACTTCTTTTCTCTCTATGGTTATGGTGCTACAGTGCGCGCGGCAAAGGTTCTAAGCTATAGTGTTCTCGTGGTGATGTCTCTGCGGTTGTATGTCTCGTCACTACATCGTCACCACATCGTCACCACATCGTCTTGGTGAGTTCTTTTTTAAGGTGTTGGTGATGTGCTGTGGTGCTTTGATGTAGAAAAAATGGTGATGTTAAGGTAAGAGTAGTGATGGGAGATGAGGTGTAAGAAAAATAGTGATGGTGGTGGTGGTGGTGGTGGTGGTGGTGGTGGTGGTGGTGGTGGTGGTGGTGGTGGTGTACTTAATGAAGAAAGTATTGCTGGTGACAAACAAGGACATGAAAATATAAACATTCTCTCTCTCTCTCTCTCTCTCTCTCTCTCTCTCTCTCTCTCTCTCTCTCTCTCTCTCTCTCTCTCTCTCTCTCTCTCTCTCTCATAAACACATACAAACACACACACACTACTTCAAGTCAACAAGCAACAAGACACGACGTATGAAATCAGCGTGCGAATATTATCCAGTGTGAGTGTCTAGTGACAAAGGGAGGGAGTGAGAGGAGGGAGTGAGGGGAGGGAGTGAGGGGAAGGAGTGAGGGGAAGGAGTGAGGGGAGGGAGTGAGGGGAGAGATTGAGGGGAAGGAGGGCAGGATGGGAGGTGAATTGGGGTAAGGGAGTTGGAGGGAAGGATGAATATGAAGTAAAGGAGGAGAGAGGAAAATAAGTGATGAGAGAAATTGAGAATGGGATAAGAGGGGAAGGAAGAATCAGGACAACAGGAAAAGAAAGAAAACGAAGACAGGGAGAAAGGAAAAAAAAGAGATGGATAATAAAAGAAATTTGTAGGAGATGGAAAAATATGGATAAAGGAAACAAAAAAGTAACATAAGAATAAAAATGGAAGAGGAAAGAAAGAGGAATAGAAAAAAAAACATGAAAAGGGAGGAGAAAGAAAAAAATGAAATGGAAGAAAGAAACAAAGAAAAATTGGACATAAGGTAAACATGACGAACAGGAAGAAGGGAAGAAGGGAAGAAGATGAAGAAGGGAAGAAGGGAAGAAAGAGAAGTGTTAAGGAAGCAGAACAACAGAGAACAGATAAAACAAACAAACAACTCAGAGTTTGGACGAAGTTAAATAATCACGACCAAAAACAAAGCCTGAGAGAGAGAGAGAGAGAGAGAGAGAGAGAGAGAGAGAGAGAGAGAGAGAGAGAGAGAGAGAGAGAGAGAGAGAGAGAGAGAGAGAGAGAGAGAAGATAGAGAAACAGAATCACTAGCATCTCACTCCCTCCCTGTACCTTCCTCACCCTCCTCCTCCTCCTCCTCCTCTTCCTCTTCTCCTCATCTTCTAATCTAACAATACAAAAAATCTAAATAAACATGGAAATAACAACAAAATCAAAAAAATAACAGAACATTGTAAAAGAAATATAAAGCATAAAACATTATACTAAATCCTCATCTTCATCTCCTTACACTCAAGTCATAATCAAACGTCTTAAAGCAGCATCCAGGAAGTCACTGTTATAAACCCTTTCCCTTTAGTGGCTATGTTAAGTACTAGACGTCACTGTTCTGATGTCATGACGTGATCCACATCTGCCACGTCATGAGGACACGTATGGCATGTGGATGTGTATAGGAAATGTCATGCCTGTTAGTATTAAGATATGTTTTCGTTTCTCGTTTTCTGTTCACTTTCCTCATGCAGTTTGTTGGGGAAACTTACGTGAGTTTTTAATGATTAGTGTTTGGATGGAAGGAAGATATGCTGTGTTTGGTTAGATTGTAATTATTAAAGGTGTTTGGGTTCAGTATTAAACACATGCACACACAGACATACATACACCCACACACACTCACACACACACACCTCACTCATTTATTACCAGGCAGGAGGAAGGTACGAGTGAGAGCACTGAAGGTCACCCACCTCACCACCCACCCTCACAAACAAAACAAAGAAACAAACACAACCACCACACAGACAACACAACACGATGAACACACTGAACAAACACATGAATCAACACTTTCTTTCTTTCTCTCACTTTCTCATAATCACATTTTTTTTACAACAAATAAACAAAGAAACATGCAAACACAACTGAAATTAATACACAAAACACAGAAGACACATTACATGCAAAACAAACAAAAAACAAACAGCACAAACAAGCAAACAAGCACAGAGCAAGGTATGTATGTGTATGTGTGTTGCTAAGAGAGCAAGAGGACTTAAAACACACACACACACACACACACACACACACACACACACACACACACACACACACACACACACACGAGACAGCAGGCGGCGTGTTTGGCACATGACAGAGGCGCCGCAGCAGGGCGTGGGAACTAGACTCACACACACACGAGGGTCAGGAACAAACACGACAAACACGACTTAGAAAAAAAACTCTCATTCCCGCCGGCGCTAACATTGCCTTGGTCACACAAACTTTACTTAAAACTCCAATAAAAAAAACATAAGAACATAAGAACATAAGAACATAAGGAGGCTGCAAGAGACCAATTAATTAACACAAGGCAGCTCCTGTGCACTTAACACCTAACACCTCACACCCAGCCTGGCCTTCTTCTTCTTATTTGTATTGTATGTCCATGCTCACCTTCTGCCATAACGTGTGTAAAAGGGAGGTAAGATGAGACTTGACTTATTTATACATAATCCTACTCGCCTACTCTCTACATTTATACATAATTCATACATAATCTGTTTTATTATAATCCAGTTTTCCATTTTCCAAACAAGTAAAAAAAGAAAGACATGGAAATTTCCCAGAAAGGACGAAATTGATAGTAATGGTAAAGTTTTTTTTTCTTTAAGAAGCATAACAAAAAAAATTAAAAGATACTTATGATGAGAAAAAATAATAAAAATATACTTGTTTTAATGATTTTAGAGAGAGAGAGAGAGAGAGAGAGAGAGAGAGAGAGAGAGAGAGAGAGAGAGAGAGAGAGAGAGAGAGAGAGAGAGAGAGAGAGAGAGATAAGAATCCTCCTCCATGGTCCAGGAAGCACAGGTAGGCGCCTTAACAATACCCATTCTGATGGAAATAAACAAACAAACAAACAAACAAATAAAAGATAAACACTCTTGTCGCGACGGAAATGAGAAAGAAAGACAGGAACGGGTACTCTCTCTCTCTCTCTCTCTCTCTCTCTCTCTCTCTCTCTCTCTCTCTCTCTCTCTCTCTCTCTCTCTCTCTCTCTCTGGCACTCCCAGGACATACTTGGGCAGATAGGGAGGGAGGGAAAGGGAGGGAGGGGGAGAGAGAGAGAGAGAGAGAGAGAGAGAGAGAGAGAGAGAGAGAGAGAGAGAGAGAGAGAGAGAGAGAGAGAGAGAGAGAGAGAGAGAGAGAGAGAGAGAGAGAGAGAGAGAGAGAGAGAGAGAGAGAATGGGGAGGGGAGAATAGAATAGGAAATGATGGGAGGGGAAAGGAATGAAGGGAAGGTGAAGGAGTAAGAAGGAATAAATACAACGATGAATAATAAGGAAACAATAAAGAAATTGAAGGAGATGAACAAATTGAGTTTCTTCCTTTTTTTTTATTCCCTTCTTTTGTCCTTCCATATTCTTCTCTTCCGTTCTTTCTATTATTTTTTGTCTCTTTTCTCCTATCTATCCTTTCGCTTTTACTACTTATCCTTTCTTTCATTTTCCTTATCCCTACCCTTCATTCCCTTCGCCTTTTACTGTCCACCTCTGTCCTTCCCTTCCTTCTATTACTCTCCTTCTATATTCTTATTATCATTATTATTATCATTATTATTGTTATTTTTAGTTCTATTATCATTATTAGCACTATTATTATTATTATTATTATTGTTGATGTCACTTAAAGCCTTACTGCTACTCGTATTACTACACACACACACACACACACACACACACACACACACACACACACACACACACACACACACACACACACACACACACACACACACACGTCCTATAAATAGCTCAACAATGCCAGGGAGGAGGAAGCCTGGCTCTCATCCTGCCTCCTAAGGGTGCCAGGCAAGGAGGAGGAGGAGGAGGAGGAGGAGGAGGAGGAGGAGGAGGAGGAGGAGGAGGACGAGGAATGTAGGTGGGCGAAGGAATCAAAATGAGAATGGAGAAGGAGGAGGTAGAGGAGGAGGTAGAGAAGGAGGAGAAGGAGAAGGAGGAGAAGGAGGAGGAGGAGGAGAATGTCGATGAGATGGAGGGAGAGAAGGAGTGGGAGTGAAAGGAGAGTGTGGGAAATCCGGAGGAGGAGGAGGAGGAGGAGGAGAGAGAGAGAGGAGGAGGATAGAGGTTAGGTATGACTAATAGGCGGAATGGAAGAGGCAGGAAGAGGATAGTGGGAGGGAGAAGGGAGTAGGGAGTAAAAGGGGAAGAGAAAGGGGAAGAGAGAGGGGAAGAGAGAGGGGAAGAGAGAGAGGAAGAGAAAGGGGAAGAGAGAGGGGAAGAGAGAGGGGAAGAGAGAAGGGAAGAGAGAGGGGAAGAGAGAGGGGAAGAGAAGGGGAAGAGAGAGGGGAAGAGAGAGGGAAGAGAGAGGGGAAGAAAGAGGAGAAGAGAGAGAGGGAAGAGAGAGGGGAAGAGAGAGGGGAAGAAAGAGGGGAAGAGAGAGAGGGAGGGAGCCGCGCTAACCCAATCGTTCACTGAGATGCAAACGACAAGGCAATGGTCTGTGTGGTTGTGATGACGTCAGGAAAATTAAGATATGGATGGCGGTGGTGACGGGCGACAAGGCAGGGGTGAGGGGTGAGGTGAAGGGTGAGGGTGAGGGGAAGGGGTGAGGGTGAGGGTGAGGGGAAGGGGGTGTGGGTGGAGGAGAGGAGAAGAGGGGAGATTATAGTTATCTCACCGCAAGAGGGGAAAGAAAGGGAAAGAATGCATTGAGAGAGAGAGAGAGAGAGAGAGAGAGAGAGAGAGAGAGAGAGAGAGAGAGAGAGAGAGAGAGAGAGAGAGAGAGAGAGAGAGAGAGAGAGAGAGAGAGAGAGAGAGAGAGAGAGAGAGAGAAAAGAAAAAAAATAGGTTATGCTTTCTCTTGCTAGGATTTTTATTTCACTACGAAAATGTTTCAATTTGATTACTATTTAAAAGCTTAAGTTATTATTATTTTTTTTTTAAATATGAAAATAAATGGAAGAAATAAAATAATAATAAAAAAGGAAAAGCAGCAAATATAATATCTAAATTTTGGACTAATATTACAATCCTTTAAAAACCACACCCACACACACACACACACACACACACACACACACACACACACACACACACACACACACACACACACACACACACACACACACACACACACACACACACAAACAAACAAACAAACAGGACACAAGCATAGAGGTAGCATACAGGTAGACAACAAACACAAACACAAACACAAACACAAACACACACAAACAACAGACACCTTTCACATTCTTTACGAAGCATCTGTGTGGGATTGACGTCAGGGGCGCCTCTGAGGGTGTGATGCGGCGTGGCAGACCGTGGGAGGGGAGTTGAGGGGAAGGGAGTGGGCGAGAAAGGGCATGTGATAGAGGGGAAGGGAAGGGAAGGGAAGGGAAGGAGGGAAGGGGAAGGAAGAAAAGCATTGGAGGTGGTAGATACTTGGAAGGGGAAACAAGAGTGAGAGAGAAGGAGGAGAGAGGAAAGGAGTGGAGGGAAGGAGGGGAAAGGGGAAGGGAAGGAGGGGAAAGGGGAAGGGAAGGAGGGGTAGGAGAGGACAGTGAGGGATGGAAGAGTGTGATGTAAGGTGACTAACTTCACTTCCTTCTCTCTATCCTATTGTTGCATTTCCTATCAGTTCCAGGAAATAACATGCCTCCTCTTCTTCTTCTCTCCTCTTCCTCCTCCTCCTCCTCCTCCTCCTCCTCCTTCCATGAGTCACCTCCGTCGTGGATCTCTTCTATGTCATTAGCCTCGTCTCTTCTGCTCTCTTTTTTATTTCCTTTTCTTTTCTCTTTAATTACTAACCCAGTGTACATTACCTTGGTGTGTGTGTGTGTGTGTGTGTGTGTGTGTGTGTGTGTGTGTGTGTGTGTGCTTACATATAAAACACATACACACACACACACACACACACACACACACACACACACACACACACAGTCATAGGTGGGTGAAACTAGATCATGTGTGGGTGTTAAAGGTGGTTGTGAAGTGGGTGGAGGAGATGGTATGGTAGTATGATTGGGTGGTGGTGGAGGAGGTGGAGGAGGAGGAGGAGGAGGAGGAGGAGGAGGAGGAGGAGGAGGAGGAGGAGGTGGAGGAGGAGGAGGAGGAGGTAATGGTGGTGGTGGTGGTGGATAAGGATATGGATTAGCACGGTTCTAAAATTCCAACATGATTCTGCCATACCACTTGAATGACGCATTTCTTCTCTCTCTCTCTCTCTCTCTCTCTCTCTCTCTCTCTCTCTCTCTCTCTCTCTCTCTCTCTCTCTCTCTCTCTCTCTCTCTCTCTCTCTCTCTCTCTCTCTCTCTCTCTCTCTCACAACAAGCATCCTCACTCACTCAGGTATGTTTTATCTTCTCATATATTTCAAGTAAACCAGGAGCATCATCTTAGCAGCATCCCAATGACGAGGGAGGGGGAGGGAGTGCTTGAAGGAGGAGGAGGAGGAGGAGGAGGAGGAGGAGGAGGAAGGAGGAGGAGGAGGAGGAGGAGGAGGAGGAGGAGGAAAGAGGGGGAACTACCTGGGAAAGCTTGTAATTAAAGACTATAAAGGTAACTTATGAACTGTCACTAAGCAGAGTAATTGGTCTGTTTGAAAGGAGGAGACACACACCCTCTCATTACCTCACACCGGCGGGGAGGAGGAAGGGGAGGAAAGGAGGAAGGGAGGGAGGAAGGGAGGGAGGGAGGTAGGATCTTTAGACAGAAGGACAGAAGAAGAGTAAAGTGAAAAGAGAGAAAGAAGAATGAGATAAAAAAATGAATATGTTTAAGTGGTAAAGGCAAACAAAAAAAATAATAAAAAGGAACGAAGGAAAAATAGCATGGAAAGAAAAAATAAGAAAGGTGAAAAGAGGAGAAGAAAAAGATAATTTCTATTCCGTAACTTAAAAAAAACAGGATATGGTAAGAAGAAAAGAGAAAGAAAGAAATAATGAAAAACAATAGATAGTTATAAGTGTATACTATCTATCTATCTATTTACCAATTTAACTGTTAAACAAATTCTATTAATCCTCTTTACGTGAAATTACAAGGATCACGTTACTGCCAAATTGACTTCATAACAACAACTGAACAAAAATTACTAAAATGAACCAAAGGACTTGAATACATGAAGTGTGTTTTACCTGAAACTCTTCCACATACACTTCAGAAATACAACACACACTTCAGAAATACAACACACACTTCAGAAATACAACACACACTTCAGAAATACAACATAACACTTCAGAAATACAACATAACACTTCAGAAATACAACATAACACTTCAGAAATACAACACACACTTCAGAAATACAACATACACTTCAGAAATACAACACACACTTCAGAAATACAACACACACTTCAGAAATACAACATAACACTTCAGAAATACAACACACACTTCAGAAATACAACACACACTTCAGAAATACAACACACACTTCAGAAATACAACATAACACTTCAGAAATACAACACACACTTCAGAAATACAACACACACTTCAGAAATACAACACACACTTCAGAAATACAACACACACTTCAGAAATACAACACACACTTCAGAAATACAACACACACTTCAGAAATACAACACACAAAATCAACACACTCAGTCAAAAATACAACACACACACCTTCAGAAAATACCAAACTGACAAACACACACTTCAGAGATACAAACAACTAGAAACCTGGATGGTGATGAACTGAAATATCTCAATAATTTACTACCGATAAGCTACTGAAATATGCAGTTAATTTCTTAATACTTTATAAGATTTACTGATTTAAGAGGATTTACTGAAACTTCACCTGATTACTTAACGGATTAGCTGAGTTTTGAATTAATAAGATATCTAGATAATGAGTTTCTGAAAGTCCTTATCAACTCCTGAAACCACTGAACAGGTGAACTTTTTAATAACACCTGGCGAGAGAAACTGAAACACCTGTCTAGCTTCATTAATTACCTGAATACCTGTCTACCTTAATTAATCACATTTACACCTGCTTACCTAATTAATCACCTGTCTAGGTCATTAATCATCTAGAAAATACTAATATACCTGTCTCGGGGGACCAACGCACTCCTTTCAACGCACTTTTAACGCACCCCTCACAACGCACCCTCTCAACGCAGCCCTCTCAACGCAGCCCTCTCAACGCACCCTCTCAACGCATCCCTCTCAACGCAGCCCTCTCAACGCAGCCCTCTCAACGCAGCCCTCTCAACGCAGCCCTCTCAACGCACCCCTCTCAACGCAGCCCTCTCAACGCAGCCCTCTCAACGCACCCTCTCAACGCAGCCCTCAACGCAGCCCTCTCAACGCACCCTCTCAAAACACCTTCTCAACGCACCTCTCAAAACACACTTTTTCAACATACTTTTATTAAATCATCGAATATAAGTTTATTTGCGTGCATGTACTCGCTTCTCTTGACGTGTGTGGCGCCCCTTCACTGTGTGTGTGTGTGTGTGTTGTGTGTGTGTGTGTGTGTGTGTGTGTGTGTGTGTGTGTGTGTGTGTGTGTGTGGAGGCAGAGGAGGCATGACGCTGCACTTTCCACATCAATGCTTTTTCTTGGAACCTTATTGGCGTGTCAGTCAAAAGGTT
>JAPQNM010000049.1:11793946-11796446 GCA_029783475.1 Metacarcinus magister
GGAGGAGGAGGACGAGGAGGAGGAGGAGGAGGAGGAGAAATGGGGAGATCAAAAAGAAAGAGGAGAGGGAAAGTGATTATTTGCTCTTCTTCTTCTTCTTCTTTTTCTTCCTCCTCCTCTCGCTTGACAAATCCCTATCTTCAAAGCTTCACTCTTTAAGTTTGTAAGTGTTTTACTTGACAAGATACAATTATTTGCAATTACACTAACTATTTTATGGAGGAGGAGGATAAGATGGAGGAGGAGGAGGAGGAGGAGGAGGAGGAGGAGGAGGAGGAGGAGGAGGAGGAGGAGGAGGAGGAAAAGGAGGAGAAGGAGGAGGAGGAGGAGAGGGAGAAGAAGGAGGACTAAAATTTATTGCATTAAGTACCAATTGTCTTTCCATTTATCAATTTATAAAAACTAGAATTTTACCACCACCACCACCACCACCACCACCACCACCACCACCACATAATAGCAGCACGACCCGGCTATTCCCTCCTCACCTCACCTGCGCCGAAGCACCTTTCCCACACCTGTGATTGGGGGTAATTAAGAGCAAGGTGTGGCCGTGAAGCAGGTGAGAGTACCACGACACACCACCTCACACCCACCACTTAACACCACTTGTCTATACCCCTTGGATGCCCCCCTTCCCCCCCTCCCCTTCACGCTGAGACAAAAGGGAGAATGAAGGGGAGGAAGCAGAGGAATGGAAATGAAAAGAAGGAGAAGGGAGAAGGAAGAAGAGGAAGGGAAATATAGGTAAGGAAACGAAGAGAAGGATGAGGGAATAAGGAAGAAGACGAAGAAGGTAGGAAAGGAAGCGATGTAATAGAGAAAGATAAAGATAATAATGATGATAATGATAACAATAATAATAATAACAATACCAATAATAATAACAACTTTATCAACAAAACGAAAAAAACTAAACTGCGAAATGATCCAAAAAAAATCACTTCTCCCTCTTAACCTTCCTTCTTACCCTTTGTCCTTCCCTCCCTTCCTCCTTGTCTCCTCCTTTGGGCAGTTGTTAATCCTCCTCTTTCTCTTCCTCATTCCCGCTGCAGAGAACAATCAAGAGTGCCAAAGAGGCGTCCTTGAGCCCCGTTACACAGACCTAAGAGGCACGAGGGAGGGTGGGTGCCAGGGAGGGAGACAGGAATAGAGTGACCGTCATCCTCTGTGTCCTCAGGTGATGCTGCCTCGACAGGTGTAGGATGTGGGATGCAAGTCGTGATATGTCATCCCACCTTAAAGAGTCATGCTGTTGATGCGCATTAATCTTGATCTTGCAGTCTGACACTCGGACGTTATTGAAAAAAGGTTAATAGTTGAGGTTGACCTTTTTTTTTTTACTAACGGTAGGTACAAAAACTGGACTTATCAATTGGTTGTTTCTTCTGTGTCTACATTTGATGGTGAAGGTGAAAAAACGGCGGTGAATCTTAAGCTTACGAATGTGTGAAGGGAAGTCAAGGTGATGAAGTGAAGTGAAGTGAAGTGTAGAGTAAGTGAACCTACGAGGAGGAGGAGGAGGAGGAGGAGGAGGAGGAGGAGGACGGGGCGGGGTGGTAGTAATGCGTGCGCCTTTGATTTCGAGGTCTTGAAGCACCCAGAGACGGCGAGGCGAGGCGGGGCGGGGCGGGGAGGCGGGGCTGAAGCAGACACGAGCCTTCCTTTCACTTAAGGCCACAGACGGACCCTGATCGAAGATGCCGCGTCACTGGGATGTCACCGCGATAATGTGGGTGTCAGTGCCTGTATCTGCTTGTCACTGTCCTCATTTGGCGGCACTGAGCTTCACTGAGAGCCCGGGAAAGTGAGGCCAGAGAGAGCAAGGAGGGAGAGTGACGAAGAGGAATAGAAAGAGGGTGAGGAAGAGAAAATGACGAGAAATACAAGAAGGCAGAGTAACGAAGAGGAATAGAAGGAGGGTGAAGAAGGGAATGAAACAAAAAATACAAAAACCAAAATAAATGTTGAAGACCAGGATGGCAAGGAAAAGGAGATTACAGAAGAAGAAATGGATGACAAACACGTGAAGGAAGAGATAGGGAGAATGGCAATGAAGGAAGAGATAGGAAGGGTAATAAAAAAAGAAAAGATAGGAAGGCTAGTAAAAAAAAAAGAGATAGGAAGGATAGCAATGAAGGAAGAGATAGGAATGGTAATAAAGAAGGAAGGAGGAACAGGAGGTGTGTGTGTGTGTGTGTGTGTGTGTGTGTGTGTGTGTGTGTGTGTGTGTGTGTGTGTGTGTGTGTGTGTGTGTGTGTGTGTGTGTGTGTGTGTGTGTCTGTCTGTCTCATGATGGCTGTCCACCACCAACCTTGATATCCTGACCTTGAAGAATCACATGACCAAAACACGACAGCCTAAAATTGGTGATGCCAGGCCTTCCTCCTCCTCCTCCTCCTCCTCCTCCTCCTCCTCCTCCTTCTCCTCCTTCTCTCTCCTCCTCCTCCTCCTCCTCCTCCTCCTCCTCCTCCTCCTCCTCCTCCTCCTCCTCCTCCTC
>JAPQNM010000049.1:11808946-11811446 GCA_029783475.1 Metacarcinus magister
TCATCGGTGGGGGGGGGGAGGGTGAGGGGGCGGCGGGGGTGGCGGCGATGACAATGACAACTGAGGCGGGAAGGCGTGTCCACTCCACCCCGCCACTTCAAGTCCAAACTCTCCCCCTCAACTTCCTACGCTGCCAAAGTACATACTAACACACTCCAACACTTAACAAAACCATAATAAAGAACGAAAAATAAAAAAAAAATAAAAAAAAAGAAACAAGAAATCAGTCAATGAATTACGTAAAGAGAAGAGAAAGAACAAAAGAACAACAAAAATATTCTGTGGATCATCTTACCTGGAAGCGTCAAGGTGAGTTCTGGAAGCGCCGCCCCAGATCCTGGAAGACGCTGGAACCTGGAGAAGAAGAAAAAAACACAAGCTTAAGTGAGGAGGACAAAAGAGGCGAGGGAAGACCCATTACGGCAGAGTGGAGGCATGCATCAAGTCACGGCCGGGGGGAGGAGGAGGAGGAGGAGGAGGAGGAGGAGGAGGAGGAGGAGGAGGAGGAGGAGGAGGAGGAGGAGGAGGAGGAGACACCCCGGAATCAGCCTTTTCTAATTGTGTTTTTTTAAGGAACAGATTACGAGTGTTTTTAGTGTAGGAGGAGGAGGAGGAGGAGGAGGAGGAGGAGGAGGAGGAGGAGGAGGAGGAGGAGGAGGAGGAGGAGGAAGTGATATAGTGGTGAACAGGCTGTCTGACTCATGGATATTCCCCTTCTTCATCCTCCTCCTTCTCCTCCTCCTCCTACTCCTCCTAATTTGTCCCTTCTATATATCATTCTCATATTTCTCTTAATTCTTGCTTATCTTCCCTCCACCCCCATCTTCTCCTCCTCCTCCTCCCACCCCCATCTTCTCCTCTCCTCCTCCTCTTTTTTTTCTCCACTTTATTCTTGCTTCCTTCTGTCCTCAATCTTTCTTTTTTTTTTCTTCTTTTATCCCAGGAATTCGTTCTCTCCTTCCATGTAAAACTAAGGAAGAAGGAAGGAAGGGAAGGATAATAAAAGGAGAGAAAGGTGACACGAAGGAAGAGGTAGAAAGAAAAAGAAAGAAAGACACAGACACACAGACACACACACACACACACACACACACACACACACACACACACACACACACACACACACACACACACACACACACACACACACACACTTCCATAAAATTTCACTACGATCCCATAACATTTATTTTTTTTTACTGAAATCAAACAGAAAATAAAGAGAAAATCAGAGAAAGAAAGTATTTAAATCATAACACATTTCTATTAAAAAATAAGAAAATAATATAACTTGTTTTATTACATTCTCTCTCTCTCTCTCTCTCTCTCTCTCTCTCTCTCTCTCTCTCTCTCTCTCTCTCTCTCTCTCTCTCTCTCTCTCTCTCTCTCTCTCTCTCTCTCATAACAACAACACTCTCCTGACTTTCTTTCGTTGATATCGTTATCTTATCTTTTCTTGGATCTTAGGTTATCGCCAAGGTGATGAATTCCATAATGTGGAATGATCTTAACACGCTTCTGTGTGTGTGTGTGTGTGTGTGTGTGTGTGTGTGTGTGTGTGTGTGTGTGTGTGTGTGTGTGTGTGTGTGTGTGTGTGTGTGTGTGTATGTGTGTGTGTGTGTTTCCTCTCTATTTTCCTTATGTTTGTAATCCTCTTAACTTTTCTGCTTTCCTTTCTTTTTCCATTTCACACTCGGGGCAAAACCTCTTCATCAGATTTCCTTCACACCTTGTTTCCTTCGTCGCCTCTTTCCTCCTTTTTGTTTCCTTCACCTTTCCCTTCGCCCCTCCTCCTCCTCCTCCTCCTCCTCCTCCTTATTACCCAGAATTCCTGTGGTTTAGAGAGGAGAGGTCTTGCCTACCCATCTATTACTCTCCCTCTTTCCTCTTCCCTCTTCTCCCTTCCTTCCCTTCCTACCTGCTTTACTCTCCCTTCTCCTAAACCTTTGTCTCGTTCAGTATGTTTTATAATTCCTTATTTATCTTATTTTCTCATCTACTTATTTTTGTTTATTTTTGTTTCTCTTCCTTCTTTTCTCTGATTTCTCTTCTATCTTTCTCTTTATGTATCGTTATTTCTTTCTTTCATCTGTATTGTCTCTATTTCTCTCCTTCACATTTTTCCTGTAATATATTCTCTTTCTCTTCTTATTTTCTTTATTTTGTCTTGTTATTTCTTCTTTTCTTTTATCTCCTCCTCTTCTCCTCTCCTCTCCTCTCCTCTCTTTCTCTCTTTCTCTCTCTCTCTCTTCTTATCTCTCCAAGTATTCATGTTCTCTTATCGTTATCTCTCTCTTTTTCCTCTCTCTCTCTCTCTCTCTCTCTCTCTCTCCACTCCTTCTCTACTACGCAAATTGAACAAAACAACAACAAACGAATGTAAAGGTAAATAAACAAAGGAAGTAATACAATGTAGACGAATGAAAGGAAATGAATAAACGATAATTGAATAAAAACACAAAAAATGGTAGGAGAAAGAACCAAAAATGTAGAATTGAGG
>JAPQNM010000049.1:11823946-11828946 GCA_029783475.1 Metacarcinus magister
CTCCTCCTCCTCCTACTCCTCCTTACCTCCTCCTCCTCCTCACCTCCTCCTCCTACTCCTCCTTACCTCCTCCTCCTCTTCCTCCTCCTCCTCCTCTCCTCCTCCTCCTCCTCCTCCTCCTCCTCCTGCTCCTCCTCTTCTTACCGGTCATTAGCAGATGGTAACTGATATTTACAACATGTCGGGTGCAGCAGCTACATGCAAACATAAATACCTTAAAACGATGCTGGAATCTGACACAGGTGAAGCCTTACCTGCTGGGGGAGTAGGCGGAGTGAAGGAGGGGGGTTTGAAGGGGGGCAAAGGGGGTGAGGGGGTGAAGGGGGGTAAGGTAGGTAGCTAAGGAACAGGACACCTACGTCAGATATTTATTATGTTTCTTGTAGGGGTAACACGCCTCTCTGGGGGTTAGACGCTGTTTTGTCTGTCTGTCCGGGGGTGAGGTATCGGGGGGGAGAGTGGGGGAAGGAGGGGTGGAGGGGTAGAGGGGGGGTGGAAGGGGGGTAAAGGGTGGAAGGGAGGTGATGGGTGGAAGGGTTGGGGTGTGAGGGAGAAAGAGAGGGAGAGAAAAAAAATAAAGAGGGAGGGAAGTAAGAAATGAGTAAGGGTTTGAGGATTGAAGAGAGAGAGAGAGAGAGAGAGAGAGAGAGAGAGAGAGAGAGAGAGAGAGAGAGAGAGAGAGAGAGAGAGAGAGAGAGAGAGAGAAGGTATAGAGTTGCTTTCAGTCAGTTAGTTAGTTTGGCATACTTTCTCTCTCTCTCTCTCTCTCTCTCTCTCTCTCTCTCTCTCTCTCTCTCTCTCTCTCTCTCTCTCTCTCTCACATTTACCTTTCCAACACCACCCTTCCCTCCTCCACCCATCTCTTCCATCACCGCCACCACGTAAAACCACCACCACCACCACCACCACCACCACCGCCACCGCCACCACCACCACCGCCACCGCCACCGCCACCACCACCGCCATCCCTATCACTTTCATCACCAATCCAATCACCAACACCACCATCATCACCATCATCACCATCGCCTCCATCATCACCAGACTTAATCAACAGTGTTCACCCACAAACCCGCGTAACACCACCACTGGGAAGGCAGGGGGAGGGGAGGGGAAGGAGTGCAAAGGAGTACAAAGGAAGAACAGACAGCAGCAGGGGAAGAGAAGGCAAGGGAAGGGAAGGGAAGGGAAGGGAAGGGAAGGGAAGGGGAGGGTAAGAAGTACAAAATAGTACAAAGGAAGAACAGACATCAACAGGGGAAGAGTAGAGAAGGGAAGGGATGGGAAGGGAAGGGAAAGGAAGGGAAGGGAAGGGGGAGGGAAGGGAAGGGAATTGGAGGAAGAAGTCACTCTGCCTCCCCTCCTTACCTCCCTGCCTCCCTCCCTCCCTGCTTGCTTTGCCTTGCCCACTAAACCCGCTCTCTCATGCTGACGAAGGCATAACATTACAGGGCTAACTTAGAGAGAGAGAGAGAGAGAGAGAGAGAGAGAGAGAGAGAGAGAGAGAGAGAGAGAGAGAGAGAGAGAGAGAGAGAGAGAGGGGGGGGGGTAGGGGTGAGGTGGACCTGAGGGGGGTAGGGGGTAGGAGGGAGGTGGGCAGGTAGGAAGAGGCTGTGAAAAGGTCAAAGTTAGCACGACTCGAGGCTACACAGTGACCTTGACCGTCTCCATAACACCTTAACGAAGACGTGACATTCTCTCTCTCTCTCTCTCTCTCTCTCTCTCTCTCTCTCTCTCTCTCTCTCTCTCTCTCTCTCTCTCTCTCGCTCTTTTATTTCTTTCTTTCTCTCTCTTTTCACTTCATCTTTTTCTGATCTACCTTTTACAATCTTCTTACCAATCACCCATCCTACCCCTCCTCCTCCTCCTCCTCCTCCTCTCTCTTCTCTTCCTCTCTCTCGTCCTCTCATTCTCTCCTCACCGCACCCTTTCATTCACCTCACAGCTTCCTCTCATCACCTCATCCTTTGTACTACCTGCTCTCTCCCTCACTTTATGTTATCCCAAACTTACACAATATCAACACGACAATCTATTTCAACATCATATTTTACTTTTATTTACATATTTCGCTACTTTTCGCTCGTTCCCCAAAAAATAAATTGCTACTTTTTGGGAATATAGATAAACAGGACCTGAGGGTGAAAATTTTTACATAAAGGGTTAGAAAGCTATAGGAGGAGAAAGGAATTTTTAATGAAGGAAGTGAGGTTAATGAAGGAGTACCTGGCGGGCAGGTGAGGAAGGCAGCACTCACCTGAGAATGTCCTGTGAAGGCTTGACGCGACGGAGCAAACGGGAGGGAGGGAGGGAAGGAGGGAGGGAGGGAGGGAGGGAAGGTAGAAGGGAGGGAGGTAATTCTTGATTCTCACACCTGCCCAGGTAAGAAAGACGATATCAATGGTGATGGTTGTGCAAGTGGAGGGAGAGAGAGAGAGAGAGAGAGAGAGAGAGAGAGAGAGAGAGAGAGAGAGAGAGAGAGAGAGAGAGAGAGAGAGAGAGAGAGAGAGAGAGAGAGAGAGAGAGAGAGAGAGAGAGAGTCACCAGGCAGTCACCAGCAGCACAATAGACCTACACAAGCCAGTAACAATTACCAGCAGCTGCGAGTAACCACCTTCCCTTATTACCCAAAAAGGACCACCTAAGACACTAATTAACCTGCCCACCCTCCGTCCAGGTGTTGGGGGGGCGGGGGGGAGGGGGGGAGTTACCGGAAAGTGGTGGTGGTGGTGGTGGTGGTGACGGGTGTTAGTGATGGGGAAGAAGTGATGGTGAGTGATGTGAATGGGAAGTGGTGGGGGGTTAAGGGGGCGTTTAGGGGGTTAAAGGGGGGTTAAAGGGGGGGGGGAGGAGGAGAAGTGAGAGTGAAGACCAAGAGGGAGTTTTAAGGGAGTTTTTTTTTGTCTTTTAATGTTTAGTAAAAGTGAATAAAGATGATTAATTGTCATCTTCGTTATTCAGAGAGAGAGGAAAAATCAATCTCACTTTACCAAATCAAGTCATACTAACCCTTTCTCTCTCTCTCTCTCTCTCTCTCTCTCTCTCTCTCTCTCTCTCTCTCTCTCTCTCTCTCTCTCTCTCTCTCTCTCTCTCCTCTCTCTTATTACTATTTATGTATTACGAAGACACACACACGTAAAAAAATTTATTTACACAAAACGTCAATCTGATACATATAATAACTTCATTTATTTTATCATATATATATATTTTAACAACGGTTTCTGAAGAAGTAAGAGAAGAGAAAAATAAAATACTGCTGTCAAATTATAGACCAAGATAACTCAGCATAAACATTAACTTTAATATAAACAAATGCGACAAAGACTAATGGGATGACATAGTAAGAAAATAGAGCGAGACGTATAAGTAAGATAAAGAAAATGAAAGAAAATGAAAGAAAATATATTATGGGAAGTTAAATGAGAAAAGAAAATTAAAAAGAATATATATTGTGGGAAGTAAGATGAGAGAGAGAGAGAGAGAGAGAGAGAGAGAGAGAGAGAGAGAGAGAGAGAGAGAGAGAGAGAGAGAGAGAGAGAGAGAGAGAGAGAGAGATGCTGTAGGCCACCCAGTGAAGGACTCCCGCTGATCCTTTGACCAACGCTAATGGTGACGACTCACTCCTTTGACTTCCTCTTCTTCCTCCTCCTCCTCCTCCTCCTCTCCTCCTCCTCATCCTCCTTCTACTCCTCCTCCTTCCACTTTCCTCTTCCTTTCCCTTCATCCTTTTCTTCTTCCCTTCCTTTACTCACTTCTTTTTTTTCAACTTCAACTCTTCCTGCATTCATCCTTCCAATGACTTTATTTTTCATCTTTCTAACTTTCTTTTTTTTTTGGTTTTCCATTTATCTCCCAAATTTTAGCCTCTTTTATCTTCCTCGACACCCTCCCTTTCTCTTTTCCTTCTTCCTTTAGCCACTGTAGGGAGCTCATTACGTGGCGGTAGGAGGAGGAGGAGGAGGAGGAGAGGAGGAGGAGGAGGAGGAGGAGGAGGAGGTGATTCTCTTCCAAGTGGTATTCAGGGAGGAAACAGACGTGATGGATAAGTCTCCTTGTAAAATTAAGGAAATTACCCAGAAAGAAAGACCGAGAGGGAGAGGAAAAGGAGGAGAGAGGGAGGAAAAGGAGGGAGGGAGAGAGGGAGAGGGAGGAGGAGGAGGCTGGCGTTATGGTGGAAGGAAGGGATGGAGGGAAAGGAACCTGGAATTGGAGGAAACGAGGGAGATGGAGAGAGGGATGGAGGTGTGTGAGGCGTGGAGGAGGAGGAGGAGGAGGAGGAGGAGGAGGAGGAGGAGACGTGGAATGGACGGACATGCCACCAAACTGGATCTTAGGTGTAAAACAACTTCGTAGACAAAGGAAAAAAAAAACAGAAAAAAAACATAACCTGCTATTTATAAGACTAATAATAACAAGAACAAAAAATCTCCCTACATATAACACCAATATTGATTCCTACGTTTAAGTCATCAAGTCATTAAGTCATTTATTCCGTAGCGGCGTTCCCCAAGGTGGTGCTGGAGCCTCCCTTCAAGAACTAAGGTGGAGGGTAAGACAACAAGGCAATCAGACACGCACTTCGACTTGCCTTCACGAACTTGTAGCCTCCATTAGTCTTAAGGGTCGTTCTCAGAGCCCCAAAAGCTTCTCAGACACAGTGGCTAAACGCGTCAAGCTTCAAAAACAACCTCTACTGCAAGGGAAGCGAGAGGTGGTAGTGGTGTGCGGGGGCGGAGGAGCGCGTTGGTCTGCGGGTTACTTGCTGGCCGCGGCGGGGAGGGTGTGACCGCCTGCGCGCTCTCAGGTAACTCCAGGTAATTCGATCGAGGCCGGTAACAGCACAGGTGAGACGTCCACGCCTCCATTGGGGGACGCAGGTGAGAAGCGGACACACATGCGTAATTGCGTGCACATAGTGACATGCACACGTCTAAATACGCACACGCACTAACGCACATGAAACTATAATAACTGTGTTTATGAATTCTATATAAAGC
>JAPQNM010000049.1:11851900-11859400 GCA_029783475.1 Metacarcinus magister
CTCTCTCTCTCTCTCTCTCTCTCTCTCTCTCTCTCTCTCTCAATTCTGTGGAGGCTAGGGTGTCTGGGTGTGAGAGTAGGCACTGGGCGGAGGCAGGTGGAACTGGGTGAACTGTGTGTGTGTGTGTGTGTGTGTGTGTGGGTGTGTGTGTGTGGTGTGTGTGTGTGTGTGTGTGTGTGTGTATGGATGCTCGTGCCACAAGGAATCCCGTCACGTGGATGACACTTGTGCTGTTCACGCCAGACTCCCTCATCCACTTGGAGGGTGACGGCGCTCTTTTTGTTGCTCGTGCCTCCTCCTCCTCCTTGTTGTCACCACATTAAGCTTCTTTTGCAAAGTTCTTCATCTCAACTACTCTTGTTGCGTATGTGTTACTTACGTGGTGTGTGTGTGTGTGTGTGTGTGTGTGTGTGTGTGTGTGTGTGTGTGTGTGTGTGTGTGTGTGTGTGTGTGTGTGTCTCCCTTTGTTGCTCTGTTACACATGTGTCCTCGTCCTCATGCTAACCAGTGGGCCGCGTTACGGGTGTAATTTCCATTAGCGGCCATTCATCCCTTGGTGACGCGCCGTCTGGGCACGCCTCACACCCTCGCCAGGGGCTGCACCCACGCCTGCACGAGAGAGAGAGAGAGAGAGAGAGAGAGAGAGAGAGAGAGAGAGAGAGAGAGAGAGAGAGAGAGAGAGAGAGAGAGAGAGAGAGAGAGAGAGAGAGAGAGAGGCATGGGACGGTAGGACGTGTGGTCGGCCGTGGGAAGAAGGGGAAAAAAAAATCATTTACCACCACGGCTGTAACTGTCCCACGGAAGAGGAAGAGGAGGAGAAAGAAGAGGAGGATGGTGCCCCGGACATGCCAGGTGACAGTCGTGGCGGCGCCCTTACGCCTCACACTCTTGTTACTCATGTTGGTGTCCACGCGCGGTGTAATCCACGTGGTTCCGCCTCCTGCAGTGGTGCGGGTGGTGGTGGTGGTGGTGGTGGTGGTGGTGGGGTGGAGTGGTGGTGGGGCAATATAGATCCTTGTTGGCTCCTGTGTTGCATGTGGACGCTGCAATATCTGTCTGTTTGTCTCTCTGTGTGTGTGCCTGTTTGTCTGTCTGTGTGTGTGCCTGTCTGTCTGTCTGTCTACAACTTACACATCCATGGCGACATTCTATCTATAAGTGTGTTTAGACCTATTCCTACAACTACATTAACAAACATTAAAGAAGTGTGTGTGTGTGTGTGTGTGTGTGTGTGTGTGTGTGTGTGTGTGTGTGTGTGTGTGTGTGTGTAAACGCAGGCCATTGAAGGGGCGGGGGAGGGAGGGAAGGTGGGTGGGAGGGTGTTGTCACTGTCTTGCTAATTTTGTTCCGCCCCTATAGCGTAAAGAGAGAGAGAGAGAGAGAGAGAGAGAGAGAGAGAGAGAGAGAGAGAGAGAGAGAGAGAGAGAGAGAGAGAGAGAGAGAGAGAGAGAGAGAGAGAGAGAGAGAGAGAGAAAGAAAAAATATGCTCTCGTCCTTGTCTTCATCGTTCTTTCTATCCTTCCTTCATCTCATCTAAACCTCATCCTTTATTATTTTCTTTCGTAATCTCCTCTTCATGCTCACTGTTTTCCTAATGATGCAAGATGAGTTTATGTTGAGGGAAGGAGGAAAACAGGCCTGAGAGAGAGAGAGAGAGAGAGAGAGAGAGAGAGAGAGAGAGAGAGAGAGAGAGAGAGAGAGAGAGAGAGAGAGAGAGAGAGAGAGAGAGAGAGAGAGAAAAAAAAAAAAAGATGTGAAGATCAGAAAACATTACTGAGGTCACTGTAATTTGTGCCAAGGCTATCTATGGGAGGTCAAGGTCACGCCAGTTAGTCCTCCCCCCTAGTCCCCCATTACAACATAAACTTATCTACCGCGTCTGGAAACACTGCTAATAGGTGTTGTGTTGTGTTGTGTTGTGTTGTGTTGTGTTCCTTGCAATACTCGGCCGTGACCCAACAAGTCCTGCCGCAGCGTGTATACGGAAGGTCAGAGGGAATGGAGACCCGAACGGTGCAATAATAAAAAAAAAAGTTGCGTCGATGTATTAGTCAACGGAAGTCCTGGAAGTGAGTAGAGGTGGAGGTTGATGGCGTGTTTCCATAAATGTTTTCATGATTCACAATGGAGTGTCGTCATTGGTATTTCTTGCCGCTCAAGAAAAACCTTCCGAGAACTCGCGTCTGGCAGCACCTCTCTCTCTCTCTCTCTCTCTCTCTCTCTCTCTCTCTCTCTCTCTCTCTCTCTCTCTCTCTCTCTCTCTCTCTCTCTCTCTCTCATAGGCTAAAGTTGCCAGCTTCGCTACTTTGAGGTGGAATTCCGCTACTCTTGAAGGACGTGAGTTGAATAGGTGTGAGGTGGAGGCTGGAGGGTGAAGGGTGAAGGGTGGAGGGTACAGTACCTATCTGCACCTGATGTATTCTTGTTTGTTTGTGATTTATATGGGTGTTGTAATTGATAGTGACAGTTGTTGTTTATAATATGATGCAACGAGGTCTGAATCACGTGTGGTCATGTGTCATTGGTCCTTCAAGGTCAACGTTTCATGTCCTTTGAAAGCGGAAGGAAGGAAGGAACGGACGAAAATGTAGGACAAAAGATAAGATGGAGGGGATCCGTGGAAGGTTTGTGAGTCCACTGCTTGCGACATTTTCAAGGTATTCGTGGTGAGGGAATTCACTGAAGTTGGCAACCCACCCTGAGAGGCTGTTTGGTGGCTGCCCGTGCGCTCACTGGCAACGTTCGCTCGTCAGTAGGCTGTTGGCAGTGGTGCGAGTGTGGTGTGTGTGTAATGGCCGCTGGGATGCGTTGTGCGGCCTCTGTGGCGCTGGCTTGCTGCTGGGTGGGCGCGGTGTTTGCGTTCAATCTGGAGCCGCGGATTCCCATCGTGAAGCAAGGGTCACCGCACTCCCACTTCGGGTATACCGTGGCGCAGCACCAGTCCTTCGCGGCGACTCCTTCAGGAAGAACCACACGCAAGTCCTGGTGAGTGTGTGTGTGTGTGTGTGTGTGTGTTGGGGTTGAGGCAGGCACGTGGTGGTGGTGTTAAGGCCGTGCGTGGTCCTGCCGTTCACCACCTCAGGGTCGCCTCAGCCCCTTGGCGGCACGACACAATCGCCGTCGTGATGCTGCAACTTAATTGGTGTTGTTGTCACCGTGATCGCCCTTCATGCAGTGTGTGTGTGTGTGTGTGTGTGGTGTGTTAGTACAAGACGTAATGCCGTCGCCGTCGCCAGACAGCCACAAGGCCGCCCCGCCGCCTCGTCCTCGTGGTACAGTGTGGAGTGACTAGTACGTCCGCCAGGCTGGTGCATGGAGGAGGAGGAGGAGGAGGAGGAGGAAGCACTGGTGTGTATGTGTTCCCGGGACAGCTTGGTGACCCATGTGTTGACGGCACCTCAGTGATAGGGGGGAGGGAAGGATACTGGCAGTGATGGGGGGGAGGGAAGGGTGCTGGTTGAAGGTCAGGGAGCAGGTAAAGAGAGTAAGGGATAACGGGGAGGAATGGGTAGGAAGGATGAGGGACAACGGTGCGGCTGAGGGACACTGGTGAGAGTGAGGGATGGGCGGGCATGACCGGCGCAGGGAACTGAGGTGACGGCTACTGCCTTGAGTGGTGAATGGTGAGGTGCGTCAGGTGTGCGGGTCGTGAGGTGAAGGCGGCGGGGCAGTGAAAGTAGAGGGAGGCAGCTGGCGTTGCGTCACACCTCGCCGTGACCCCAGCAGGAGGGACACCGGCGTCACCCTCGCTCCCATGGGCGGAGGAGGACAACCACCTCACCGCCCACGCCACAGTGACCACCCGCACTGCCGCGCCACCCTCCGTGGTGGTGGTGCGTCCTGAGGCAGGAGGGACAGGCCGCCGCGCCCCGCCACCTGCCGCACCTCTTTATAAGGCGGAGGCTGCGGGGCTGTGGGGGAGCGGGTAACCTTGCAACCTGCCTCACTCATAACAACATAAGAACTAAGGAGGCTGCAAGAGGCCAGTTGACCTACTGAAGGCAGCTCCTAACCGAACTGTCACTCTCACTGAGCCGCGCTGAAGATGTGGCGTGTGGTGAGCCCGGTGCAGGAACTCATGCTGCTGTGTGTGTGCAAGGTGTGATCATGTTAGTGGCGTGGTTGTAATAGTATTATAGTAATAGTAGCGGTTGTTGTTGTAGGTGAATTTATCTAAGGGTCTCATATTTGTGTTTGGCGTGCTTATCTTTGAGAGAGAGAGAGAGAGAGAGAGAGAGAGAGAGAGAGAGAGAGAGAGAGGTGAAGGGAGGGGGGAAGGAAAAGGTGTGAGGCAGGTGTGGTTTGGGTGAGTGCAGTGAAGGAGACTTGAAGGCACGTAAGAACTTGATCTTAAAGAGTCTGTTGTGGCCATGACAATACTGCTGCCACCC
Source organism: Metacarcinus magister (assembly GCA_029783475.1). NCBI lineage: Eukaryota > Metazoa > Arthropoda > Malacostraca > Decapoda > Cancridae > Metacarcinus > Metacarcinus magister. The sequence continues at coordinate 11,856,292 of JAPQNM010000049.1, forward strand.
CTCTCTCTCTCTCTCTCTCTCTCTCTCTCTCTCTCTCTCTCTCTCTCTCTCTCTCTCTCTCTCTCTCTCTTTCCCCGCCTATCAATTCTATAATCAATTCTAGATAGACCTAGTGATCACATAGGCCTCGGAAGCTGTGTGTGTGTGTGTGTGTGCGTGTGTGTGTGCGTGTGTGTGTGTGTGTGTGTGTGTGTGTGTGTGTGTGTGTGTGTGTGTGTGTGTACCATGAAGCCACAACAAGAATGAATGTTTTCTTATCTATATGACTATTAGTGTTCACCTATACTCGGGTCAGGTCAGGTGTTGGTCAGGTCACGGCACCACGCTGGTCTGTGGGAGGTCACTTCATGGATGGTAGGCTGACCAGGGTCATCTGGGCACCTGGACCTGAGAGAGAGAGAGAGAGAGAGAGAGAGAGAGAGAGAGAGAGAGAGAGAGAGAGAGAGAGAGAGAGAGAGATTAATTAAGGCCTCGGGAGGGTTCCATTGGTGTATTTTTGGAGAGAAATTCATCACGCCTTTATTTTTCCTCCTCCACTTCCTCCTCCTCCTCCCTTTTCCTCTTCCGCCTCCCCTCCTCCTCCCTTTTCCGTCGTCTATTTTTTTCGCTCATTTTCATCACCTGCTTTACCTACCCAGCCTCACCACCACACGCCAGGCAGCTCCTGTACACCACTTCAACACCTCAGTCAGGTCAACACCACACACCTTCCCTTCCCTCTCTCTAAGTACACAAATAATGGTGTTTTAGCCTATCACAAGTATGACAAGTTTCTCACCTCCTGTCTCCTGTCACTACCACCACTACCACCACCACCACCACCACCACCACCACCACCACCACCACCACCACCACCTCCACCTCCACCTCGTGACAAACAGGCTTTCTCGCACCACTTTCCAAATTGGTTTACGTGCCCGTGTTACCTAAGGGAATGTAGGGGAGGATGGGGGGTGGGGGGCGTGACCTGAGCCGCTGGAATACAGGGGGGCGCAGGGGGGGGCGGTAAGTAAGACGTCAGAGGGTAATTGATGACGGGGAGAGTGTGGCAGGGGAGGTGTGGTAAGGTAGGAGGGTGTTTGTATCTTCCTCCTCCTCCTCCTCCTCCTCCTCCTCCTCCTCCTCCTCCTCCTCTTAACATGTTCGTAACTTGTAATGCCATGAGCTCCTCTGAATGCATAAGTAAACAAAAGAGGGGAATGAAGCGTGATGATGTGCCAGGTGTAGAGGAAGGTGACGCACAGACACACACACACACACACACACACACACACACACACCACACACACACACACACACACCAAGACGCCACAGGTGTTGGCACGCCGCCCCAACTGCCGCTATATTGGTGCCACGACTCAACCACCTGATAATGGCACCTTCCTGCCCTGCCCTGCCCTGCCCTGCCCTGCTGCCCTGCCTTGCCTACCTGTCCTGAGGGCGTGGCGGGGGTACTGCACGAAGGGAGGGTAAGGCAGGGCGTGGTGATGGAGGGAAGGAAGGGGCAGAGAGAGAGAGAGAGAGAGAGAGAGAGAGAGAGAGAGAGAGAGAGAGAGAGAGAGAGAGAGAGACGTGTACTCGGACAAATAGTGTAGCTAAGTGAGGAATGTGTGAGTGGAGGTGAGAGGAGGAGGAGGAGGAGGAGGTAAGGCGAAGAAGATTTTGATTGGAGGATAAGAGTGAAGGAGGAGGAGGAGGAGGATGAAGGAGATTGAGGCAGGGAGAAGGAAAGGATGGAGGAGGAGGAAAAGGAGGAGAGAATGAGGGAGGAGGTAGATTTGCCAGAATAAAACTCTCATTTATTACTATTATGTTTATGTCCTTGAAGATGGTGAGGCTGTGAGGTAGCTTAGTATTATCATTATTTTTTTTTATTTTATTTTCTATTTTTTTGCTTTTTTTGTGTGTGTGTGTGTGTGTGTGAGTGTGTTTTTCTTTTTAGTATTAGGTTGTCAGGTTCAGTCACGTCGCCAGGTGTGTGCGTAATGTGAAGGAGTAGTAATTCAAACATACATACATACATACACATTGGGAGTTAGGATAAAACACCACACACAAGCCCGGTCATCACCACTGTAAATAACACTTGATCACCACCAACATTATATAGAATAGGCAATCATCACCACTATAACACTTGATAAAACACGCAGTCATCACCACCACCACTTAATGAAATATAGTCATCACCACCACCACCACCACTACCACCAAGTGAAAATAAACACTCATAACCACTACTACGTGTCAGCAGATGAAATGCACTGACTCACCACCACCACCAGCACCACCACCATCACTTTCACCACCACCACCACGTCACGAAATACAACCCATTGAGTCATCACCACCGCCCTATGATACAATACATACATACATACATACATACAGTCACAAGGCAGCACAAGCACCACACACAAGGAAACATTATGTACAGTACCGTCAGTGTCGTGAAATTAAGAGTAGATAATGGAGAATTAGCGTGCAGTGTTAGTGTGTTAGTTGCTTGCATCAGAGTGAGTGAGTGAGTGTTGCGTTACGTGACACCTTCCTCCCCCCCTTGTACTAATCATAATTGATCACCTGTGTTTCATAATGGCAGGTGTGTCTCGCTTGTCAACTGTTATAAGCTTGGTGATGGTCGTGATATTGCAAATTAAATTATTTCTGCTTTCAATGCTGTTTGATGTTTTTGTGGGTATGTGTGTGTGTGTGTGTGTGTGTGTGTGCCTCAGTGTGTGGTGCCAGGCTTGTGTTCTGTTTGTGTTGGCACTTCATCAGGCTACAAGACTGTCATCAAACTCTGCTACCACCACTGACTGACTGACTGACTCCTCTGCCAATATGATCTCAATAACCTTCCCTTCCCCTTCTCTTTTCCACTCTTCCCCTCCCTTCCCTTCCTCTTCCCTCTCCTCACCTTCCCCTCTCTTCCTCTCCCCTCCAATCCATTCCATTATATTTCCCTCCACTCCCATCCCTTTTTTCCCCTCACTTCCCTTCTCGTCCCCTCACACCTCCTCCCCTAATATTACCTTCCATAACACGCCCACTTCTCACCCCCTTACGCCCTCTCCCCTCACATTTCCTCTCGTCCCTTCCCCTCACA
>JAPQNM010000049.1:11869400-11879400 GCA_029783475.1 Metacarcinus magister
CCTCACATTGCCGAGGGTGAAGGGAATATGGAAAGAGGAGATGGGAGGGAGGGAGGGAAGGGGAAACATGGAAGGGATGATGGGAAGGGAAGGGAAGGGAAGGGAAGTGTTGCCTTGAAATATGTCACACTAGTAGTCATTATGTGTGTGTGTGTGTGTGTGTGTGTGTGTGTGTGTGTGTGTGTGTCCCTCGAGGGGGCGTCGTGTTTCCCTCAGAAGAAAGTTGATTCTCTCTGACGCAGGGACGGGAAGAGGGAGAGAGGGACGGAGAGAGAGAAAAAAAAATAAAGAAGGAGGGAGGGATGGAGAGAGGAAGGAAAGGAGGAAAAAATTGAAGGAGGTAGTGATGGAGAGAGAAAGAAAGAGAGAGGGAACGGAGAAAGCAAGTGATGGAAGGAAAAGATCTAGTAAGAGACAGAGACAGAGACAGCGAGACAGTCAGGCAGGGTGTTGTATCGTCCTTGTCAGCGCCTTGGTGTGTGTGTGTGTGTGTGTGTGTGTGTGTGTGTGTGTGTGTGTGTGTGTGTGTGTGTGTGAGGTGGCGTGTGCTACTGCCGCGGGCCAGGGCGTCCACCACCACCACCACCACCACTACCTTGACCATCTTGACCGCCTAAACCTTTCCTCCTTCCCTTCCTCCTTTCTTCCCTTCCTCCTTCCTCCTTCCTCCATCTCCTCTCAGTAACTTCACCTCACCACTCACCTACTCATTACCTCCTACTCTCAGCTCACTCACTTACTCACTGAAGGGCCTCCCATCGCCTTCCCTCCACCCTCATCCACCTTCCCTTCACCCACACCGTCCATACAAGAGTTAGAGCAAAGAGGTACAAAGGAAGAACAGATAGCAACAGGTGGAGGGAGTGGATCAGTGGAGGGAGGAAAGATTGCAATGAGAAGGATACAATGGAGTGGAGGGGTGGAGGAGGGGCAGGTGGAGGAGGGGTGGGGGGGGGGACGGGGGCGGGGTGTCGTCCCAAAAGGAGAGTCCACGGTGTTAGTCTTCATTTATCTTGATCTTGGCGACGAAAAAAAAAAAAGACAGAAAAAGTTGTGTAAAGGAGTAACTGGTATAGTGGATGGTGTTCTCTCTCTCTCTCTCTCTCTCTCTCTCTCTCTCTCTCTCTCTCTCTCTCTCTCTCTCTCTCTCTCTCTCATTTACATCGAGGTCTTTCGTGTTCTGTCTCGTAATGTTTTTCTTCTTTGCCTCTTAAGTACCTCCTCCTCCTCCTCCTCCTCCTCCTCCTCCTCCTCCTCCACATCTCATTAGCTTGCAGCCAGAAAGAGAAAAGAAGAAAAAGAGAAAATCTTGAACCAATAGATTTATTCGCCTCTTCTTCCTCCTTTGAATTTACATTGGTAGAGAGAGAGAGAGAGAGAGAGAGAGAGAGAGAGAGAGAGAGAGAGAGAGAGAGAGAGAGAGAGAGAGAGAGAGAGAGAGAGAGAGAGAGAGAGAGAGAGAGCGTGTAAGAGTAATCACCTTAATTAGTCTAACATTTGCATTAACCTTTACCTGCTTACATCTCCCTCCCCTCCTTCCCCTCCCCTCCCTTCCTTCCCCACCTTCCCCTCCCCTCCTTCCCCATCCTCCCCAACTTCCCCAAATGAAGGTGACAGCTAAGTTTTTACTCTTATCATAATACTGAGAGGAAGATTGTATGATAAAGACTGTGGTGGTGGAGGGGGGGGGGTGCTGTGGCTTGGAGGGGGATTGTGTGGCGGTGTTGAGGGATATTTTAAACTGTGGTGGGAGGCTGTGGTGGACTGTACTGGGACTGTGGTCAGGATGTGGTTGTGGAGGAGGAGGAGGAGGAGGAGGAGGAGAGCACACACAGAGACGAGTAGGAGTCTCATTAAGATCACCTCGGAGGAAAGTAAGCAAGTACCTCTGATTACCTCCCCTCGTGTGGTATGGAGGGGGTGAGGGTAGGTCAGTAAGGGGGGGTAGCAGGGAAGGGGGATGAGAAGAGGTGGCTGAAAGGTGGAGAAGGTGAGGAGAGAGGCTTTTGGAAGAGGAAGGGAAGAAGGAGTGGGTAGGGAAGGAGTGTTGAAGGGAGGGATGGGATGGGAAGAGGAAGATAGAGAAGGGAATGTAAGTGAGGGGAAGGGAAGGGAAGGTAAATTTGTTCATCTTAGTAATTATATATTTTTTTGTCCTTATTGTTTTTGAATTAACGATAGAAAGTTTATATTATTTATTTATTTATTTATTTATTTATATTTTACGTATAAATTATATTGGAATGAATTGATTGTTTATATTTTATCTGTGCATGTGTGTGTGTAGATGTGTGTGTGTGTGTGTGTGTGTGTGTGTGGGTGTGTGTGTGTGTGTGTGTTTATTATATTTTCTGGGTGACGCAACGAGGTTTCATATATTTTTTATTTGTTTGTTCAGCTGTTCATTCATTTATTTGTTTGCTTCATTAACTTATATTTCAAACACGTAACTCAAAGGCAAACAAGCAAACAAACCACCTCAGAGCTGGTATTGAGAGAGAGAGAGAGAGAGAGAGAGAGAGAGAGAGAGAGAGAGAGAGAGAGAGAGAGAGAGAGAGAGAGCCAGCTTGCAAATTCCTCCTTGTTTTGGTGGATAAGAGAGTCAGCAAACAGAGGGTGACGAGAGGCAGAGGAGGTAAGGGGGGGGCGGGGGGACGGGGGGGCTAAGGGTGGAGGAAGGGAGGGTGGAAGAGGAGGTTGAGGAAAGGAGGGAAGAAGGGAAACAGTGAAGGAGAAGGCACTGAGGGGTGGAGGGAAGGAAGATAATCAGGTGTGGAGGAGGAGGAGGAGGAGGAGGAGGTGTTGACAGGAGGAGGAGGAGGAGGAGGAGGAGGAACAAAACATCGTGAATATCTGGTGTGACAGAGAGAGAGAGAGAAAAAAAACAGTGCAAGCGTCGAGATGTTATGTGATTATAGGAAGAGGAGGAGGAGGAAGAGGAAGAGGAGGAGGAGGAAGAAGATAGTGAGTATTCTGGCCTCAGGGATGGGCGGCGGCCAGGACAGCTGATCAGATGGGAGTGAAGGGGAGGAGGAGAGAGGGGAAGGGGTGTGAGTGGAGGATGGAAGGGGGATATGTGTGTGGAGGAGGCTGAGTGGGGATGTGTGATGTGTGGTGAGATTATTATTAGTGGTGTAGGGGGGGTGGGGTGTTAGGGGCAGGGGGCTTGTGTAGGGGGAAGGGGGAGGAGGAGGGGAGGGGAGGATCGTAGGAGAGGAAAGTGTATGGGAGGTTAGGTATGTGTAAGGTGTGTGTGTGTGTGTGGTGTGTGTGTGTTCTCCCATATTAGAGGTTGAAGTCGGAGTGTGTGGGCGAGTTGGGGAAGGGGTTGGGGAGGGGACAAGAGGGGGATAAATAAGTGGGACAGAAGGGGAGAGTAGGAGGAGAAGGGAGGGGAGGAAGGGTAAGTTGGGGGGGATTGTGGGCTCCCTGGGCACCTGTCGCAGCGGGGAGCACCTGTGTGTGTGTGTGTGTGTGTGTGTGTGTGTGTGTGTGTGTGTGTGTGGTTTGGGGAATGTAGCAAAAACCATTCGAAGAGAAATACAGACACAAAATTCATAGACGACAAGCAATTGATGATGATGATGATGATGATGATGATGATGATGATGATGATGATGAAGAAAAACAAGTAAGAAGAAAAATAAATATAAACATCAATAATAACTTTCCATCCTCAACAAACAAACACAAAAACACAGACAAACACACACAAACAAACACACAAACCCAAAAGTTCCCCAACAACCCGGGCGTCCCTCGAGGCTCCACAAAAAACGCGGGTGGAGGTCAGTCGACATTTGCTTTAGTAATTGAGGTGGGCGGCGGGGCAGGCGGCGGGGTGGGCGGCGGGGCGGGCGGCGGGGCGGGAGGCGAGGCGAGGGGCGGGAGGAGAGGCTCTTCCCGCTGTGCCCCGAAATGGCCTGTCAGCTCAACCCCGAGACAGACGATGCCAGGAGGAGGAGGAGGAAGAGAAAAGGTAGAGGAGGCTGGTGTGTTACCTGTGTGTTACCTGAGCCTATATTGTTTTCTTCCTTCCTTAATGTATAAAACCTGGTGTTGTAATCTCACCTGTGTGTCACCTGCTGGGTCTTCCTGATTGGGGGTGGGGGGGGGTGAGGGAGAGGCTTCTTCAGTGTTTTTTGTCTTGTTGTTTTCTCTTTTTAGTTAGGTGTAAATATTAGTAAGTTTATTTTTCTTTATTTGCGTTTTGATTTGTTGTTGTTGTTGATTATCTGATTAATTGATTGGTGAGATAATGTTCGTTTTTGTTCCTCAGGTGAGTGAGTATTGAATGGAGCGACAAATATGGCGGCAAGATTACACCTGTTAGGCATGGTAGGAATGTGTGTGTGTGTGTGTGTGTGTGTGTGTGTGTGTGTGTGTGTGTGTGTGTGTGTGTGCTCTTCTTCTCTTCTATTCGCCTCTTAAGCAGCTTGTGAAGACCATGTGTTGTGTGTGGGCTGGAGGTAATGCAGGCTGTGGGCGGGGATGAAGGAGGGAGTGATAGGTGAGGTGGTTAGAGGTGGGGGGCGGCAGTGAAGGAGGAGGTGAAGTATTGCCTCGCCTCCACACAGAGCCAGGCGTTGAGAGCCAAGAGTCAGGAGTCAAGGTAGAGGCTCCTTCAGGTAGCACAGAGGCAGCATGATCCTAATTAGGCCTTGAAGGAGTCTTAACACCTGCCACCACCACCACCACCACCACAGAGAGAGAGAGAGAGTGTGTGTGTGTGTGTGTGGGTGTGGGTGTGGGTGTGTGTGTGTGTGGGTGTAAGTATGTGTGGGTTGAGTAGTGTGGGCGGGGCGGGTTTCAAGATTAGTGAGTGTAGGTTAGGTTAGAAAATGGTCAGGGAGGGATGGAGGGTAGACGGTAGACGGTGGCTTAAGACGTGGCTCTGAGATGCTGCAGCTGTGTGTGTGTGTGTGTGTGTGTGTGTGTGTGTGTGTGTGTGTGTGTGTGTGTGTCAGAATGAGTGCACCAGGACAAGGGAGGTGGAGGGACACTGGAGGGTGGAGGAGGGAGGCGAGAGGGAGGAGGAGGAGGGAGGGAGGGAGGGAGGGAGGGACCGGGGGTCATACTACATACTTGTGGTGAGACTCTTTAATTAAACTAATATACATAGCAGGGTGTAGCGAGGCTGTTTGTACACTTACACTGCGGGAGTACAAACAGGCAAGGGTTGACTGGGGATTCTAGGATGACTCTCTCTCTCTCTCTCTCTCTCTCTCTCTCTCTCTCTCTCTCTCTCTCTCTCTCTCTCTCTCTCTCTCTCTCTCTCTCTCTCTCTCTCTCTCTCTCTCTCGGGCACCTTGGGATGGATGATTGATTGTCTGGATGGATGGATGAATACCTGTGTTGGGGTATCTTATCTGGCTGTTTCTGGCGCTGTTTTTTCATCTTTAAGTGACTGTCTGTCTGTATGTAGGTGTCTCGTCGCCTGTTTGTGTGGCTATTAACCTTCCCGTCTGGACGCCTCGACCGGTCTCCTTCACGCCTTATATAAAGATTCTGGTTTTTTTTTCTATTTTTTTTTCTTTCTATTTTGAGGAGAATCAATGCCGTCACTTCCTTGTATGCTGTGTGCGTGTGTGTGTGTGTGTGTGTGTGTGTGTGTGTGTGTGTGTGTGTGTGTGTGTGTGTGTGTGTATGTGTGTGTGTGTGTGTGGGTGTGTATGTGTGTGTGTGTGTGTGTGTGTGTGTGTGTGTGTGTGTGTGTGTGTGTATGTGTGTGTGTGTGTGTGTGTGTATGTGTGTGTGTGTGTGTGTGTGTGTGTGTGTGTGTATGTGTATGTGTGTGTGTGTGTGTGTGTGTGTGTGTGTGTGTGTGTGTGTGTGTGTGTGTGTGTGTGTGTGTGTGTGTGTGTGTGTGAAAGTGAGTAAGGAGGCAAGAACAGCCTCGTCAGAGTACACGTGGGCGCGGTTGGCCCGTGCCGGCGTGGGCTGGTGGTGGTGTGGGCGTGGTAGGCGTTGGCTTGGGCAGGTGAGGTGGGTGCCCTTCCTTTAACTCACCTGCCCGGCACCAGCACACCTGTTCATGCCTCCGTGCACCTCACGCCACCTTTAAACCTCACGCCATTCTCATGGGAGAATCAAAGAAAAAACAACATAAAAACACTAATGTGCAGCGCCTCACGGCCTGACCCTTGGAGCCGCCTTGCACCTGACGGCGGCGATGCTGCTGGAATGTATCAGGTGTGTGTCATGGGTCCCTGCCTCCACGTGCGAAGCGCGGGGACGGCAGCGGAGAGAAGGGAAGGCAAGGGATGGGAGGGTAGACAAGGGTATAAGGGAGAGGGAGGTGAGGTGAGGTGAGAGGCCCTGTCATCCTCCACCTGCCTGTCTGAGTAACACAACGCCTCCGTCACGTCATGTCACGTCACGTCACGTCCCCTCGAGAGCCTCGGCAGCAGCGGCGCCACAAAACGTGTCCCGCAACAACAGCAAACCTGAGTTGGGCGGCGCCGCGCCCACGGCAGCCGCTGCTCCATAAAAGGTGCCCTGCGGGGCGGTGCCTCCCACGACAAGTGTTCAAACAGTGCACCGCCCCGCCCCACCCCGTGTACTACCCCGTGCACTGCCCCGGAATGTGGGGCGAAAACACTCGTCCCAGGGTGTTGGAGGCACGTGCCCTGCACCGCCCCGAGCCCCGGCGTGGCGGTGCCCAGCTGCCTGGCGACAATTAGGAGGGTTGGAGGTTAGCGGCAGGACACCCCGCTGGTGAGGGCGGCAGCAGCAGCAGCAGACCCGTCACCCTTGCCATCGGGAACCGTGCATACCTGGGAACAGCGGCGCGGCTATGTCCTCCAGGAAGACGAGGGGCATTTCCTGCCCTGCGCCGCGGCAAGAACCCCGATGGATGGCCGCCAAGCCAAGGGCACGACGCCGCCGCCGCCGTCGCTCAACTTGGGCGTCGAGCAGAAGGGCGTCGCATGTTTTGCCTGGGCGTAGGGTCAAGGGTCATAGGGGATGGGCAGCAGAGAGGACGTTACGGGCACGAACACCTTCACCATGTGAGGGAGGACGAGGACGGGGCGGGATGGGCCGTGGACGGGATGAGTCGTGTTGGGGCAGAAGGGCAGGGCGGGGCGGGGCGGGGGTGGTGTGCATGGAAATAAGTGTGGCGATAGCCAAGGTAGTGGGCAGGGAGGGACCTGCCAGGGCGGAAGGACAACACCAAACCCTTAATGACCTTACCCTCCCCCATCCCCTGCACCCCTGCTCCCCTGTCCTTGTCTCTCCATTCCCGTGCCCCCTCCCCCCCCCTCCCTTCCCCTGCCACTATAGTGTTGGCAGAGGAGTAAATGCCCGCGCCGCCCACCTGCCCTAAAAGGCGCGGTGAACACGCCGCCACGCCCGTACACGCCCATCTGTGAGCCTCTCCCGCCCACCCACTGACACCAGTTCCCATTTTTCTCTCCTCCTCATACCCCATAACCTTCCTCCTCCCCATTGTACCTCCCATGTTGTCTTCTTCCTCTTCCCCTGTCTTCCTGGTGCGGGGCGGGACGGGGCGGGGCAGGAGGGAGGAAGACTATGTACAGTACATTCACCTGTCCTACACTTGTACACACCTGTCACACACCTACAAGGACACACCTGTTCCACACCTGAAGCCGTGACGTGACATTATAATGAATAAAAGCCTATTTACTTATTATATCACCACCACCACCAACACACACACACACACACACACACACACACACACACACACACACACACACACACACACACACAGCTTCACCACTTATTAGAATGCTGCGCCAACATTGTCCACGCAGCGCCCCTCCCCCTCCTCTGACCCCCCAACCACCCCAACACCACTTCCCAGGCTCCTGAACCTTGCCTCCGCCACACCTGCGTTCAGATGACTCCCCTACCACACTTACCACCACACTTTTTGCAGAGGGTACCAAATCCCCCTGCCAGGCATTGCGCTGACCACCATGCAACGAGAACTCAAGGAAAGAAAATACCAAGAATTGAGAGAAAGTTGAACCCACGATTGTACTGACGAGATGAGACGAGACGAGACGAGACGAGACGAGACGAGATAAGACGAGACTCACGGCATTAAGGTTGACGTGAAGGGAAAACAAATATCACGGAAACTGTAAACGCAAAGAACGAGAATAATTGTAGAAATGCGGAAAGATGACTTATTGTGAGAATGAAGGGAAAAGAAATGATGTGTGCAGGATGAGGCATAAAAGAAAGGAAAGGAAGGAAGGAAGGAAGGAAAAACATTAATTATAGGCTATCAAGACGGTTAAGATGAAAGAGAGGAAAAAAAGGAGGAACGTATAAAAGAGAGAGAGAGAGAGAGAGAGAGAGAGAGAGAGAGAGAGAGAGAGAGAGAGAGACAGAGGAATGGAAGGGCAGCAAGGAAGGACACATTCTAAATATAATGGAACACAATTTCAACAAACAATTTAAACAAACAAACAGAGAAACAAACACTAACTAACGGTCACTGGACGATCATAACCTCAGTCAGTGGAGGAGGAAGAGGAAGAGGGGAGGAAGGGAGGGGAAGGGAAGAGGGGAGGGGGGGGGAGGGTTTGACCGGACGTTTGGTCGCTGTATAATCGTGTTTGTTGAGCCTTTCTTGTTTGCCTGGTTGGGGGGGTGGGGGTGAGGGAAGTGGTAATGGGGGGGGGAGGGAGAGCACGATGGAGGAGGAGAGTGGAGGGTAAGTGGAAGAAAGAGATGGATGGAAGAGGAGGAGGAAAAGTAGCGGGAGATGAATGTGGGAAGAAAGGGGAGGAATAGAGAAGGGGAAGAGGAGGAGGAGGAGGTAGAGGTGGTAATGGGGGCACCTTAACCAATGGTGCGGCACTAATTACTGTGTGGACGGTGAGGAACGGTGTGTGTGTGTGTGTGTGTGTGTGTGTGTGTGTGTGTGTGTGTGTGTGTGTGTGTGTGAGACCAAAGTAGCATAATGACGAATGATCCCTATCAAATCACGCCCCTCATCCCCCCCCCCACCATTCCCAACACCACTACACATCATCTCTTCCCCTAACCTCCCCTTCCCTTCACCCTCCCCTACCTAATCCTCCCCCTAACCTTCCCTCCTCGTCCACACTCCTCTTCCCCTCCGTCCTCTGCTCCTCCCTCCTTCAGCCACCTCGTAGGGAAGAAAAGCTTGACGTCCCTGTAAGCTTGTAAGTCAATCTACAGCAGGGGCATGGCAGGGGCGTGGCAGGGGCGTGGCAGGGTGGTGTGTCTGCACTTGAACAATTTACTGCTAATGAACCGAAGGAGTTAAACAAAGCTAGCAAATAATTATCGTGAGGACTTGTCTTCGAGCAAAGCAAACTAAATTAGAAACCGTTGATTTGTCTCGATCTTTCGTAAACCTTTAAGAGTCTGTTGAAACACTCGATTTAAGTTTTCCCTCGAACACGTTGCTTCCCGAGAGTGAACAAACAGGTTTAGTCGTGGCAGCCTCTCCTCATTAAATGTGTTATGCAAAGCAGGTGTAATCTTCGTTGCTTTACTCTAGACACCTTCTAATTTTGCTGTCCTTTGTAGGGCGAGGCGAGCAAACTTATACTGCATAGTCCAAGTGGGGTTAAAGGGGGGTGGGTGGTGTTAGGGGGAGGGAGGTGGAAATGTGGAGGAAAAAGGTCAGGTGTGGTAAAGGGGGAGGTAGAAAGGCATGGAGTAATATGGAGGGATGAAGGTGGAGGGGGTGAGGGAGGCAGGTGAGAGCCAGGCAGCCTAAGGTGTGCAGGACCAGGTGAGGTGAATGGAAATGTGGAACTGCCCGAAGCACCTCCACCTCCACCTCCACCAGTCTGGTCTGCACACACACACACACACACACACACACACACACACACACACACACATACACACACATACACAATCTCTCTCTCTCTCTCTCTCTCTCTCTCTCTCTCTCTCTCTCTCTCTCTCTCTCTCTCTCTCTCTCTCTCTCTCTTTCTCTTTTCTCTCCAGCCTCGGGGGGGAAGCAGCACCAAAAATTACCTTC
>JAPQNM010000049.1:11891900-11894400 GCA_029783475.1 Metacarcinus magister
GTAGAAGAAGAAGAAGAAAAGGAAAAAAGAAAAAGAAGGAACAGGAGGAGGAGGAGGATGCAAGGAAGCGTAGAAACAGGATTAAGAAGTGTAATGAATTTGAAGAAGACGATGAAGCAGGAATGAATGATAACAAGAAGAGGTCGAAGAGGACTGTTAACCCTTTGGCCCGTCAGTAGCAGGTCAAAGAAATAACAGTTAATGAAAGATGAGGAGGAGGAGGAGGAGGAGGGTGAGTAATGGCGCGTGTCAAAGGTCGTGACGTGAGTGTTGAGGTGAGTGGCAGTGGCTGAGGTGCCGCTCAGTGCCATGGCAAGGAGGAAGAGGAGGAGGAGGAGGAGGAGGAGGAGAGAGGAAGAACAACTATTGTGCTCTCTCTCTCTCTCTCTCTCTCTCTCTCTCTCTCTCTCTCTCTCTCTCTCTCTCCTCTCTCTCTCTCTCTTTTCGGGCATCCCCATGACATCACTCTCACACCTTTAGTCGTGACAGGAGGGAGGGAGAGAGGGAGGGAGTGAAGGAGGGAGGGATCACAATTTACAGGCACACTTGTGGAGGCAAATAAGCAGAGAGAAGAAAAGAGGAAGACAGTGTGTGTGTGTGTGTGTGTGTGTGTGTGTGTGTGTGTGTGTGTGTGTGTGTGTGTGTGGTGTGTCTGTGGTCAGGTTATCAATGGCTTTTAGTGGACAATAATGAAGCTGTGAATGTGTTGTACTTTGAAGACGAAGAGGAGGAGGAGGAGGAAAAAAAAGACGAGGAGGAGGAGGAGATAGTGGCAATGACGTGTGATGTGTTTCAAATGAAGAGGCAACACTAAGAAAGGAATGATAGAAGGAGGAGGAGGAGAAGGAGGAGGTGAAGGAGGAGGAGGTGGAAGAGGAGGAGGAGGAGGAGGAGGAGGAGGTGTAGGTGGAGGTGTAAGACAGTGAATCAGCAGACAGGACACTGACGGGTGGTGATTATTTTATATGACCTCCTTAGTGACGGAGGGAGAAACAGACAAACCTAGAGACGAATTGAGGGAGGTAAGGGCTGTGTGTGTGTGTGTGTGGGGTGTGATTGTGTGTGTGTGTGTGTGTGTGTGTGTGTGTGTGTGTGTGTGGGTGTGGAGCTTATTAATCTAATACCACCACCACAAACGCCACCATATTAGAGGGAGAGAGAGAGAGAGAGAGAGAGAGAGAGAGAGAGAGAGAGAGAGAGAGAGAGAGAGAGAGAGAGAGAGAGAGAGAGAGAGAGAGAGAGAGAATAATTCCGCAGCTGATTTGTGTCTAATCTTTGTTTGGAGCCAGGACACACGGGCCATCCTTGTGTGGTGGTGATGGGTGTGATGGGTGGTGAGGAGGCACAAGGATGGGCCTGGCCACTGGACGCCCCTAAGTGGTGGTGTTGGTGATGCGGTGATGACTGGCGTGGGTGTTGTTGTATTAGTATGTTTGTTTATTATTATTATTTTTTATGTATAGTTTTTTACATGAAATCGACACAGAATTTTAGAAATAGTAATAGTAGAAGTAGTAGTAGTAGTATTGATGTGTCACGCGTCACGTAGAAGGAAGGTGATGAGGTGGAGGTGAGGCTTCGTGTTGTTGTTGTGTGTTGTTTGACCTCGAACTTGGCTTGTGGGCGTGGCTAGGACTAGGGCGGTGGGCGTGGCTGTGAGATGCCTTAAGCAGAGCAGGAAAGTCAGGGTCACGTGACGGTGTTTACATAGTGACGCGACGCTCCATGCTGCTGGGGGGTGGTGGGTTGGGGTTGGGGGTAGGATGGGTGGTGTGGGGAAGGCGGGGTCACAGCAGCTGGACATACATCAAGACAGACAGCTGCACCATAACACACTTGTACCACCACACTAACGCATCACACACGCACTAAACAAATAACATTAACTTCAGATACACCGGGACCATAAATAAGTAATTATCCATAAAACACACAACTTAATGATCCGAGGATGTCACATGACGTAGAGGAGGAGGTCACTCATGACTAAGAGGTGGGTGGTGTGTGGTGGGGTGATGGGGTGGTGTGTGGTGGGTGCTGGGGTGCTGGGGTGGTGTGTGCTGGGGTGCGGCAGCCGTGACCTCACCTTGGATCAATGACTGTCTTTGTCTGGTTCACGGCCAAATGACCTCACGCGGCGGGAGGCGGTGAAGGGTCCTCCTCCCCCTTTGGTGACTGGCAGCAGGGGTCCTGACACCCGCCCCCCCTGTGCCCTCAGCCTCCTTCTTTCCTCCATCCATCCCTGCCTTCTCCAATACACAATATCCATCTATTATAATTCCAACCTTCCCCAGCGCCCCTTCCTCTAGGTCATCGTGCCCTCCCATAGATTATTCCTCCAAACCCCATCTCTGACCACTCCTCGCCCCCACGTCGTTGTCACACCTCCTGGCGGGCGTGTGTCTGCCATAAGCTGGGATTACCGCGGCAGGACCTGCAGCCCAGCCCGGAAACCAACCTCACCCCCACCTTCGTCAGCAGCAGCAGGACGCGTGCCTTG
>JAPQNM010000049.1:11899962-11917462 GCA_029783475.1 Metacarcinus magister
GGCATGGGGGCAAAATTGGCAATTGGGGGCAGGGGGGCGGGAGGGCCAAGGGGGGGTGCGGGGGCAATGTCTTTGACGGGGGCGAATGGGGGGGGGGGGGGGTTGGCAAATGCGGGGAGGCGGGGGGCGTGGGGCGGGGGAGGCAATGTTTTGGTTTTGTTTTGGTTTTGTGTTGTTGGGACATCCTCGTTTTATAGAATCGTTATTGTAGAACGGTAGATTTAGAGAACAGAACGGGGACAAAATATCTTAAAAAAACACTGTCGGCCTAAGAGAGGAGGAGGAGGAGGAGGAGGAAGAGGAGGAGGAGGAGGAGGAGGAGGAGGAGGAGGAGGAGGAGGAGGAATATTTTTGTCTGTTACGAAGGATAAAAGAAAAGAAGGAAAGAAAACACACGGCCTATCTCTCTCTCTCTCTCTCTCTCTCTCTCTCTCTCTCTCTCTCTCTCTCTCTCTCTCTCTCTCTCTCTCTCTCTCTCTCTCTCTAGGGGGTGTTTATGCAAGTCGTCTTGTGTTCTTTGCCGCCATGTTTGTGCGAGACAGGAAATGAGAGAGAGAGAGAGAGAGAGAGAAGAGAGAGAGAGAGAGAGAGAGAGAGAGAGAGAGAGAGAGAGAGAGAGAGAGAGAGGGAGTGAGTCAGTGTCGCCTCTGTGTATGTTAGACTGCGTTGTGCTTTTGTTCTTTCATGTGTGTGTGTGTGTGTGTGTGTGTGTGTGTGTGTGTGTGTGTGTGTGTGTGTGTGTGTGTGTGTGTGTGTGTGTGTGTGAATCTTTCCTCTTGTGTTTTAACTGTGTCATTGTTCTGTCTTGTTCCAGGTATTTCCTCTCTCTCTCTCTCTCTCTCTCTCTCTCTCTCTCTCTCTCTCTCTCTCTCTCTCTCTCTCTCTCTCTCTCTCTCTCTCTCTCTCTCTCTTCTTTCTTTACTTTTCTCATCTATCTATCTTGCTTTCTTTCTTTTCTTTCTTCTTCTTTCTTTCTAATGGGACGATGTAATGCCTTTGTGGGAGGTGGATGAAGATGGAAGAGAGGTGTGTGGAGGTGGAGGAGGAGGTGGAGGTGGAGGTGGAGATGGAGGTGGTGGTGGAGGTGGAGGAGACGAGGGTGAAGGGAAGGGGATGTCAGGCAAGGGAGGGAAGGGGATGGCATGGAAGGGAAATGAAGAGGAGTGGAATAGGTGATGTTTGTGGATTAAGTGAAGAAGTGGAAGAGGAATGGTTCAGTTGAGATTGTGGAATGGGAATGAACAAGTGGAAGAAGAATGGAATTTGCCAAGAGGTGGAAGAGGAATGGGACAGTTAAGTTTGTGGAATGGGAGTGAGAAGAGGAATTGCAGAGTTGAGATAGTGGAATTTGCCATAAAGTGGAAGAGGAATGAAAAAAAAGGTGAAATTAGTGGATTAGTGGAAAGGTGGAAGGGAAGTGGAAGAATGTGGAAACTAAGAATATTTTTTTTTTACTTGTTCACTTTTTCTTCACTTTTTATTTATTTACTTTTTATTTCCATTTTACTTTTATTTGACTTTTTATTTATATTACAAAATTGCTCAAAACATAAATTAATAAACCTGTAATGTGGAATGAAAACACAATGATAGACCTAACTTGGCATGTTAATTAAGATGTGTCTATAGGTAAGGTTAAAACACAGGTAATTAACGCCTTACCTGTAACTAATTAAGGTGTAACACGTGGGCAGGTAAGGTGACGAGAGAGAGAGAGAGAGAGAGAGAGAGAGAGAGAGAGAGAGAGAGAGAGAGAGAGAAGAGAGAGAGAGAGAGAGAGAGAGAGAGAGAGAGCAAGCAAGCATATGGTGAGTGACCTTGCTATTGCTGACTAGTAATGGTTAGTCATGAGGAGGAGGAGGAGGAGGAGGAGGAGGAGGAGGAGGAGGAGAAGGAGTAGGAGAAGGAGAGGAGGAGGAGGAGGAGTAGGAGTAGGAGGAGGAGGAGGAGGAGAAGGAGGAGGAGGAGGAGGAGGAGAAGTCAGTGTTGCAGATTCTCATGTGGATCGGACATGCCTCTTCTTCCTCCTCTTCCTCCACCTCCACCTCTCTCCTCCTCCTCCTCCTCCTCCTCCTCCTCCTCCTCCTCCTCCTTCTCTTCAATCCCATGCAATAAATTCAAGGCTTCAAACCATGGCAACAGTTTCCCCTTTTTTTTCCCTCCACGTGTCCCCTCTTTCCTCCTACTCTCCCTCCCCCTCTCTCCCTCCCTCCCTCTCCCCCCTTTCCCCTCCCCCCCACTTGTCCCCTCACTACGCACGTCAACACAACACTTCCCCTCATGTCTCATTTTCCCCTCTTTCACCAACACGTGCTTAGAGAGAGAGAGAGAGAGAGAGAGAGAGAGAGAGAGAGAGAGAGAGAGAGAGAGAGAGAGAGAGAGAGAGAGAGAGAGAGAGAGAGAGAGAGAGAGAGAGCATCGTATATGTACACAGGACATTCCCAGCCTTGTGTATTTGTGTGTGTGTGTGTGTGTGTGTGTGTGTGTGTGTATGTATGAAAAGACGTGGGAGCGAGCGTCGAGAGAGAGAGAGAGAGAGAGAGAGAGAGAGAGAGAGAGAGAGAGAGAGAGAGAGAGAGAGAGAGAGAGAGAGAGAGAGAGTAATGGTAATCCCTGTATCTATATGTCACCTACAAAGCACAAATAGCGGAGGTAATCCCTTAATGAGTCTCTGAGGCCGCTAGTAATAGGCTGACGGGGGGGGGGAGGGGGAGGGAAAGTGAGGGAGGGAGAGAGAGATGAAAGGTGGGAGGGAAGGAGAGAGAAAAAACAAAAAAATGAGTGAGGGAGGGAGAATGAGAGAGTAAGAGAAGAGAGAGAGTAAGGGAGGGAAGGGAGGAAGGATGAAAGAGGGGAAAAATGTATCAGGAAGTAATAGAGAGGGAGGAAGGGAGGGAGGAAGGACAATAAGTATGAATGAAGAGAGAAAGAAGAGAAAATTACGTTAGAGTTTGCTGAATAAAGTGAAAGGGGAGAGGATTGACACTGAGAGAGAGAGAGAGAGAGAGAGAGAGAGAGAGAGAGAGAGAGAGAGAGAGAGAGAGAGAGAGAGAGAGAGAGAGACGTTCCCAAAATATCGAAAGATGGCGCAAAATTTATATGATAACAGAGGGAGAAAATTTATAAATAATGATAATTGAAGAAGGGAGGAAAGAGGGAAGAGAGGGGAGAAGGAGGGAAACAAAGAGGGAAATACTACATTAACAATAATCAGGAGAGCGGAAAACTGACTCTCTCTCTCTCTCTCTCTCTCTCTCTCTCTCTCTCTCTCTCTCTCTCTCTCTCTCTCTCTCTCTCTCTCTCTGGCAGCAATAACAATAACATTAATTAAATAACCGACAATTACCCTCATAGCCAATACAATAAGAGAGAGAGAGAGAGAGAGAGAGAGAGAGAGAGAGAGAGAGAGAGAGAGAGAGAGAGAGAGAGAGAGAGATCGAGAGAGAAGGAGAGAGAGAGAGAGAGAGAGAGAGAGAGAGAGAGAGGTAGGTTGTTTGTTTTGCTGTGTAATTACTTTGTGTTATGGAGGGAAGGGGAAAGGAAGGGGAAGAGAAGGTTATGTTGTTTTTGTTGTTTGTAAGTTAATATAATGCTTCCCTTCCCTTGATTTTCCCTTCACTTCCCTTCCTTTCCTTTCCCTTGATTTTCCCTTCCTTTCACTTCCCTTCCCTTCACTTCCCTTCCCTTGATTTTCCCTTCCTTTCACTTCCCTTTCCCTTGATTTTCCCTTCCTTTCACTTCCCTTCCTTTCACTTCCCTTCCCTTGATTTTCCCTTCACTTCCCTTCCTTTCCTTTCCCTTGATTTTCCCTTCCTTTCACTTCCTTTCCCTTGATTTTCCCTTCCTTTCACTTCCCTTCCCTTGATTTTCCCTTCCTTTCACTTCCCTTCCCTTGATTTTCCCTTCCCTTCACTTCCCTTCCCTTGATTTTCCCTTCCTTTCACTTCCCTTCCTTTCACTTCCCTTCCCTTGATTTTCCCTTCCTTTCCTTCCCTTCCCTTCCCTTCCCTTCCCTCTAAGTCATGTTTAATCAAAGGTAGGTTTAAATTACTTTGTTTTTGTGAAAGTTCTGCCGGGTGTAAATTGCTGTTTTTCTCGTGTTTTTAAGATTTTGTTTTTAATTATTTGTGATTGTTGTTATTGTTATTATTATTATTATTATTATTATTATTATTATTATTATTATTATTTCTACCACTTCCACTTCTAATATTTCTACTACTACTACCTCCTCCTCCTCCTCCTCCTCCTCCTCCTCCTCCTCCTCCTCCTCCTCCTCCTCCTCCTCCTCCTCATCATCATCATCATCATCATCATCATCATCACTTTCCAAAGACAGACTGCATCACCACTTATAGTAATTGCTGAGAGAGAGAGAGAGAGAGAGAGAGAGAGAGAGAGAGAGAGAGAGAGAGAGAGAGAGAGAGAGAGAGAGAGAGAGAGAGAGAGAGAGATTGCCATGAGGTATTTACATTCAGTTTTTTGTTTGTTTTTTTCCTTCTTGTTTATTTATTCCTTTTTTTCTCTTCCCTTTTTATTAATTTTTTTTCCCCTTCTGTCCATTCTTTTGTCACGTGTTTCTGTCACTTTTTCTTTTGTTGTCTGTCTGTCTTCCTGTCTACTTGTGTTTTTGTTCTGTTTCATTATCTCTCTCTCTCTCTCTCTCTCTCTCTCTCTCTCTCTCTCTCTCTCTCTCTCTCTCTCTCTCTCTCTCTCTCTCTCTCTCTCTCTCTCTCTCTCTCTCTCTCTCGTAAATTATATTCATCTAATTTCTCACTTGTTTCCATCCTCCTCCTCCGCCTCCTCCTCCTCCTCCTCCTCCTCCTCCTCCTCCTCTTCCTCTTCCTCTTCCTCTTCCTCTTCTCCTTCCCCTTCCTACTGTTCTTCATCTTCTTCCCTTACCCTCTTTTTTCCCCTCTTCCTCCCTATCATCTATCCTTCCCCTCAATCTGCCTCTCCTTGTTATTTCCTCTTCCCTCACTTCCTCCTCTCTCTTCCCCTTCCTTCTTTTTCCCTCTATTTCCATATATTCACTACCTACACTCCTTACATCTCTCTCTCTCTCTCTCTCTCTCTCTCTCTCTCTCTCTCTCTCTCTCTCTCTCTCTCTCTCTCTCTCTCTCTCTCTCTCTCTCTCTCTCTCTCTCTCTCTCTCTCTCTCTCTCTCTCTTTATATATATATAGTTTATGGTGTTGTTGCTCTTACCCTCGTCCCTCTTTCCTCTTTTATTCACGTCTCTCTCTCTCTCTCTCTCTCTCTCTCTCTCTCTCTCTCTCTCTCTCTCTCTCTCTCTCTCTCTCTCTCTCTGTTGGTGGGTCATAAAGAGGGGAAAGGAAGGGCCGCTGTGATTTTAGGGGGGTCAGAATTTTTATTTATTTTTTTTTATTTTATTAATTTTATCTCTTGTGTTTATTTTCATTTCTCGTGTGTCTTTTTTTCGTTTTCTTCATATGAGTTTTTTTTATTTTTAATTTTTTTGCTTGATTTTATTTGGATATTTCTCTCTCTTTTTTTCTGTTTTGTTTCTCTCTTTCTCTTTCTTTATCAGTCAGTTGTATGATGTTCCAGATTTTCATTCTATCTTATCTTGTTTGTTCATTCTCTTTACTCACTCTTTTTTTCCTTCTCTGCCCTCCTTTCTTCCTTTAATTCCCCTCTCTCTCTCTCTCTCTCTTGCCCTCCTTTTCCCCCTCTCTCTCTCTCTCTCCTTTTCCCCTCTCTCTCCCCCTTCCCTCTTCATCCTCTTTACTGTTAATCTATGCTATTATCATCCTTTATTCTCCTTTATCTATCTTCCATTATTTATTATTTTTTTTAACAAGTTTAGATTTCTTACCTCACCCCTTTTTCTCTCTTCTCCCTTCTTCCCTCCTTCTTTCTTTCTTCCTTCCTCTTCCTGTTTTTATCTCAATATCTTCTCTCTTCATTTTTTTTTCTTATTATTCTTTGTTTTTGTCTTTTTTCATAGTTATTCTTCCTTTTGTTTTGATTCCCTTGTTCGTTTTTCCTCTCCTCAAGTTCTCTGTTTTATCTTCCCATCTCCCCTTAGTGTTATCTCTTTTTTTCTCTCTCCCTTATTCTCTTTTGCTATCTCTCTCTCTCTTCCATTCTCTCCTTGTTCTCTCTTCCTTCCCTTTCTCTATCTTTCGCTCCCTCTTTCTCTTCCATTCTCTCCTTTTTCTCTCTTCCTTCCCTTTCTTTCTCCCTTTACATACTTCCCTTTTCCCTTTACTTTCCTTTCCTCTCCCTTTCCTTCTTCCTTTTCTCTCCCTCTTTTCTTTCTTACTCCCTTTACTCTCCCTTCACATACCTCCCTTCCTTTTCCCTCATTCAATCTCCCTTCTCCCTTCTATTTCCCTCCATTCACCTATCTCTCTCTCACACCCTCATTTCCTCTCTCGTTCCTCATATCTCCCTTCCTCCCTTTCCCCTCACTTTCCTCTCTGTCGTATCTCCCTTTCCTCCCCTCACGCCGCTCTTGCACAATCAATAGCAGTAGTTGTGACGTTTCCCTCCCTTCCCCTCACTTCTCCCCTCACCTGCACTTACCTGAGCCGAGAGTTACACCTTCAGGAGGAAATAGGTGTCCAGCCAGCCTCTAGGACGAACTGCAACTCTGTCTAGGATGAACAAGGATGCTATAGGGTAAAGTTACGTGGTCTAGGATGAACAACGACGATACACAGGTTAAACTAGCACTATCTAGGATGAACAAGGGTGATAGAGAGTAAAGTTACGTGGTCTAGGATGAACAACGACTATGCACAGGTTAAACTAGCACTATCTAGGATGAACAAGGGTGATAGAGAGTAAAGTTACGTGGGCTAGGATGAACAACGACTATGCACAGGTTAAACTAGCTCTATCTAGGATGAACAAGGGTGATAGAGAGTAAAGATACGTTAGTCTAGGATGAACTACGACCGCCCAGGATGAACTAAGACAAACATGGCAGGTTGTATATATATATAGTAAGGTGGAGTTGAAGGTTTAATTAATACTTCAGTTTGTGTTTGGCGGTGTGTGTTTGTGACGAGGGGATGAGGGAAGAGGGGATGAGAGGACAAGGGTATGAGGGGAAGAGGGGATGAGGGGATGAGGGGAAGAGGTGATGAGAGGAAGAGGGAATGAGGGGAAGAGAGGACGAAGGGAAAGAGAGGGCGAGGGGAAGAGAGGAAGAGAGGACGAAGGGAAGCGAGGACGAGAGGATGAGGGGACGAAGGGAAAGAGGGGACGAAGGGAAGAGAGGAAGGGGGGATAGAGGGGACGAGTGGAAGAGGGGAAGAGGGGACGAGGAGAAGAGGTGACGAGGGGAAGAGGAGAAGAGAGGAAGGGGGATAGAGGGGAAGAGAGGATGAGAGGAAGAGGGGAAGAGAGGACGAGGGGACGAGTGAGGGGAGTTATTGTACCTCATTGTGATGCGACGAGGAAAGTTGGGACGGAAATTTGGTCATAAAACGTGGGTGTGTAAGATTAAAGATAGTAATTGAGAGAGAGAGAGAATTAATGATGGCGTGTTTTTTTTATTTATTTATTTTTTATTTATTTTTCTCTTTTTCTTTCTCTTTCCCTTTCTTTTTCTCTTTCGTTCTCTTTTGCTCTTTTTTTTTCTCTCACTTTCTCCCATTACTTCCCTCATCACTTTTTTTCCCCCATCATTCCCTTCATTCCCATCACCTCTTTCCCCTCACTTCCCATCACTTTCTTCCCATCACTCCCTACACTCCCATCACTTCCACCATTAAACAGGCAGTCACTCTTAATGATGTAAAGATGTGTAACCACCACCTACTCCCCTCTACTCCCCTCCCTTCTCACCTCTACTCCCCTCTTCTCCCCTCTCCTCCCCTCTTCTACCCTCTTCTCCCTCTTCTCCCCTTTCCTCCCTTTTTCCCCCTTTTCTTCTTTCTCTTTCTTCCTTATCACCTTCCTCCCTCCTCTCCCCTCTTTTTTACTTTCCTCCTTTCTTCTTCTTCTTCTTCTTCTTCTTCTTCTTCTTCTTCTTCTTCTTCTTCTTCTTCTTCTTCTTCCCCTCTTTTACCCTCTCTTCTTCCTTCTTCTTACTTTCCTTTCGCTTCTCCCCTCTCTTCTTCCTTCTCCCTATCACCTCCTTCTCTCCTCTCCCCTTTCTTCTCCTTATCATCTCTCTCCGTCCTCTCTTCTCTTCCCTCATTCTCCTATCCCTTTCTCTCTTCTTATCACTTCTCTCTTTCTCCTTCCTTCGTCTTCCTTCTCTTCCTCGTTCCCTCCCTTCCATCTCTCCCTCCCTTACTCACCTCCCTCGCTCAGTGTTTATATATTGGCGGTAAGGGGAAGGGAGGAAGGGAGGGGTGGAGAGGGGAAGGGAAGGGGCGGGACGCGAATTAAATCCTCTGCTACTTTCCTCTCTCCCCTCATTCCCCTCTTCCTCCCTTCCTTCCCCTCCTTCCCTCCTATCTCCCCTCTCTCCCCTCTCCCTTCCCCTCAGAAACTTGATCGATACAAACCCAGTTGCTTCAGATCGATTCAACACGGAACAAAGTGAAGTACAAGAGAGGAGGGGTTTTTCTACTTCCCTCCCTTCCTTCCCTCCTTCCTTCCTTCTTCCCTCCATCCCTTCTTCCTTCCTTCCTTCCCTCACCCCTTCCCTCCCTACTTCCTTTCTTCCATCCCTTCCTCCTTTTCATCCCTCTTTCCTTCCCTTCTTGCCCTCCTTCCCTTCCTTCTTCTCTTCCCTCTTTGTCTCCCTTCCTCTCTCCTTCAGGTAACTTAGAGAGAGTTTGTAGGAAGGAAGGAAAGGAGGAGGAAGGAAAGGAGGAAGGAAGGAAGGAAGTAGGAAGGAAGGAGGATGGTTAGAGGGTAGGAAGAAAGGAGAAGAGGTAGGGAGGAAGGAGGAAGGGATAACAAAGGAAAGAAAAGAAAGAAGGAAGGAAGAAAGGAAGGCGGGAGAGAGAGGGAGAGAGAACGAAGGAAGGAAGGAAAGATGACGTCAATCCTTTATTTATTTATTTATTTTTGTCCAAAGCTAAACGATTATTGGTAATTAGTTCGTCTATTGTTGTGTAGATGGCGTTTATGATGCATTGTTTTATTCCTTTCATTGTTGAGTAGAGTGTGTGTGTGTGTGTGTGTGTGTGTGTGTGTGTGTGTGTGGAGGAAGCAAACGAGACACACAGCTGCTCTTTGTGTTAGTCAATAGGAAGTAATTTAGTGTATTATTGGTGTTTTTATTGTCATCATTATCATTATTATCATTATTATCATTATCATTATCCTCATTATTATCATTACTTCTACTACTTCCACAATTACTACTACTACTACTACTACTACTACTACTACTACTACTACTACTACTACTACTACTACTACTACTACTATCCTTAACGTAACGGAAGAAGGCTAGGAACTCCCTCTCCCCCTTTTTTTCCCTTAAAACCCAAACAGGAAAAACAGGAACTGAAAGATTGTATTTTTTTTTTCTTAATCTTGTCACTTTTCTTATTTTATTTGGTTATCATATTTTGTCCTGCTTTCTTGGGTGTCAATTTATATTTATAGGGGAAAAAAAATATATGATGCAAACTAGTTAAGAAGGAAATAATGATGAATGATTGTTTTGTTGTTGTTGTTGTTGTTGTTGTTGTTGTTGTTGTTGTTGTTGTTGTTAATGGCGGGTGAAGGCAAGGTAATAATGGAGACAAATTATTATGTGACCTTGGCTGAAAATTTTGTTGTAACTTCCGAGCAATTTCTCTTCGTTTGTGGTGTGTTGCGTGCATGTGTGTTGTGTGCGTGTGCGTGTGTGTGTGTGTGTGTGTGTGTGTGTGTGTGTGTGTGTGTGTGTGTGTGTGTGTGTGTGTGTCAGCAAGGAGGCGACGCGATGCTGTTACTTACATATTCATTTATTTATTTATTCCTGTGAGTATGAAGGAAATTGCTGATGAATGAAGGAAGAGGAGGATGCAAGAAGACCGGTGATGCAAGAGGAAGAGGAGAGTTGATATTTGATAAACTGAACAGGGAAATAAAAATCAGTAATTGAGAGAAAAAAATAGAAGAGGGGAAAAAAATTGTCAGTACTTAATTAAAGGAGAGAGAAGGAAAAAAAAATAAGGACTATTGATACTTAAGGAAGAGGAAGAGGAAGAGGAAAACATTTAATGAATAGAAAATAATAAATGAAGAGGATTTTTCTATATATGATTAATGAAGAAAAGAGGAAATTCTGGATATTAGATAAAAAAAGAGAAAAAAGACATTTATATGAAAGGAAGAAGAGGAGGACGAGGAATGTTCTGACTAAACGAGGAGGAGGAGGAGGAGGAGGAGGAGGAGGAGGAGGAGGAGGAGGAGGAGGAGGAGGAGGAGGAGGAGGAGGAATGAGAGGAACAGTACCACCCCATCCCATCACCCCTTCACCAAACCTTCCCCTTCACCTACCTAGCTATGCAGGGCCCCATCAGAGACACAGAATGGTACTGTACCATGCCTCACCCTACCTCAACCCTGCCTCACCCTGCCACACCCCTACCCTACCTCACCCTGTCTCACCCTACCTCACCCATACCCTACCTCACCCTTACCCTACCTCACCCTGTCTCACCCTGCCTCCTCCTGTCCATTCAGCTAACCCCTCATGCCCCGAGGCGATAGTAGTAATGTTCTTCCCCACGCTACTGAGGAGGAGGAGGAGGAGGAAGAGGAGGAGGAGGAGGAGGAGGAGGAGGAGGAGGAGGAGGAGGTGGAGGTGGAGGAGGTAGTGTCGCATGTCCCCTTACTACCTCGTGTTCCTATTGTTGTGCCGTGTTTGGGTGGACAAGAGTTGGGTTTGAGAACGTTACGACTTGCTGCTGGCGATGTCCTCGGCCTGTGTGTGTGTGTGTGTGTGTGTGTGTGTGTGTGTGTGTGTGTGTGTGTGTGTGTGTGTGTGTGTGTGTGGGGAGGCAAACTTAACTGTCTATACATAAGCGTTGTCCTTGATGTCTGTCTGTATGTTTGTGTGTTTGTGTGTGTGTCTGTCTGTCTGTCTGTCTGTCTGTCTGTGTGTCTGGTCAGCGTCTACTTCTCTCAAATATCCGAAGTGTGTTGATTGGAACCGTTTCGATCCGTCCGTTCGTTGTCTTGGTCGCTGGACGGATTCGAATCTAGTCGTGGAAGGTCCGTAGATTTGTTAGACTGAAGTGAATTTTTCCAAACATTTAGACTTCATTAAGACCAGCACGTGTTTTTTTTTTTTTAGTTAATTTTGGGTGGATTGAAAAATTTTAATGACGCGGTTAAACTTATGTAAAAAAAAAAGAAGAAAAAAATTAAGTAGATGAATGAATCCACATATTAAGTTTTTTTGGTTTAGATTATCAATGGAATAATGATGATGATGATGATGATGATGATGATGATGATGATGATGATGATGAAAAACAGCCTTCCAAGAATAAAATCTGGAATGAACGTACGAATCTTTACAAAAAAAAGAAACGAAACGAAATAAAATGGAAGCAACTTTTACGTCGCCTAGACAATCGATCGTATAAATAAGATAAATAAGATTACAATACAAGACAAGATTTATTTAAAAGATAAGACGAAGCAAAAAGAAAAAAGAAACGCATTAAATAAACACGGAAAGCTAAATCAAAATGGAAAACAACGAGAGAGAGAGAGAGAGAGAGAGAGAGAGAGAGAGAGAGAGAGAGAGAGAGAGAGAGAGAGAGAGAGAGAGAGAGAAAGGTAATACAACAGATCAACATATTTTCTCTTCACCACATCTAAAAACAAAAGACAGTCAATAATATTACCTTCCCTCACGTCATCTTATATATATTTCAAGACTAACTTTTGTCTTTCCTCGCAATAGTTCAACGCAAAGGTTGACCACAGCGTGACTCACTAACTCACTCACTCACTCACTGTGTTGCATTGCTGTGGCGGTGACTTACATAATGCGGTGTTGGCTGTGTTGTAAGAGTATTACCACCACCACCACCACCACCACCATTAGGTTACGTGGTGGTGATGTATGCGTTGACGTGTTGGTGTTGAGGTGTTGAGAGAGAGAGAGAGAGAGAGAGAGAGAGAGAGAGAGAGAGAGAGAGAGAGAGAGAGAGAGAGAGAGAGAGAGAGAGAGAGAGAGAAAAAAAAAATGCACAAGGGGGATGGATGTATGGATGGCTCGCTGCTCCCTCCCTGAATATATTTGTAGTGTTTCACCCAGGCGAGGATCAGATGAAACTGCGATGGCCTCCCTGTTATCCACTGGGGCGAGGATAACGTCATCACCATCACCTTCACCGTTATCACCATCATCATCACCATCATCACTGCAGCCTCCACACAGCCGCCCTCAGCTTCGCCGCCTCGTGCCGTTCCCCTTGTGAGGATTGTTAGGTTACGGAGCCGCCTTCCCGTGCAGTGTTCAGGGCCAGGACCGCCTCAGCCTCCCGCCCCTCGCTGCCTCCAGGAGCCTTGCCTCGCCTGGCCCCACCAGGTGCCAGGAACACCCACAACGTGACTGTCGTGTTTGCTTGTTGGTGTGCGTCCAGCGTCATCACCACCATCATCACCACCACCACCACGGACGAAACAGATTGAAACAAACTCCACAAGTGCCAGGAGCAGCGAGGAAGGGAAGAAGGGAGGAAGGGAGGATGGGAGGGTGAGAGGCAGGGAGGGAGAGAGGGAGGGAGGGTGGAAGGGGGCTGCCAGCCACCCGCCCGGGCAGGCGTCAAGTGCCTAAATTTATGTTGCATTCGTAATGATGTGTTTTAATGTTCCGCCGCGGAATGGAACATCCTGCAGCCACCACGGTGACGGAGGCGGCGTGTGACGAAGGGCCTGGGTCATGAGGGTGCAGGAGCCACGGCCAGGGCTCCGGCAGGGACGGTTTTAGCGGCTAGCGATGGCTGGCTGCTGCTGCTGCTGCTGCTGCTGCTGCCGAGTGGTGGTGGAGCGGCCAGAATGACTCAGGCTGAGGCAGTAGTGGCGGTGAAGCCCACGGGGCGGAGTGTGGCGGCGGTGGCGGTGCGGGGCTTTGGTGGGTTTTTGTGTGTGTCGCGCGGCCTTACAAAAGAAGCTGATGGACCTGCCTCCTGCACGAGTGATGGACACCACCGGCAGGAGGACTGACGAAGGTGGTGGTGGTGGTGGTTTTGGCGGAAGGTTTGCCTTGGTGTGGTGTGAGAATGTCTTGATATTGGAAAACATGGAATGAAACACCACCACCACCACCACCACCACCCTGACAACAGTGATGACGGAAGTGTTGCACGTGTGTGTGTGGTGAGCCTCGTGACGGCCTGCCTGGCCAAGCAGTGCCCTGTCCTACTGACAACACCAAGCAGGGAGGTGGTGACTCCCAGGGCTCGTGCTGCGGCAGGGAGCGGCGACTCAGTGTCATGGTAACAAGCACAACTGACCACCTTGTGAGCGTGGCTCGTAGCGGGGCAGCGGCCGGGGCTGTGTGTGTGTTACATGGTGTTGGCGGGGCGGGTCGTCCAGGACTTGGTGAGGCTGTGGTCATTACTCCCGGAATGGGGTGCTGCCAGGGGCGGGGCGGGGCGGGGTGGGGCAGGAGGTGAACGCAAAGGTGCTGTCTGTAATACGGTTGTGAAGTGGCACAGCGTAGTGTGGCGCCGCGCCATTATGTCACTCAACACAGGCCGCGTGCATGCACACCCCACCACCATTACACCCTACACCCTACACACAGTCCACCACACGCAACACTCTCCCACACCACACAACACAATACCTTCGCTCTTTACACTCTCCCTCTCTCTTTCCCAGCTTCCATCCTCCCTCCTCAGTTTCCCTCCATCCTCCCCAGCCACAGTTTCCCCGCGGCAGTGACCACCCAGACCACAGGGAGCCTTGGGAACGCCCTCCGTGACGCCACACCAAACCACACACCAGAACATACCCAAGTAATTGCTACTAATTGACACGTAACTGATAAATGATAACGTGTGACGATGATTAGTGGGTAACAATGATGACTGGGGTGATTGGTGCTAATGAGGCGCCCCTAAAACACCTGGTTGGTAATAAGGGACATGAAGGAGGCAGGTAAACAGGTGGGAGTATTAATGAAGTGAGCGGCAGGTGTCAGGGTGGGAGGCAGGATGGATGGGGTGTTCGGGTCGCTATTTCTGGGTGTCTTAATGCCTCTCTTGGCCTGGCTTCAAGTCGTAAGGTAAACTACGTTGACCGATGATCTTGTTTATGTAGTGTAACGTGATCCGCCGGAAGCAGCACGACACACACGCCTTCCCTAAACATAGACAGAACGAGGCGGCAACACGACACAACACAACGCAACAACACAACAACACAACAGTCAGTCAGTGAGTGGCTTGTTTACCCCAGCCATGTTGTAGCTTCCTGAGGGTCGATCTTAGACAGAGGTAACTGTTCATTAAGGGAACAAGAACGCTACTCTGAGAACACTTGAAGAACACCGCCACTGAGGGAAACACTGCTGGGAAGAACTGATAACTGAAGGGAATTTTGAAAGAACATTTGTAACAGATAATATGTGATTGGTATATAACTTTGCTAACCAAGTAACTCTATTGACAGAAGGATGTTAAAGTGTTATATAGTGAACAAGATTATAGTGAGGGGTTTGGCGGGAGGAGGAGAGGAGAGGGGAAAGGGAAGGGGAGGGGGAAAGGGAAGGGGAAGGGGAAAGGGGGAAAGAAGGAAGGAGTGTATATTGACATGTTGAGCTCAATTTAAGTTCATCGTGATTAGTTTTTCTCTATGTATCATTTACGTGTTTTTATTCTTATTATCATTTGTCTTTGCCTTCCACCTCGTTCATTCGTCTTCTGCCTTTTGTCCCTCCTTCGTCTTGGCTAACGAGGCAGCCTTGAGACCCTGAATCTGGCACTGTTTTCTTGTGGCACTTTATGCAGAGTTGATAGTGCTGATGTGTGTGTGTGTGTGTGTGTGTGTGTGTGTGTGTGTGTGTGTGTGTGTGTGTGTGTGTGTGTGTGTGTGTGTGTTGCCATGTCGGACAAATTACTCAACTAATGTGTGTTTGTGTGTGTATGTGTGTTACCAGGTATGGTGTATTAGTGTGTGTATGTGTGTCTACGTACGTACATGTGTGTGCGTTACTAATTAGAGCAAGGTGTTCACTCTCCCTTCCTACACCTTGAGGGCGCCACTTAGCGGGAGAGGTAGCGGCGGGAGGGCGTGGAGGAAGGAAGAGGAAGTAAGAGTGACCTCCATTCCACCTCTTCCTCTCTTCCTCTCTCTCACTCACTCACTCACTCACTCACTCACTCACTCACTCACTCACTCACTCACTCACTCCCACAGACGGTATAAAGTTCCACCCATATCTCTCCCCTTCCTTTCCCTATTCCGTCTCTTCTCTTCCCTTCCTTTCCCTTCTTTTCCTTCCCTTCCCATCCCATCTAGTTCCATCCATCCACCCTCCGCTCAAAAATCCAAACACACACACACACACACACAACACACACACACACAGACACTTTACACAACAAATAACTCTCTCTTGAAGCTCCTCTCGCGTCCCACAGCCTCCCACAGACGCCCCACAGCATCTCAGGGGCACATTAGGGACCCCGACACCCCCTTACGACACTATGCAAGGGGGAACTAAAATAATAGGAAGGTTATATAGTCTCCCTAAAGAACATGAGTTAGCTTTCCTACCCCCACATAAAGCACAATGTAGTATATCGATCCTTTAGTGAGTAGCCGTGACTAGTGTGGGGGGGGAGGAGGGGGAGGGGAGAGGGGTCTGAGGGGAGTTTCGAATACAAGGGGAGCAGGGAAGAGGCAAAGGAAGGGGTAGGGGTGTAGAGGCAGGGACCAGTATTTGGGGAGTGAAAGATGTTGTTAGGAATGTATACTCCTTGTTTTGGGGGAATGGGGAAGGCTGTTCTAATGGGTTTGGGGAGGTGGGGAATGCCGGGGAAGGGGGAGGGGGAGGGGTTGGGGAAGACAGTGAGGGAGAGGAGAAAGGGGAAAAGGAGGAGGTGGAGAGAAATTGATGGAAGATAATAGGGTAAGATTGGATGGTTTTCAGAGAGGGATGACTAAGGGAGAGAGAGAGAGAGAGAGAGAGAGAGAGAGAGAGAGAGAGAGAGAGAGAGAGAGAGAGGAGGGGAGTAGGTAAAGAAAGGGAGGATAGAACTCAGTCACTTCACTTACTCAATATCTCTCTCTCTCTCTCTCTCTCTCTCTCTCTCTCTCTCTCTCTCTCTCTCTCTCTCTCTCTCTCTCTCTGCATCTGGTAGTGACACTTTGCGTTTCTTTTCATGTCAAACTTTCTTTCTTAAACACACATTCTCTTCCTCTGTGTGTGTGTGTGTGTGTGTGTGTGTGTGGTGTTTCATAAATCTGTGTATCTATCTCTCTGTCTGTCTGTTTGTTTTTTTGTTTGTCTGTTTGTTTGTCTGTGTGTGTTTCCTTTGCATCTGAAGCCGACGAAAGAAAGGAAGGAAGGAAGGAGGAAAAATAATTCAATGTTTTACTCAGGATGAAGATGTGAGGAGAAACAGCGTTGTGTGTGTGTGTGTGTGTGTGTGTGTGTGTGTGTGTGTGTGTGTGTGTGTGTTGTTTCGTCATATATTTTATTGTTCTTGTTGTTTTTATTTTATTTATTGATTTATTTATTTATTTCTATATTTCCCTCTTCCTTCCTTCCCCTTTCTGAGAATTTCCTTCTTGTTTCCTCCGTGACATTATTTTTCCCCTCGACACTCAAGCGAATTATGAGGAAGGAAATATCTGTGTGTGGCGGAGGAGGAGGAGGAGGAGGAAGAGGAGGAGGAGGAGGAGGAAGAAGAAGAAGAAGAAGAAGAAGAAGAAGACAGGTGGAATAAGGTGGATGACTATGGCAGAGGGTTAGAGAGAGAGAGAGAGAGAGAGAGAGAGAGAGAGAGAGAGAGAGAGAGAGAGAGAGAGAGAGAGAGAGAGAGAGAGACCAATTCAGTGTCACCTATCTTATACCCATCCCTCTCTCACTTCTTTCTCTATTATTACTCTCACTGGCAGGGGCGTGGAGACAAGAAAGAGAGAGAGAGAGAGAGAGAGAGAGAGAGAGAGAGAGAGAGAGAGAGAGAGAGAGAGAGAGAGAGAGAGAGAGAGAGAGAGAGATGATCTAAGTGTTGCCTTCCCCCTTTGTTATGCTGTGGATACTAGGGCGAAAGAAGAGGAGGAAAGGGAGGAAAGGGAAGGGAAGGGAGAGAGTGAGGGGGGGAAGGGGGGGAGTGCCACGGTGCCAGGAGCCGCGTGCCATCGGGGGGCGCTGCAGGGGTCGTCTCTTTTCAGGCAGTGTTGTGATGATAGTGTCCAGGTAGTGTTAAAGGGGGGGAGGGGGCGTGGGCGTGGGCGTGAGGAGTCATTAGTCACCTTACCTGTGCCCCTTACCTGTTCATTAAGGGAAGGGTGAGGAGGTTGCTTCTTACTTTACTGTCTGGTTGTTGTTTTTTTGTCTTCCATATTTTTATTTTATTTTATTAATTGTCTTATTTCATTTTT
>JAPQNM010000049.1:11927462-11934962 GCA_029783475.1 Metacarcinus magister
CCCTTCCCCTCCCCTTCCCTTCCCCTTCCCCTCCTCTTCCCCCCCCCTCCCCTCCTTCCCCCTCCCTTTCCACACCACAACAAACACGTCTCGCCCACAAGAATGAGTCACGAAAGTCTATATTACATAAACAACACACGCTAGCATCGACCTTGTTCACACTCGCCTTCTAAATCAAGCAGAAGCAGAGGTAGTAGTAGTAGTAGTAGTGACGAGCCTAAAATGATTCAACTTTATTTATTTTATTTATTTATTATTATTATTATTATTATTGGTGTTTTTGTATATATTTATTTATTTGTATTCTCTCTCTCTCTCTCTCTCTCTCTCTCTCTCTCTCTCTCTCTCTCTCTCTCTCTCTCTCTCTCTCTCTCTCTCTCTCTCTCTCTCTCGCCTTGTTTTGTTGTGTTTATTCGCTGCGTCATCAATGTGTGTGTGTGTTTGTGTTTGTTTGTGTGTGTGTTTGTTTTTTGTTTTATCATGTGTTTTATTTATATGTTTGTGTTGATATTATGGTGTTTGAATGATGTGATTTTGCTTGTTTTTTTCTTTCTTTCTCTTTTCTTCGTTTTTTTTCCTCTTTTCTTCGTGTTGTTGTTGTTTTTGTTTTGTTATCTAAGTGGTATGAGTGGTGTAGTTTAATCACCTAATTAACGACAGGTAAGAGTGAGTCATTAGGTGAGTGGAGGAAAGTGAGTTGTCGTCCTCCTCCTCCTCCTCCTCCTCCTCCTCCTCCTCCTCCCCCTTCTCCTCCTCCTCTCCTCCTCCTCCTCCTCCTCCTCCTCCTCCTCCTCCTCCTCCTCCTCCTCGTTTTGTTGCCATTACTCATCATCTCCATCGTCACCTGCTTTGCTTCTTTCCCTTCTTCTTCTTCTTCTTCTTCTTTATCATCATCATCTTCGTCTTATTATTACTATTATTACTATTTTTATTTATTTATTTATTCATTTATTTATTTATTTATTTATTTAGGTTCCCTTGCATCACTGTCCTTGCCTTGCCTTATCTGTCAAGGTGTTCTCTGCCACCTGTCAACCGCACTGACTCACCCCCTCCTCCTCCTCCTCTCCTCCCCTCCTCCTCCTCCTCCTCCTCCTCCTCCTCCACACATACCAAACACACACATAAGGTCACCAGTGTTTTTTTTTTCTTCTTCTGTTTTTTTGCATCACCTCCGTCAAGTTACAGTAAACATGACCAGGTGTTGATTTACCTGTACTAATGAGAGGTGTTTTATTATTATTATTATTATTATTATTATTATTATTATTATTATTATTAGTGTGGTGGAGTTGTTGGCACTTGACTCTATCGATGTGTGTTTGTGTTTTGTGTGCGTGTGCGTGTGTGTGTGTGTGTGTGTGTGTGTGTGTGTGTGTGTGTGTGTTTATCTTGTGAGTGTTTTATGTGTGTAGAAAATGCTTGCTTGGTGAACAATTTAAGGCAACAAGTATAGATAGGAAAAGAACAACTGGCAGAGCAAAGAATTTAAAGGAATATTTTAAGGAACCAAAACAACCAAAAAATAAAAAAAAAAAAAAAAAAAAACCACCCAGTCTAAAGTTTCGGTATCAGGACACAGCTGGACTTAAAAGGACACGTGACACCTTAGCACTGTGACCTTGAAGACGAGAGTGTTTTAAAGGATAATTAAGGACATTTAAGGACATTTATAAGGATATGTTAGGGCAGAAAAGGATGACAGGATGGAAGGAAGGAAGAAAAAAAGAAAAAGAAAGAAAGGAAGGAAAGAAGGAAGGAAGGGATGGAGGGAAGCTTATCTACATCAAAGAGAGAGAGAGAGAGAGAGAGAGAGAGAGAGAGAGAGAGAGAGAGAGAGAGAGAGAGAGAGAGAGAGAGAGAGAGAGAGTTATGTTGACGAGAAGTGACGAATGATAGACAAGGCGCCTCAAGGATTACCCAAAGGAGGAGGAGGAGGAAGAGGAGGAAGAGGAGGAGGAGGAGGAGGAGGAGGAGGAGACAGGTGTTTGACGAGGGGCACAGAGCAGAGTCACATCCCTTGCCTGCCCACCCACAGCGGGCCACACCTAAGAAGCCACACTTGTCTCATGCATCATCACCACACACACTCTCTCTTATTTCTCTCTCTCTCTCTCTCTCTCTCTCTCTCTCTCTCTCTCTCTCTCTCTCTCTCTCTCTCTCTCTCGCGTTCTTGTGTATATATATTTGGGGCAATTTTTTTTATACTTCCCACAAAAATCCCCTTCCTCCCTTCCCTTTCCTCCCCTTTTCTCCCCTTTTCTCCCCTTAGGTGTCTGTCCTCGCCCCTTAAGGTCACAGTTTAGTCTCGGCGAGTCTTTAAGATCTCGCGAGGACTGACTGACTGACTGTGAGGGAGGAAGGTGAGGGGAAGGGAGGATGTAAGGATGAAAATGAGGCGTTAGTCATCTCCTCTATTACCTCTTTCTCCTCCTCCTCCTTTTCCTCCTCCTCCTCCTCCATTTCCTCCTCTTCCTTTTCACTGTATTTTGTTGTTTATTGTTTCTTAGGAGGATGAGAGGAAAGATAGAAGGAAAAAAGGAAGAAGTAGAGAGGAAGATAAAGTTAGAATAAGAGAAGTGGGAAGTGATGGAATAAAGAAGGAGGAACGAAAAGAGAAGGAAGGAGAATGTGAAAGTGGATGAGAGAAGTGGAGGAGGAACGGAAGAAGGAAATAAAAGTGATGATGGAAGGAGAAGAGAGGGAAGGGAAGGGAAGGGATGGGGGAAGGGAAAGGGTAAAATACGAGAGAGAGAGAGAGACAGAGAGAGAGAATTAAAGATAAGAGCAAGAGGTTAGGGCGTGGCATGATGCTACAGTAACCAACCCACCAACGCCACCACTCATTCTAAGGGCGTGGCGGTGAGGCTGTGAGGTGATGAGGTGATGAGGTTATGAAGGAGGTAAAGGAAGCATCAATGAGTCCTAAGAAGTGACTCTAAAGATGAAGGATGAGGTGAAGGAGGTGGTGAAGGAGGGAGTGAAAGAACAGTGAAGCAGTGATGTGAATGAAGGAAGGAAGCAAAGGAGGGAATGAATGAACAGGTAAAGAAGGAGGTGAAGATGGAGGAACAGTGATGAATGGTGATAAGGAATTAGGTAAGAGAAGTGAAGGAGGAGGAGGAGGAGTATATATTGCAAAAGGTGAAAGAAATGATGAAAGGATGGAAGTGAAGGAAGAAAGGATACATAAGAAAGGGGAGAAATAAAATAAGGAAGGAAGGAGTAAGGAATTGGTGATGTTTAAGAAGAAAAGGAAGGTAGGAACAGTAAGAGGAAAGAGAAGAAAGGAAGGAGAGAGGAAGAAACAAAAAACACGTAAAAGATAGACGAAGGAAGGAAAGAAGGAAGGAGGAAAAGAATTAGAACATAAACAAAAGAAAGAAAAAGGAAGATAAATTGAAACAAGACAAAGGAAAGGAGAATAAATACACATATAAAAGAAAAGCGAAAGAAGGAAGGAAGGAAGAAAGAATAGAGAGAACGAAATCAGGAATAGAAAAAAATAAATAAATATATATATATAACTAAAAGTCACTCTTCATATATATAATTTCTCTCCTCATAAGACCCAAAAATTTCCACCTCAAATTTCTTTCCCAAAATCACACGAAATTATATCAAAAAATTATCTCTAAAATCATGTTCATTTTCTTGTTCTGGGAAGGTTATCAGGAGAGAGAGAGAGAGAGAGAGAGAGAGAGAGAGAGAGAGAGAGAGAGAGAGAGAGAGAGAGAGAGAGAGAGAGAGAGAGAGAGAGAGATGAGGGGGGGGGCAATATAGTGTGTGTGGGTGCGTGTGTGTGGGTGTGTGTGTGTGTGAATATAAAACGCACACAGACAGGTTGGAAGAGTTTGTAATCATGAAATTTAAAGCACACTCACGCCCCTCACTCACCCCCAACGCCCCTTCCACCCCCACCCCCCTTTAGGCCTCCCTTAGGACACCCTCAACCCTTCCTTTCCCTTCCCTTCCCTTCCCTTCCCTTCCCTTCCCTTCCCTCCCTTCCTTCCCCCATGCTTCCCTTCCCTTCCCTTCCCTTCCCTCCCTTACCCTTCCCTCCCTTCCCTTCCCTTCCCATCTCTTCCCTTCCCTTCCCTTTAGCAGTCCCTTCACCCCTTCCACACCACCCCTCCCCTCTTCCCCTCCCCTCCACCCATTCCCTCATCCCCGCCCACCCGCCCCGCCCCCTCACGCCCACCACACCCTCACATCACCCTTCATCGTCCTTACTCACGATTTTAAGAGTATAAGGAACGTATAAGAAGATTCGATCCTCCTCCTCCTCCTCCTCCTCCTCCTCCTCCTCCTCCTCCTCTTCCTCCTCCTCTCCTCCTCCTCCCTCCTCCTCCTGTACATCCTCTTCCTCCTCCATATCCTCCTTCAGAAAGATTGTAACAAATTCTCTCATAGGCAAGAGACCACACAGAAAGAAACTACTCCGGAGGTGGAGGAAGGAAGGAAGGAGGGAGGAGGGGAGAGGTGGAGGAAAGAAGGAGGAGGGGAGAGGTGGAGGAAAGAAGGAGGAGGGGAGAGAGAGAGAGAGAGAGAGAGAGAGAGAGAGAGAGAGAGAGAGAGAGAGAGAGAGAGAGAAAGGAGGCTCTAATATCCATGTTTAGCAGAAAGGGGAGGAAGAACTGTCTCTCTGTTGCAGTAGGAAGAGACCACTGTCCTCCTCCTCCTCCTCCTCCTCCTCCTCCTCCTCCTCCTCCTCCTCCTCCTCCTCCTCCTCCTCCTCCTCCTCCTCCCTTATATAGAGGTGGGTAGATCACGCTCCTCTCAGTCACTCACCCTCCTGAAAGAGAGAGAGAGAGAGAGAGAGAGAGAGAGAGAGAGAGAGAGAGAGAGAGAGAGAGAGAGAGAGAGAGAGAGAGAGAGAGAGATCTGTTTTGGAAGTGAAAGAGGGAACCTTATCTCCTGCTTGGTGAGGAAAGGTGGAAAGACTGTCTTGAGGAGGAAGAGGAAGAAGAGGAGGAGGAGGAGAGAGGAGGAGGAGGAGGAGGAGGAACCGGTCGGGCAGGCAAATGTGAGTCACGGGGAGGAAGAGGAGGAGGAGGAGGAGGAAGAGGAAGAGGAGGAGGAGAAGGAGGAGGAGGAGGAGGAGGAGGAGGAGGAGGAGGAGGAGGCACTGTGTTTGTGAATCGTGAGTCTGTCTGTCAGTCGCCAAGGATTATGGAAGGAAGGAAAGAAGGAAGGAAGGAAGGAAGAAAAAAATAAGGAGAGGAATGGAGATAAGGAGTAAATATGGAAAAGAAAGAAGATATGAAAAGGAAAGAAGAGAGAGAAGGAAAAACAGAAAAGAATAGAAGGGAAGAGGCGAGAAATTGAGATTAGGAGGAAATAAGAAAGGGAGGAAGGAGAGATAGAAAAAAAGGAGGAAGAGGAGGAGGAAGAGGAGGAGGAGGAGGAGGTTGTAAGAGGTCAATGGTTAGTCGTGCAGTATGTGACTTGTGGCTTGTGATGTTCTTGCCTCTTTTTTTCCCCCTTTTTTTCCCTTTCTTTTTATAGTTTTTTTCCCCTCTGCTTTATTTTATTATTTTTTTTTTTTCCTGTTTTCTTTCTTTTGTTTGTATATTTTTTTCTTTTTTCCTTTTCTTGTATTTCTTTTTTCCTTTTTTTGTTTTATTCTTATTGTATTTTTTTTTTTTACTTTTTACTTTATTTTATTGTGTTTCTATTTTAATTTTTTTTTTATTCTATTTAATTTCTTTTCATTTTTACTGTATTTTTTTTTTTCGTTTTTTATTTCCTTCGTTTTTATTGCCATTATGTTTCGTTTTTCTTTCATTCTTCTTCATTTTTTATTTATTTATTTATTTTTGTTTTATATTATGCTCACTAATTTTCTTTTTTTATTGTTATTTTCTACGTATTTATATTTCTCTTTATTTATCTACATATTTTTGTTTCATCTATTCTTTCGCTTTTCTTCCTCTTCATCTCATTCTTTGTTTCTTCTTCTTCTTCTTCTCTTCTTCTTCTTCTTCTCTTTTTTTTCTTGTCTTGTCTTGTTTTTGTTTTCTTAATGTGGGTAATCGTGCGTCTCATTCTCCATTCTCTTCTAATTATCTTTTATTCACTTTTCTTTATATTCCCTTTATTTCCATTTATTACTTATTCTTTTCTTTTTATTCAATTATCACTTTTTCTTATTTGCATTCTATAATTCTTGTCTTTCATTCCTTTCTTCATTTCTCTCTATCTCTTCTTTATTATTTTTTCTCCATCTCTTTTCTTCTATCATTCTCATCTTTCATTCCTTTTCTTCATTATTTTCCTCTTTATTAATTTCTCTATCTCCTCCCTTCTAACATTCTCATCTTTCATTACTTTCCTATCTCTCCTCTTTATTCATTTTTCTCCATCTCCTTCCTTCTATCTTTGTCTTCCTCCCTCAACAAGGTGTGTGAGTCGCCATCTTGTAATAAAAAAAATTAAAAAAAAATAAAAAAACTAGACAGCTGTTTGAATTACATTGTCATTTTCATCTTTTTTATTTTTTTATTTTTTGCTCTTTTTTTTTACACTTTTTTTTTTTTGTATAACCTCGTGGCATTGACTTGGGTTCTAAATAGGGAAAGTTTCATACGAGAGAGAGAGAGAGAGAGAGAGAGAGAGAGAGAGAGGAGAGAGAGAGAGAGAGAGAGAGAGAGAGAGAGAGAAGAGAGAAAGAGAGAAGAGAGATAGCTTTTAAATGGAGGAAATTATCTTTAAACTACTATGGCGGAAACACTTCTTGGTCTAGTGAACAAAAATTATGCCACAATTACCAAGTGCAGAGAGGAGGAGGAGGAGGAGGAGGAGGAGGAGGAGGAGGAGAGGGAGGGGACATTGCTACAGGGAGGCGGGAGGACGGAGAGACGAGAGAGAGAGAAACAAAACGTCCCCCCCATGTTGCTTCCTGTATGACTCATCCCTTCCCTCCCTTCCTCCCTTCCCTTCCTTCCCTCCCTCCCTCCGTTCTCCAGGGTCACAGGTGTGCAAGAGGCAGGTAAGCAGGTGAGCAGGTAAGCGGGCCACTGCAGTTTCGTGTAGTAAAAGATAAAAGTTGTCACGCAAAGCTATTACGTATGTATTTGCAAATCAATAACTCCTCCTGTTATGTGACGCTGCAAATGACGTTGTAAGGTTACGTCACGGGGTTGGGTGGGTGAAGGGGGGTGAGGGTTGGTTGGTTGGTTGGTTTTGGGGGACGCACTCACCTGGAGACACCTGCCTGTAGGAGGGGTGAGGGGTGAAGGGTGAGGCAGGGTCAAGAGGGAGGAAATGAAGAGGTAGAATTGTAGACAAGGTTGGATTAGGGTATAAAAGAGAGAGAGAGAGAGAGAGAGAGAGAGAGAGAGAGAGAGAGAGAGAGAGAGAGAGAGAGAGAGAGAGAGAGAGAGAGAGAGAGAGAGAGTGTGTGTGTGTCAAATTTTTCAACCAGACAGATGGAGAGAAGGTAGATAATGTGAGATAATAAGTACAGGGTAGAGGTGCAGGTAGGTACGAATGGAGGAA
>JAPQNM010000049.1:11944962-11972462 GCA_029783475.1 Metacarcinus magister
TTCCCCTTACCTGTGTTTACCTGTATCTTACCTGGCTTTTGGGGTCTGTGATGTAGCCTTTTTTCTCTCCCCTTTTTGTTGTTGTTGTAGAAGAAATGTTTAGTGTGTGTGTGTGTGTGTGTGTGTGTGTGTGTGTGTGTGTGTGTGTGTGTGTGTGTGTGTGTGTTGCATTGCAGTGGTGTAGTTTGCCGTTGCATTGATTAAAGGAATAAATTGTGACCTGGCTTAGTGGAGGCCTGCCAGTCCCCTCCACACACACACACACACACACACACACACACACACACACACACACCACACACACACACACACACACACACTCACCTGGATTATAACCCTCCACCCGTTGAACGATGGCTGGAGGAGGAGGAGGAGGAGGAGGAGAAGAATAATGATGCAGTAAGACAAGAAGACGAAGAAGAGTAAAATATAGATCTTGGAAGAACTAAACAGGTGGAAAAACAATGATAAAATGATGAATATGCAAAAAAAAATAATGATGAATATTATTTATAACGCCATTATTTACTTTGGCTTCAAAAAAAAAGTAAATTAGAGAGAGGGAGAAGGAAACCTAAATACAAGGCGGAGCGGGGAGGAAAATATGAAGGGAAAGGGAGGAAGGGGAATGCTTTAGAATGTGGAGGGGAAACAAGGGGAAGGGAGGGGAGGAGGAAGGGGGAAACAAGACACAAGTGAGGTGGAAACTATTGAGGAATGATGGTTTAGGAAGGGAAAAAAGGCAGAGGGGAAAAATTGAGGGAAGGGAGTAAAGAAATAAAAAAAGAAACATAGAGAGAAGAGGGAAGGAAAGAGAAGGGAGAGGAATGAAGGAAGGAAGAAGAAGATTGATTATGAATGGAGAGGGGAAAAAAGAAGGGGAGGGGAAAGGGGGAGTTGTTGGGGGTGTCCAGTGCATGTTTGTCGTTCACTGCGGCATTTTGGGAGTGAGGGGAAGTGAGGGGAGTGGTGGTGGTGGTGGTGGTGTTAAAAGTCGTATCCTGCAAATATTTATACAATGATATACATACGTTCGTTTTATGCTCTCTCTCTCTCTCTCTCTCTCTCTCTCTCTCTCTCTCTCTCTCTCTCTCTCTCTCTCTCTCTCTCTCTCTCTCTCTCTCTCACCTGCCACTCGAAGAAAGACTCATTTTATCTCTCCTCCACTTCTCTTCCCCTCCTTGTACATTCCCCTCCCTTCTTTAACTCTCTCCTCTCCCCTTCACCTCCCCTTCACCCCTCCTTCTCTCCCCTCTTCTTCCCCTCTTTCACTCTTGTGCCGCCCTCAAGGCATTCACAAAATACGTGTTGACTTGGATAAAAATATTCTGTAAAGGAGAGGGATGAGAGGGAAGGTGAGTGAGGCCTCTCTTCCTCTCCCCTCTTACACACACACACACACACACACACACACACACACACACACACACACACACATACAGATATTCATTGTTTTACTTGTCTTTTATTCTCTCTCTCTCTCTCTCTCTCTCTCTCTCTCTCTCTCTCTCTCTCTCTCTCTCTCTCTCTCTCTCTCTCTCTCTCTCTCTCTCTCTATTATGCCAAGACTGGCTTAAGCCATTTATGTCTTTTTCACATGTTAAAGTTGTGAATAAAAGTACTGAATCTGAATCTGAAATCTCTCTCTCTCTCTCTCTCTCTCTCTCTCTCTCTCTCTCTCTCTCTCTCTCTCTCTCTCTCTCTCTCTCTCTCTCTCTCGCTCAATATATTCTCACCCTTGACCTTGGGAAAGTTAACTCAGGCTCTGCAACGCCAATCAAGGTGAAAGAATCACACCTCCACCTCCTCCTCCTCCTCCTCCTCCCCTCCTGCACTGCGTCCCTTCCACCTCACTGATTCTCTTGCTTCACCACTTGTATTTTCTCCTCCTGTTCCATCCTTTTATTCCACCTCATGTCTCCCTCTCCACCAGTGTCTGTTATTTGAGAGAGAGAAAAGAAAAAGAGAGAGTAGGTTTGTAAGAAAATACAAAGAGAGAATGTGGAAATATTGTGATAAATTGAGAAAGGGGAGAAGAGGTAAAAAGTGCAGCGATGGGTAGATGAAGGGAAGGAGGGAGACGAGGAGGAAGTGTTAAGGGAGGGAAGGAAGAGAAGCATGCAGTGTTGCGTGGTCAGGTCAAGGTCACGATGAAGGGAAGGTTGACATAATAACGAGGGAGGAAATTTTTATTCATCGTTAATGTTATTCGTTGTGTCGTGTCGTTGGTGCGTGTTATGTCGTCGCGTCGCCGTGGTTAGGAAGGGTAAGGGCACTCCCACGCGGCCTGGGAGGTGGTGGTGGGGGGGCGTGTTGTGCCGTGTCTCTGCGGACCACTGTGTTTACCTTGCTGTCCGCTGGTCCGTCCCTTTTGTCTACTGTGACGGGACGCGGGCCGCCACCTGGTTCTGGTTTCCGTGATTGGTGATTGGATGGGGGGGAGGGGGTCAGGGGGGCTCGCTGGTCATGTGTGGGTCACCTTTCGTTTTTTGTTGTTTGTTGTGTAACTGAATTGTTTCCTCCCGGTGCAGCAGACTAGTGTTACAGTGTTGTACATAAGTGTTGAGCGTCACGTGCACAGTACCTGAGTCGTGCAGTGTGCCGTGTGAACCTTTGAGTGGTGAACAGTGAGTGCTTGTCAGCC
This sequence comes from Metacarcinus magister, assembly GCA_029783475.1. NCBI lineage: Eukaryota > Metazoa > Arthropoda > Malacostraca > Decapoda > Cancridae > Metacarcinus > Metacarcinus magister. The sequence goes on from JAPQNM010000049.1 coordinate 11,947,607, forward strand.
GCAGCCATGCTGACGGTGCAGGCGATGATCCACGGCCAGGATGCAGGGGCCGCGCTGAGGAAACCTGATAAGTCGAGTGGCGTTGGCAACAAAGGAAAACGGAAGAGTGGCAGGAAAAAGAAAGACGCCGCTGCTGGCGGGGATGACATCATCGGCGACATATTCGTTGAAGTTCCTCATGAAGCCTCGCCTCGCAGAGTGCCTGAGCCTGGCTCGGTGGTGGCTCGTGAGTGGCTGCTACTGAAAAACACCGAGCTGCAGGATGAACCAAGATCGCCGCCCAACAAGGCCACGAAGGAACGAGGCAACTCCTTCAGTGGGCGTCCCTACCAGTACCCCGCCGCCCCGCCCAGCCTGGTGCCCGTCCGGAGAAAAGATTCGCGTCCCACCAAAAGTAACCGAACCAAAGATGCCAATGGGAACAGAATAGTGAAGGGGCTGCGTGGCTGCGGCGGCGGCGTACAAGAGAACGTTCACGCGGAGGTCAACGAGGAGGTGGTCGCTAAGATGTATAGAAGCGCGCCGCCTGAAGAACGAGAGGAGGCGCCGCGGCCAAGCGACATCACACTCATAAGAGTGCAGCCTCCAACAGACGCTGCCGGCGAGGCGCCCGGCGCGGAAAACCCTTCACGCATACCCAGAAAGGGCAGCCTCCACTTCACTCCAGAAGTGACCTTCGAGGAAGGCAAAGAGAAGCTGAGCGGCGCCAGCGTATCTCCGGGCGTGAAGCGTCACAGCTCCAGCAGAAGCACTGGCTCTGAAGGCAGCTCTCTTCGGCGGCGGCGGCGCGGCACCTCCCGCAGCAGCGCCGCCACACAGACACCCACCGGCTCTCACTCAGAGCTGCCGGACTGCACCATTCCCCCAGAGAAACGGACGTCCTTCAAGAGCCACGAGGCGCCTCCGAGCCAGGCCGAGGAGCCGCCTCCCCGTAAGGACCTGACGGGCAGCATCCCCGGCGCCTCCCTCTTGATGAAGTTGGTGATGCCACGAGAGAAGCGTTCCAGCAAACACTCTGGAGGCTCCCCGCCTCGTGAGGGAACCCAACACACATCCGTCCCCCCACACACCCGGACCCCCTCCTCCCCATCAATGCCATGGTTCTGGCCGCCCTTACGTCACATCGAGGCCATGGCCACCCTACATTCTGTCTTCCCCACAACAAAGGGGGCGCCGCCCCAACCCAGCCCTGGATGCCAGGGTGTGGCCGCGGGGGGCGGGGAGGCGGGGGCTCCTGGGGGCATGGCTATGTTCCCGGGCGATGTAGTGCCTTTTCCTCCCAGGGCGGCGCCTCCGGTGCCCCGCCAGGTGCAGGGTGACCAGCTGAGCCTGTCCAGCCTTAACAGCAGCCTGGCGGGACACACGTACGAACAGGTGAACTTCGTCATTGAGCCGCCCATCTGTGAGTATCGTGAAAACGAGTATGAACTCAGTAAGTCTGTTTCTGAAGACATTCATTCTTATCATATTGATAAAGAGGATGTCATACCCAAAGAATCCTACTTAGTCCCTCGACGGAGCAGCGACAGTCGTGTGGCGGAGGTGGCGGAGCGGGCACGGACCAGACGGACCTCACGTCGGAAAAGGAAGAAATCCCGCTGCGCCGCGACCATCACCGACGAGTGTCTGGTGGGTGACTTCCTGCACCCCAGCGCTCGGCTGTGCCACCAAGACCAGGTGTCGAAGATCACTCGGCACTTTTCCCACAGTGAGGAGGATGAAGGTGGTGTTCTCTCATCCCCGGCCACGCCCCCGCTCTCTCCTGCGGTCAGCGTGGCGCACCGTGATCTGAGATGGTCCTCAACAACCTGCAGCAGCAGCAGCAGCGCATTCGGTGAGCGTCACATCGCCACGTTGGAAAAGCCCATCACTTTGGTGTCCGAGACCACCCTGGAGCTGGGTCGATCACCGTCTGTTTCACCTCCAGTGCCTGAATGCCCACCAGGGTGCGTGTCACCTCAGGCCTCCTCGGCCCACGTCGTCACCAGAGATGCCGCCTTCATACACCGACTTCTCACCCTCGTGAAGGAAGACGGGGCGCAGACCAGCAGCTCAGGCGGCCCGGGGCCTCCAGACACACGCCTCAACATCCGGCGGCGGGGCGTGTACGTCCCCGTGGACACAGAATCTGACACAGGTGTGACGTCAGAGCCAGAACCCAGCAGGGGGCCGCGGGTGACACCCAGCCCCGACCCCAGAAGTGAAGGGGACACTTACTGGCCCCGCAGGACTTCCCTGGCAAGCTCCATGGGGGACAGGCGGCTGTGTCCTGTGCACGGTGCAACCAGCCCTCACCACGCGAGCCTCGCTGCAGCGTCACAGAGGCGGCGCCTCCGTCGTGCCTCCCTGCCTGTCCCCGTCCCCCAAGAACCACGACCGACCTTCTTCCAGCGCCTCCGTCGGTCACTCCGGCGGAGTAGAAACGTGGAGCCGCTGATCGCAGAGTTGCCCACCCCGGGTGACCTGCTCAGCGTGGAGGACGTGGTCGCCGCGGCGGGCTCCGAGGATCCCCTCCCTCTGCCGGGAATCGCTTGTTCCTGTCCAGACCCCGTCCAAGAATTTCGTCGGTTCCGGCCGCGCCTGGGGTCAGTTGTGACTATCGGCAGCAGCGACGAGGATGACAGGCGGCCCCGCCCTCCAACCCCGCAGGTAACACCCACGCGCCGCCCACCTGTTCCTCGCCCACTAATGATCACCTTTCAACATGTTTATCTTTCCTTTTTGTTCTTCTCTTTTCCTCACTAGCAATTACCTGCCGCCACTGCAGGCACTCACCTCACCTTCCTCTCCACGCGGAACAATCAGGTCTGTAACGAACATGACGCGCCGCACACACGCCTTTGTGGCGGCGTCAAACAACAACACTACAGGCCGCTGTGGCGCCCATGGCCACGGCGGGGAGGGCAGCGGCGCCGAGTGTGAGGCGCTGCGACGCTCACCTCGCCGTGGTTTCCGGTGCCCCGCGGCGGCATTATCCTGTTATTAATCAGTCATCCTCTGTTATTATCGCGTGTAATTATAGTTGAGCTGCAAGACTTGATTCACACTCCGCCTCGCGCTGCACCACGTCAAGCCACCTGGTTTGCGCCTTCTTAAAAATTTGGGCTGTGCCACGCGGAGCCTTGCCCTTGAGGCGGCCCTCAGCCACGCCCTCCTCCACGGGCACCACAGTGATGCTCAGTGTTAAAGCTTTCTCACTTCTACCTACCATGGTGTGTGTGTGTGTGTGTGTGTGTGTGTGTGTGTGTGTGTGTGTGTGTGTGTGTGTGTGTGTGTGTGTGTGTGTGTGTATGTGTGTTAGCTCTGTGTACGAACATACCACGCCTCCACACACCGGGTGGATACAACCCTATCCTGGCGTGGTGCTCCCTTCCTCCCGCGGCTGCACGTCCCTTCACCTGGTGTACACACGCCACAGGTGTACACAGGTGACCTTGGCAGGGGAACCACGTGCGTCCACACACCTCTTGGCAAAATTTCTCATCCTCCCCCTCCCCCCACCGCCTCACGCCCCCCCACTCCCCCCACACCCCCACACGCCCCCACATGCCCCTCAACGCGCGTCACTCCCATCACCAGAACACATCATCCATCACTGCACTGCCCACTTACCCTTCCACCTCTTCCTTATTCCCTTCCACCTTTTCCTCTTCCCCTCTCCGCCCTTCACTCCTCTTCACTCACGCTATTTTTCTGTCAAACATGAAATAGTTGAAAAAAAAAAATTCGTATCAGACATTACTCGAAGAAGGAAATGGAAGTGTGAGTTTGCCTACCCCCAGCCCCCCCTCTCTCTCTCTCTCTCTCTCTCTCTCTCTCTCTCTCTCTCTCTCTCTCTCTCTCTCTCTCTCTCTCTCTCTCTCTCTTTTTTTCTGTATATGTGGGTTACGCCCTTATCCACCGTGTTAGCTGGTGACGTCACGTGAACATGTGATGTGTGTGTGTGTGTGTGTGTGTGTGTGTGTGTGTGAGAGAGAGAGAGAGAGAGAGAGAGAGAGAGAGAGAGAGAGAGAGAGAGAGAGAGAGAGAGAGAGAGAAGAAAAAAAAGTTCTTACCGCCCTTGAATCAGTCAGTCAATTTTTTTCTTTGTCTGTCAGTGAGTCATTCTACCACTAATCAGTCAGTCAGTCAGTCAGTCAGTCATTTCTTTCACACAGTTCATCCAGTACGTAAGTCAGTCAGTCAGTTAGTCAGTCAGTCAAACATATAGCACACCCACCCACCCACCCACCCACCAAAACCCATCACCCAAAACATCCCATCTGGTCCCTCTTGTAAACATTTCTTCTCCGTAAATCTAATACAAGACTAATAATAATCACTGCCTTCGTCGAGAGAGAGAGAGAGAGAGAGAGAGAGAGAGAGAGAGAGAGATAGAGAGAGAGAGAGATCAAAGAATCCCAAAAGCAATGCTGTGTCTCCGTCTGTTAGTGTTAAGGTGTGAGTTATTAGAGAGAGAGAGAGAGAGAGAGAGAGAGGAGAGAGAGAGAGAGAGAGAGAGAGAGAGAGAGAGAGAGAAAGTGAGTCAGTCATCCCCCCCCACCCCCCCTTCCAGCCTTCTCTACCCTTTGCTTGTCATGTGAAGGTATAGAATGTTCCTATTTTTTGTTACAGTGTCACGTTTTCTGTTTCTCGTTTTCAAAGGATCTAAATGAGGGAAAACTAACTTATTTTTCTTTATGTTATCTTTACTCTATCTTTATTTTGGAGTGACCGCTAATCTAAAGGGATGAAGTGATGTTAAAAATACATTCACTCACTTTTTCTTTTGCTTATTTTTTCATCCTCTTTTTATTTTCTATCTGTGGCGAATTTTTTTAGTCGATTTAATGTTGGTTAAGAAAAATATATAGATTAGCTTAATTTTACCTCGAACATCCTCCATGAATCTAGTTTTTTTTGTGGCGTTGGATTATATTATTTGGTTTCATTTCCTTATGGTATCCGATCATGGTAGGGAAAGATTGAAAAATTTAATTAGAAAAAAAAATTGCCGTAAGCAGGATTCGAACCCAGGTCTTGGAATCATTGCTGTAACCTCACCTCCTTCACTTCTTTGGCATCAGTAACATTTTATACACTTTTTCCTCCTTTGCCAATACAGGAAAGCGTAAACTGAGTGCGTGTGTGAGTGTGTTAACTAAATTTCTATTACAAAAAACATTCAATTATGATAGATAAAAATAAACAAATTGAAATATAGTTACCTTGAGCGTCTTAAGTTTTTTTTTTTTAAGTATCGTCCATTAAGTCTTGAAAATTTTAAAACATCGCTTTCATTTCCCTTAAAACTTCACTCCATTACTTACCCCGGATGTTGATTTAATTTTTTTGAGGTGTATATATATTTTTTTTATCTTATTTACTCCGTCACGAGTTTGTATAAAAGTCTTACATATTATCCGATTAAGAAAATATATATAAAACAGTTTCCGCGTTCAATTTAATCTTTCAAGCTGTTTTTAATTCCGTCGTAAATTCGCGGGGATATGACGAGACGTTTTATAAATGAATATATAAATAAATAAATAAAAAAGTTTGTGCCACTCCCAGAAAAGTCAGGTTGATTATTTATGCAAATCTTGAAAGACTTGAAAGAAAGAAAAATGTGCGGTCCGTTTTCTATGATTGTAGCGGCGATGTATTTTCCTTCTACATTTACTTACTTAAAAAAAAAAAAAGATCAAATGAATATAAATAACAAAAATAATAAAATAGAAATACGCAATTGACTTCTTTTAAAAATTTTACTGCCATTTATTTTTACTTCTATATAATTTAGATGAAAGTTGCACAAGGAAGAAGAAAAAAAAAGTGTGAAAGAATGCAATTGGCTTATTTTAAAACGTTCCCGTCACTCGATGTTCTTGTCTTCATTCATTTAGACTCAAGATTATCACCTTACGTCTTATCCTTGCCTTTCCTTTACCTTACATACCTGTTCTAACAATTCCTTTCTTCTTTACCTAACTAACTAACTAACGCCTTTGAAACCACACTTACTAAACCTTCATATATATATTACAACCATCGTGTTTTTTAAGAATAGAAAAACACTTAATAATAAAACTTCTCACCATTTTATTATCTCCACCAACATTCTTTTAACTTTTGAGCGAACCTTCCATTGAGTCTTATTAGTATTTACACACTCGGCTCGACCCTTTACCTTTAGTGCCAGTCCGGCGGTTGTTGGGACGGGCGCGTGCTGAGGGCGTGGTGCCTCTTGCTGGTTTATGTTGGATGGGGTTCATGGTTCGTCACGGGGCGTCCAGGTGGCGTGGAAAGAAATATAGCATCCCCTGAGGAGGAGGAGGAGAAGGAGGAGGAGGAGGAAGAGGAGGAGGAAAAGAAGGAGGAGGAGGAGGAGGAGGAAGGGTGAAACAGCTGTGCATATTTGAAGGAAGCGGTGATAATAATCTTTTTGTTGACCTTAGAACGAAAGAGAAGAAGCAAAGAGTATATTTAGAAGACTTTATTTACCTTTACAGTGTTCAGCGGAGTGTTGGTGCTTTTTATAGACCCGCCCTGTAGCATTGTTGGAAGGAGGAGGAGGAGGAGGAGGAGGCAGAGGAGGAGAGGGAGAGGGAGGGAAGAGAGGGAGACTATCAAACCAGACCCTTCGTTTTCCTCCCTTAAGGTTTAATTCTGGCGAAGAGAACATAAAAATGGACCATCTTGGCAGGCAGGCGGGCAGGCGGCCACCCTCCCCCCTTACACCCCCTCCCCCCCTCCACCCCTATGTGTACACCCCATACACTGCGTAAACACCCTCACCCCTTCACACGCTGACGTCACGTGTGGCTAGCGTGACCCACCCGCAGTACACTCACCCTAAAAAAAAAGGTGAGTTTAAAAACGGGTGTTACCTGTGCCAAGGGCGTGATGTCACTAGTGTCTGGCGAGGTGCCTGACTGGCCCCCTCGAGTGTGCCCAAAGGGGTGCCGCTCCTGCCTGGCACCCCTGGCACTCACACCTGCTCCCTCCCCCCATGCCCCCTTTCCTCCCCTCTCCGCCAGGTGGCTCGCGGGTGGAGAAAAGGAACATTCGCGCCTCACCTCCGTGGCCGATGTGGAGACGAAGTGAAACGCACAAACATGGAATGAGGAAGGAGAATAAAGACTAGAATTCAAGTAATGTGTCGTGAGGGTGTAAGGGGAGGAGAGGGGAGGGGAAGGGAAGGGAGGGGAGATGAGGGGAAGGAGGCGAGGTAAAACAGTTGAAGGCGTGAAGGGATGCAACGACGTCAGCAGTATTCCTAGAACTACAGAAATTTACACACACACGCACACACACACACACACACACACACACACACACACACACACACACACACACACACACACACACACACACACACACACACACACACACACACACACACACACACACGACAAAAAGTGTGTAACGCAAGCACTAAGGACGATGCTTGGATGATAAACACTGATCCATGTTAAGTAAGCACATTTTTAACGATATATAAGGATGAGTGTCCCTTCAGCTCACGTCCCTCGGCTTATGTGACACTAGCTACACTCCGCCCTGGGTGTAAGCACTCACCCCACCCTTCCCCTCCCCTCCACAACTCTCCCCAACCCTTCCCCCGCCTCCCCCCGCCCCTCGCACACCCACACGCAAGTAGTGGGAGGTGAGGGGGGAGAGCTCACTGTGACCCATTATTACCCTAGTCAGGCCACCCTCACCCCCCTCAACCCCCCAGAGGCAGGTGGAAGGAGTGTCTCGGCGGCTATGAAGAGGGAGAACAAATGTAATTTATTCATTAAAGTCTGTTTTTGCTTTGTTTGATTTATTTCGTGGCGTGCGCGGCGCCACTGACGACGGTGACAGCGGTAAGGGATGCGGGCGTAAAGGAGGAGGAGGAGGAGGGGGAGGAGGAGGAAAAACAACACTCGACTGCCAGGTTGAAATATCACTGTAGGAATAAAACAGAACTCGCGTCACCGGAGAGGTTGAGATGATTAGATAATAAGGGTCCTGTACCGCTGTTAATTATGTGTTCAAAGGTACCGTGGCGCTGCAGGGAGGACTGTACTGTTTCAGGGACTCCCACCCGCCGAGGCTGCAGAACACGTGTAATACTGGCGACAACAACACAATGCAAGGAGTTGAACTTTTAACGACATGAATTACTTAAACGTTTTCCATGCGCGGCTTGAAATTAGGGTTGTGATGGTGGTGTTGGTTAGGTTAGGTTAGGTTAGGTTTTTTGTGATGACCTCGGTGTTTGTTTGTTTGTTTGTTTGTTTGTGTGTAAACGTTTGGTGGTAATGTTAAGTGTGTGGGGGGGGAGGGGGGTTTTTTGTTCATAGTGTAGTATTATGTTCTATGTACGTGTATAGTTCCTGTCTCAGCTGGTCTGGTCTTCTATGTCACAAGGTAAGTGTTAAAGCATATGTGTGTATGTGTGTGTGTGTGTGTGTGTGTGTCTGTGTGTGTATGTATGTATTTTGCTTATACTTCATGATAATGGTAAAAACTATTCATTAGTAAAACTTGTATTTGTATTCATATGGAAACTTGTCTCACCGTGAAGGTAATGCATGAGTTGTGTACACCTTTAACGTTTATGTGTGAATGGAAAATTAGAATTAAATACTTTTTTGTGAAGAATATGAACCTTGAATGCATTTTTTCCAGCTAAACAGTCATTTATTTAATATTGGCGAGGACGTGTGTAAAGATTATCTGGGACTAACACGTTTTGTTTTGCCTTCAGGATGCCTGCGAGCGGTGGCGGGTGGAGGGTGAGGTGTGCCGCCTGCAGGAGGCCTTGGGGCAGCGTCTGGGCTCAACGGCCATGATAATGCGGCGCCGAGACCATCGCCTTCACACTATCAACACCATCGAGAAGACCATTCAGAAGCTGCAGCAGGACTCTCTGCGCACCCAACACAACAACAACCAAGTCAACGGCAACGACCACGACTCTCAGCGATCCTCACCGCTACCACACCACCCGACAGACATCATGGACGCTGTCAACGCCAACCAGGTATGCACCACCACACCACACCTGTCTACCTTCCAGAGGGGGGGGGGCAACAGGAGGAGGAGGAGGAGCTGTCTGTTACCTTGTATTTGTTCTCTTCACTGCATGTGGAATGAAACTATTTTATTGCCTTCTAAAACAACCTTGCCTGGAGGAGTAAAAACCAAGCATATTAATATACTTTGTAATTTTCTCTTTTATATATATATACTACGACTTTTTTTTCTTCTCTTGGGTTTATTAAGAGCGAGGACACATTGAGGCAAGTGTGTGAGGCAGCTATCTGGCTTTGTGGGGATTTACACAGTGTTTTCCTCTTGATGTTTGTTTATTCGTACGTAGATATTAAGGGAGATGACACACTGGGCGATGGGGAGGGGAGGGCAAGGCTGTAAATCGTGGGGTTGTTTGAGGGGAGGAGGTAAATGTTCTGTCGGACGTGTTCAAGGCTGCTGGGACACAAGGAAGTAAACAGACTTTGTGGGATTAATTTAGAAAGTTAGATGAAGGAGAGTGAATGTAATTAGGGAGGACAGAGAGGAAGAGATTGCAGAATTAGCCAAGTGATGAGGGAGACATAATGTGTTTAGTATATGCATCAGACTAAGGAAACAAATACACACATTACATTGCACTCAATTTAAAGATAGAAGTAACAGGGAAAAAATAATTACCTAAAGTGTATCGAAAGTAAGGTTCACTTGAATATATAAATGTTATAGTTTACCTTCAACTTAGTACTGAGGAGACTTGAGGCTAAGTACAGTACGTGGAAGGAAGATTGTGTGTGTCCTTGATGAAGAGAACTTGGATTTGACTCAAACAGTTTTTATTTCAGCAAGATTAGACACAGGTGGGACCGAATGTTTAATTAACCTTATTAAAGTCTGAGTAACCTATTAACAAAGTAATGGCTCCACTGGTAGGTAAGATAAAAGATTAAACCTAACAATACTACATGCTGGTTGAGAGGGAAACTTATCATCATTTAATTTATATTCTTTAGATGACAGTTGTGTAGGTTGATTGCAATGATTGTGTTGAGGTTTCATTAAGGTGACACTTTTCAGCTCCAGGATGAGGACGCCACCGCTGACGACGTCAGTGAGATCCGTGAGATGGACTCACTGCAGTCTGAGGCTGTCTCTCACCACCCCAGTGAGAGGACTGTGCCGCCCAAGGGCAGACCTTCCCTCACTAACCAGAACTCCAATGACCTTGATTCCCCCACCGACACCTTACTACAGCAGGAAATACCTGCGGGCAAGCTGCCGCCAGCCATCGAGGCGGTGCTGAGGGGTGCCTGGCCCTTTGAGAAGGCTCTGTGGCACTCCAGTCCTGCCTCCATGGGAATGCCATATAAAAACAATAACCAGGTACTGTTGACACTCCATGCATCTTCATTACAAACTCTGGAATTATTTGTATGTACACCTCTGGAAGCATGTTAGTGATGCCAAAATACAGGAGGAGATTAACAGTTTTGAATCATGTTATGCAGTAGATTCTTCCCATGTAGTTCCATCAATGTTTGTTTGATTTAATTTACCAAGTATAATGTTTGTTCAGCAGGAAGTACCGGGCATCATGGCCACCTCCAGTGTGACCAACCGGCGGGCACAGAGCACCCAGCAGCTCCTCACCAACAAGGTACACACACACACACACACACACACACACACACACACACACACACACACACACACACACACACACACACACACACACACACACACACACACACACACACACACACACACACACACACACCACACACACACACACACACACACACACACACACACACACCACACACACACACACACACACACACACACACACACACACACACACACACACACACACACACACACACACACACACACACACACCACACACACACACACACACACACACACACACCACACACACACACACACACACACACACACACACACACACACACACACACACACACACACACACACACACACACACACACACACACACACACACACACACCACACACACACACACACACACACACACACACACACACACACACACACACACACACACACACACACACACACACACACACACACACACACACACACACACACACACACACACACACACACACACACACACACACACACACACACACACACACACACACACACACACACACACACACACACACACACACACACACACCACACACACACACACACACACACACACACACACACACACACACACACACACACACACACATTACACTTACTTAGCAATGATACACTCTCTGCCTTGGCGGGAAAGTCAGTCATGGAGGTGCATTACAAATAGTGTTTATATATTTATTCATAGTTATGTGAATGAAATTTGAAGGTTTATTAGATTAGCAAGAAATCTCATCAAGTGAATTTGGTAAGAATGTTACATAATCTTTCTATAAGTTATGCTTTTTTCCCACCTAGTTCATGAGATTTGAGTGATCAGCTTTTTTCATGAAACTAAACTATTAGAAGGAATTTGCCTTAGAATGTAATTGACCAAGTGTTAAGATGCTTATTGACACTTAACTTTTTGAAGGTGATCCTCTTAGCCTTGGTTACCCTCCACGTGTGTTAGATTCAAGGGAAACACGACACCACCTCCTTCTATCTGGCCATCAAAATTATGCACTTTTCTGAATGAACTAGAATAAATATAAACACATCCAAACAGAATGGTTCATGTTTATGGATGTTACCAGTTTGAGAATGTGTTGTTGATATCATAAGACCTATTAAAGCCTGTTATTAGTGGTCATTATTAAGTTATTCTTGCTGTGAGTTGAGTCTTTTGCGTCTAATGTAACGGCATCACTTTCCTAAGACTTGTGACTGTGTTGCTTGAAACCATGTGTCATTGTGCGCGTGTGTGTGTGCATATACGTGTGTCTGTGTGTGTGTAAATGTCTGAGGTGTATATATAAGTGTTTGAAGTGTATGTGTAAGTGTCTGAGGTGTATGTGTAAGTGTTTGAGGTGTATGTGTAAGTGTCTGAGGTGTATGTGTGTGGTTAACAGGTGGAGATGGTGTATGGCCTTCTCTCCATGTTCTCCTCGGGCGACTGTGATGACATGAGCCGAACACTCCTTGCCATGTCCTCGTCCCCTGACTCCTGTGTGACCATGAGGCAGTCTGGGTGTCTGCCATTACTCATCCAGGTGCGTTGTGTGCGTGTGTGTGTGTGTGTGTGTGGTGTTTGGTGTGTGTTGTTGTGATGTGAAGAACCTCAGCTGTTTACAACATCTTTATAGGATTAGATTTTAGGATTTTTCATGTTATGTGTTATGCATTAAAAAAAAAAAAAATTAGAATAGGCTGCTGATTTTATGAATGTTAAATCTATGTTTTGTTATAGAATTGATAGATATTATATTTGCTTTCACTAGTTTGCATTTTGTATTGACTTAGAACCTGTTATCAATAGTCATCCTTTTGTACTGTCATAACCTAACCACTTATTCATTATCTGTTACTTGTACCTCATCATTATTGTCATCACTTCAGCTTCTCCACGGAGGGAATGGTGATGTTGCCCCCACGAGGGAGACGAGGCTCCGGGCAGCACAAGCCTTACACAACATTGTACATTCACACCCTGACGACAAGCGCGGACGGAGGGAAGCAAGGTACTGGAGGTGGATGGAGAGTTGTGGTTCAGAGTTGATGAGGAGTTGAAGGGAGGCAGTAGTGATGGGGAGTTGAAGGGAGGCAGCAGTGATGGGGTTGAAGGGTGAAGGGAGGTAGCAATGATGGGCAGGTTGTTAGAGATGGTGTCTTGTGTCATCTGAGGGTTAAGATCATATTATTTTGTGCTTTTAAATGGTGAAAATTGTGATGCAGAAGTCATTATTAATCTTAAATGCAAAACTAAAGATATTGTTTTATTTTAAGGCACTCAAATAATCATTCAAAATTCTGTTGATGGAGGTTTATCTGGTGTAACATTGAAGTGTGTTTTGTATCTTTGGCTAACATGACACTCATTGGCAGGGTGTTGAGGCTTCTGGAGCAGATCCGTGACTACTCAGACTACCTGTATGAGCGTCTAGAGAGAACCAGCGCCGGCCGAGGACCACTGCTTGAGGACGACATGGACCGGCACCCGTGTCCTGCCATGGCCGCCCTCATGAAGCTCTCCTTTGATGAGGACCACCGCCATGCCATGTGCACCTTAGGGGGACTACACGCCATCGCTGAGCTGATCCGGCGCGACCATGAAGGGCACGGCTCCACCACCTCTGATCAGTACTGCATCACACTCAGAAGGTGAGGGGAGGGGGAGGTGGAAGGTTATAGTAATAGTGAAGTGTAAGATGATGGGAATAGAAATATGACCCCTTAGAGTGAACTGTGAAGCTGCATCATGAATAAGAATGAATATTATAAGATGGTGTTCAAAGGAATTATGTAGATGTATTGGACTAGAAAGTGTTTAGGAATGAAATAACTGGTATATATGAGAAAGTAGAGCTTTTCTTTTTTTTCTTTTGCTTTGGGAGAGAGACTATGTACTAGAAAGGCTTCAGGAGGAGGTACGATGAGACTTGAAGGGAAGAATGTTCATGGATTGGACATCTTAAGGACTTTCCTACAATAGGCAATCTGTACAGGAATGACCCTAGAGAGTGAAGGATTTGCAATGATGATGATGATGAGGATGATGATGGTGATAAGGTGACTCATTGTTAGTCACACATAATCATTGATCACCAAATTCTTGAAGCACAATATTTTATGCACAACCAACTAATACTGAAATATTCTTAGATATGCTGGCATGGCACTCACCAACCTCACCTTCGGGGACGGCACTAACAAGGCTCTGCTGTGCTCGTTCCGCTCCTTCATGCGTGCACTGGTGTCACAGCTGCACTCCCCCAGCGAAGACCTCAGACAGGTGGGTGTGTGTGTGTGTGTGTGTGGGGTGTGTGTGTGGGCATTGTTCTGCACACACAACTTTGTATCATTAATCTAAGTGTTGCAGGGAGTGTATAGCAAATATTTGTATATATTTAGTCATTTTCATCCAGTATCATCAGTTTCAGACAGTTAACTAGAAATAGATTTGAGGTTTTTCATTGAGGAGACATTCAAGTTTAGACTGTTTTTAGCTCAAACTTACACAAAAAATCATGTAAATTGTATCAGTGATTAATGTTGTGAATGTTGTTGTGTTCAGGTGACTGCCAGTGTGTTGAGGAACCTGTCTTGGCGGGCTGATGGGGGCAGCAAGGCCAGTCTGAGGGACGTGGGTGCTGTGGCCATCCTGATGCAGGCGGCACTCTCGGCACGCAAGGAGTCCACTCTGAAGGTCATCCTGTCAGCTGTGTGGAACCTGTCTGCTCATTGTAGTATTAATAAGGTGAGGCTTTGGTGTGGAAGCAATGAGTAGCTTATTAGTGGTTGTTTCATTGGTTGGAAATCAATACCATTTCAAGCATATGTTCTGTATTTGTGTTTGCATGAGTTTCAAGTTGGTGTAATAACATAAAAAACACAACTCCATAAATTGACAGACAGGGACAAAATTAACAATCAATAATAACATCAGAACTGTGAATGTTAATGAATATGGTCAAAATTCAAGTAAGATTCATTATTGGTTACGTTCATGAGTTATGTGTAAGAAGAAGAGACTTGCCTTGCAGGCGGAAATCTGTGCTGTGGATGGAGCTTTGGCGTTCATCTGCAGCACACTCACCTACAAGTCACAGTCCAAAACACTCGCCATCGTGGAGAACGGCGGAGGAATACTCAGGAACATTTCTAGTCATATTGCCGTGAGAGAAGATCTTCGGTGAGTATTACACAGGATTTCAAAACCTTGTGGTCTTGTTGCTCTATTGACATTGTATTATAAGTACAGATTTAATTGAATGATTAATTAGTGCTGCTTCCTTCTGTAACAGTTGGATTTATTTGATGTTATTCAATGTGTAGTAATTGTAATATATCTTCATAATGTAACTGTTTCCCTCGTCCCAGGCAAGTGTTGAGGGAACACAACACACTCAGCACACTCCTGGGCCAGCTGCGTTCACCCAGCCTCACCGTCGTGAGCAATGCTTGTGGAACGCTGTGGAACCTGTCTGCAAGGTGTTCCCAAGACCAGAGAATGCTGTGGGAACTCGGTGCTGTGCCAATGCTGCGCTCCCTCATCAACTCAAAACATAAAATGATATCAATGGGGTCAAGTGCAGCCCTGAAGAACCTGTTACAAGCACGACCCGAAGGCATGTCACTGACGGACCCTCGGCACGGCATGGGTCTGCCCTCCTTACAAGCACGCAAACAGAAAGCACTTGAACAGGAACTGGATCCTTCCCTCTCTGAGACCTGTGATAACATTGAAACATCTCCACGTTCCTCCCCAACACACCCACAAGGCACAGACCCACACTTCTACGGCCAGCCCGGCGATGCCACCCAGTACTACCCGGGGCCCAGGCCAATGTTCCACTCCCTCGGGGCGCAGTACAATGTTCTGAGGTCGGAGAGTAGAGACTCCATATCATCCACTCACTCTGATAATTCCCACGACCGGATGCGGCAGATACTGATGCGTCACCAGCAGACTGGAGGCCGTGAAGTGCTAGGGGAGAATGGGAGGCCCCTGGACCTGTCCCTGCATTCCATGGCACCTCCAACACACTGTGTGCCGGACATTGCACACATGAGTCAAGATGAGCTGCAGCGCCACCTGGAGTCCAAGGAGTTCAACACGAGTGCTGACGAGATCTTTGCTTCACGCATCAGGGGTGCAAAAGAAGTTTTTGCCAATCAATCAAATGAATCCTTGCCCTTCAACAATGGCCTCAGCGGGAGTGCTTCAGGAGCCTCACGGAACGGATCCTTCTCTGGTGCCTCACCTCAGCCTCCCTTCAGTCCGAGGAGGCGGCCTTCCACCACCAGTGATGAGGACAAGACAGGAGTTGGACGTAACCTTGTCAACGGGAAGCAGCAGCAGCAGCCTCATAATGAAGTTCACTACAACTACTACAGCAAGTATGTGAACTACAGCCGTAACTTGGCCGAGGTGGACATAGAAACTGATTCCCAGGAGGAGCCTCTGAACTACAGCCTCAAGTGTGGCACCGGAACAACACTCAAGACTCCCACCAATGAGTCGATGGCCAGCATGACTCAGAGTGTGGAGAGACCAGTGCCACAGATTGATAACTTTGTTGAAGAGAGGAGAGGCGAGGCAAGAAAGACAGAGCCACACACAGAGGCCAAGAGGGAACCAGAGGGCTTCGGCAGCTACACAGAGACCGACCTTGACCAGCCCACCAACTTCAGTTTGAGGTAATTATCACTTTACAGTATTGTGTATTCTCTTCATCAAGTATGGCAGTTGATATAATATCGTTATAAATTAATATTACCCTGCACAAAGTCCTGGAATTTGTGTTGACCATCAAGAGTAGACTAGAAGGAAGCTGTATATAACTGACATCATTACTAAACAATGGCTGCAGCATTTTGTATTACCCTTAGTTACTCACCCTTGGTCTTGGACAGTGTGCTATTGGGTCAGGCTCTGGTTCTGGTGGAGTTGCCCGAAGCTAATCAGTAGCGGTGCGAGGGACCGGTACAAGGCACACACGCCAACATTCCTTGTGAAAAAAATGAGCCAAAGAAAACCCGTCAGTGGTTTGTAACTATTGTAATCTGCAACTATGACTAGAGTAAGCTTGATACTGAAAGCTTGGTGGTAGTTAGTGTGTTGTGGTGTGTGGCTGCAGGGTAGAGGCAGGCTAGAGGCGGTGCTGCAGTGACTAGACTGCTTTGCCTCAGCTCTGTAACTCTTTGCCTAAAATCACCTAACAAAGTTATCAGTACTTGTGTGTGAGAGAATGCATAAGATACATAAGTGTATACTTACACAATAACAGTGTGCAATGATGTGTCTAAAAAGTTATTGATCTGAAATTCATTACCAAACTCAGTATAATATAATAACTTTTAATTAGATCCATCAGAAGATTTAATACCTATTTAAAAACAGGCTCCAGATGGATGCTTGTGTTCCCTTTCCTTGTATTTTATTAACACACTGCGACAAATCACAGAAGGGACAACAACAGAGTCATGGAGAAAGTATTACAACAGAAGTATTGATGTGTTATGTTGTCATTAAGAATCATGATCCAAACACTCCACTAGTCACTGAAGACAACCTCAAACATTCTATCAGGGTTTTGATATTAGAAATTCTGATTCAAAAAATATATAAAAGCACTGATAATATTCCTTTGTGTTTTCCATCGTAGATAACATGATTTTATTAGTTCTTGGATCCAAACTTAGTTGAGCTTGGTGTGTATATACATACTGGAGAGCTTGAAGTTTCCTTAGAACCTTGACAAGAAGCTGTGTTGCGTCAGGGTTGTGCTCTCCTCCTCCTCCTCCTCCTCTTGCTGGTGGTGGAGGAGGAAGTTTGAAGTGGTGTTTGTTGCCCTCTAATTCCTGATTCATATCAATATATACGTGAAGTTCACACTCAACAGGATGCTCTCTTAAGACCACCTGAGTTCATGTAACAAAAGATACTTCACAAACAATTGGATTCATCAAATATTCAAAGTTTTCATGTCATCATCGTTGTTGCAGGTACTCAGAGGAGCGAGACAGTGATGAGGCCGCCTTGTACCACCGCGCCCCCAAGCCTGCCCCGGAACCAGCCTCACCGTTCTTTGAGCCATCAGTTCATGATGACTCTGTGAAGACCTACTACACCGAGGGCACACCTTATGAGACTCCTTACAACTTCTCCACCGCCAACTCCATGACTGACCTGAGGGAGCCGGCCATCAAGGAAATAGAGAGGGAAGGTTCCTCAGCACCAAGCAACAGTGAGGTGAGTGTAGGGATGGCAGGCTCGGGATGATGATGTAATGATGATGATTATGTCCACACCAGTTGTTAGACATTATTATTATAGATCTTTATCAACTTAACTATGAGTAAAGTGTGGGGTTGTTAATGTTTCTTGTGTGTCTTCCTTCAAAGAAAAAGAAAAAGAAGATAGGGAAGACAGGGGAACTAGAGAATATTGAAGACAAGGATGATGGACGAGACACCTTGGAACCCCTGCCCGCCCAGCCTGGACCACCGGGCAAGAGTGGCCTCAGCTCAGGCATGACCACCCCGGACAAGCCTGTGACCTACTGTGTGGAGGGAACGCCTGTGTCTCTCTCCAGGTTCTCATCCATCTCTTCCCTTACAAGTGGAGAGATCAATGCCAACAACACCAGGTAAACACAACTCTTGGGTGAACAATGAATTTTGAATGTTTATAATTGAAATGAAACGAGCAATTGTAACCATAATTGCTGTGCTTCTCAATGTCATCTCTTGAAAATTTAACCTTCCACTAACAACTAAAGTTTCCAAACAATTAAAGAATATAAGGTTGAGTTTGACATCATAAGGACAGCATGTATTAGTAACACAAACATTCCTGTATTGCATTGCTTCACCTGTGTCTGGTGTGATTACTACACAAGTATGTTTTGGTGGCCCGGCAGGGATGGCCTCCTGGGTGACATGACGGAGGACACTGAACACAAGCCTCAGGTGACCGATGCTGAGGAGAAGAAAGACGTCCAGGATGAGGGCACTGGAGAGGAGATTGAGGACACCACTGGAGATGGAAGCCACACCCCGTCCTCACAGCAGCTGGAAAGGCCGGAAGGTAAGATGAAGGAAAAGGAAGGAAAAGGGAGACTGTGGAAAGGGGATGTATGTTGCTTCATGATTATATTTTGTCCTGTTTGTGTGTGTGTGTGTGTGTGTGTGTGTGTGTGTGTGTGTGTGTGTGTGTATTCACTGTACAGTCTGCTGCTGGTCTCTCTCGAGACAGCCGGCCGTCCCCCTATGGAAAGAGCTCAGAGCTCATACTGACCAATCTTTGGGTTGGACCGAGACCACTCACACACAACACACCGGGACAACGAGGTCACAACTCCTCGACTTACATCCCGTACCTACTCACTGCTAGGTGAACAGGGGCTACACGTGAAAGGAGACACACCCAAATAATCTCCGTCCGCCCAGGGGGCGTGTGTGTGTGTGTGTGTGTGTGTGTGTGTGTGTGTGTGTGTGTGTGTGTGTGTGTGTGTGTGTGTGTGTGTGGCCTTGTTTGCAGAATGTGAATTTGAGTGAAGTGTAAATGGATGGTTAGCTTTCATCTTTTTTTTTTACCATTATATATAGTATGTTTGTTTATTTATTTGTTTGTTTGTTTCATGGATCTAGACACCGTTCACACATTATCCATTAATATAAGAATGAGGGTTATTAATGAGGATGAAAAGATGTCATTCCTCAGCCTCACTTCACCTCATATCATTCACCTCATGTCATTCACCTCATGTCATTCCTCAGCCACACCTCACCTCATGTCTGTCCTCCTTGATCTTCCAGGCAGCAAGAGTGTCACCTGTGAGGAGACTCCACTTATGTTCTCCCGTGCCACCTCGGTCTCGTCCTTGAGCAGCTTTGAAGTTCAGTCCATCCATGACGACCGCAGTTCCGTGGTGTCAGACTTCAGGTAATGTGTTCAACGTGTTCAATGTGTTAATGTGTTAATGTGTTTCTAGGTATACTATAGGATCTCATATAACTATTTTTATTTACTATCCATTACCTTGTTCTGTATATAGGTCATTAACACTGGGAAAGGTAATCAATATCTCTACCTGACCTGACCTGACTTATAACATTTTTCATTATTTCCTTACAGTCGGTTTACCAGTGGTGCCATTTCCCCGAGTGACCTTCCTGACTCCCCCAACCACACTGTCCCACCAAGCCCCAAGCGATCAAGGCCGCCCTCACAGCCCTTCAAGCCCCCAACAGCACAAAGTAAGTCCAGAACCAACTAGATCGAGCAAGAAAAATAAATCAGTACATATATATTTTACTATTTCAACAAGAGTGTGATATTTTAAGATGATATTTTAGCTCCAGAAAAAAATCAGCACATATATATTTTACGATTTCAACAAGAGTGTGATATTTAAACTTGATATTTTAGCTCCAAAAAAAATTTAGCTCATACATATTTTCCTATTCCAACAAGAGTGTGATATTTTAAGATGATATTTTAGCTCAAGAAAAAAATTAGTACATATATATTTTACTATTTCAACAAGTGTGATATTTTAAGAAGATATTTTAGCTGATTCCTACCTGACTGTGTTGTGCATTGACTTCCAGGCCCACGATCAAGTACCGGCGTGTTTAGTGAAGCGCCGACGTCCTTTGTGGAGGAAGGAACACCAGTTGAATTCTCACGAGCCACCTCACTCTCATCACTTACCATTGATGATGACTTACCTGTTGTTGATGATGGTGTGCCCAGGGTAAGGCTGTGTGCTCTCGCTCTCTCTTCCTTTCTCTTTCTTTCTCGCTATTATTTTCTCTCACTCTCTTGTTTTTCCAGTGTTTAATTGATGTTTCCTTATTTTTTTTATATAACTAAGTTTCAATATAGTGAAGTGATTAGCTTTACATTTATTTGGATGTTCATTAGCTGTTTGTTATGATTTTTTTTGTAAGAGAAGATATTAAAGTTGTAATGATGAAAGTATTATTGTTCTTGTATGTATGTATGTATGTACTTGGTCACTCCTTCAGTCAATCCTTCTGTCACTCCTTCAGTCAATCCTTCAGTCAATCCTTCAGTCACTCCTTCAGTCACTCCTTCAGTCACTCCTTCAGTCACTCCCTCAGTCATTCCTTCAGTCACTCTATCAGTCACTCCTTCCTCCCCACCAGGATCGGCTGCGAGGGGACGGCAAGGACAGCAGCGAGACCACCGGTAGTGAAGGTTCTCTTGCTGCCACCCAGGGTTCTCCCGGGGCCAGAGGAAGGCTATCCACCAGCATCCCAAGACTCCACGGTCAGGTAAGGCTGCATCATTACCTCCTGTTACCTGCCTGTGATCTGCTTGTTCCCTTGTGTTGAGAAGAAATGGTGCTTATGGTGTCAGTTTTTTCTTGAGGTCACAGCCTAAATTTCACACATTTTTGGGGTTGTTAGAAGAGGTTATTTAACGTTGGGTTATAAATACAGTAAGTTAAAGTGGGTATCAATATTAAATGACGCTGTTTATGTTTGTATTGATGGCGTTGTAGCACGTGGCAGGTCATTCACCCACACACACACAGTCCCCCAAAGTTCAGGATCAGTCATTCCTCAGCCATGCTTGAAGAGATAGATGACAAGCTGAGTCACCAACAGGACTAAAAACCCATCATTTATTGTTGGTGTGCAGGACCATGGCAGCCTCAGCCCAGTGGCGCGGGAGGTGGAGGAGGAGGGCGTGAGGGACGGCAGCAAGGAGAGGGAGGAAGACCGATCCCGCGAGAACTCCGGCACGAGGTCCAGCACCCACACGGATTCTGAGAGCGAGGACCTCCTGGCAGAATGTATCAGCTCGGGCATGCCTGATAATACGTGAGTGTTGACTACTTGTTATACACACACACACACACACACACGCACACGCATACGCATACACACACACTTTCTCTCCTTGTACGTCATTTGTTTCACTTTCTACATTCTATTTGTATATTTATAGTTTATTTTCCCTGTTATGCAAGTGTTCTACATGCATACATTTATTGTTGTATTATTTCATTGTTATATTTTGTGTGTAAAGTTGTATTCTCAGTATATACTTAAACAATTGAAGGGGAGTCTTGTGGCTTAGGGGAGGGGGGGGGGGGTGAGTGTAGGGGAGTTATGTATGGTTATGGAAGTATGGGAAGGCAGTGTTGAGGTGTTCGTGTGTATGGTGGTGTGTGGCAACTCTATAGTGGGAATAATGTTGGTTGTTCCTCCTGCATTATTATTATTATTATTATTATTATTATTATTATTATTATTATTATTATTGTTATTGTTAATGTTATTGAATTCTCATTATTAACTCCATGAATCCGTCCCTCTATACATACATTTTTTATTTATTTATATATTTATTTATTTATTTATTTATTTATTTATTTGTTTATTGACCACATAAATACATCTGTCAAATACTTGTATAACCTAAATGAATAACCAGAAGAGGTACGAACACACACACACACACACACACACACACACACACACACACACACACACACACACACACACACACACACACACACACACATTTCATAAAGGCAATATCATTTTTATCCAATCTCCCTTAATTAACTTATATAATTTTGTTAAGTGAAAAAATTATATACGAATCTAAATTGTTCACTAAACGTCATTGTATTTATGGCTCGTTGTTTTGTTACCGTTCAGGAAATAATAATGATAATAATAATAATAATAATAATAATGATAATAGTAATTTTAATAATGATAAGGTGTGTAGATCGAAGGTGACAGACAAAAATATAAGTCATTGCAGCGTTCCAGTGAATAATTATGACAGTCGACTATAAATATATATAAATCCACACTCACTCTGACGCCTGAACGATAATATTTGAAACTGTATCTATCATCTCTTTCTTTTTTATTTTTATAGTATTATTTTATTATATTAAGGAAAACTAAAATATTCTCTAATCTGTTTATGAAAGTAATTAGAATTTTTAGAACACTTTTTCTTCTTCTTCTTCTTCTTCTTCTTCTTCTTCTTCTTCTTCAAGTTTTCTTTTATCATAATTTTTTTTTCACAACTAACTGTTTCTCGTATCTGTTGGGAAAAAAAGTAGAACAAATAAATCCAATCTAGAAGGGAAAAAAAGTAGGAAAAAAAAGAGGGAAAAAAAGTAGGAAATCAAGGGAAAGAAACACAACACGTGCCACACATTACACTGTACCGTTACTCGTGCACTCACTCACTCACTCACTCACTCACTCACTCACACTCACATTCACACATTTCATTGCATTTTGTTCAATTTTCTTACATTTGTATTTTTTCAAACATTTTAAAGCAGCATTTTGTCTAGCATTCCTATGAAACCATACACACACACACACACACACACACACACACACACACACACACACACACACACACACACACACACACACACACACAAGGAGGAGAGAGAAGCAGTATAACCATGTGTGAGTGTGTGTGTGTATGTGTGTGTGTGTGTGTGTGTGTGTGTGTGTGTGTGTGTGTGTGTGTGTGTGTGTGTGTGTGGCCCTAGCGTGCTTTAAGGTAGCTTGGTTCTGGCAACACTGGCTTGGCTTAAAGTTGGAGGGGCGAGGCGTTAGGAAGAGGGGGGGACGAGGTTGCGGCGGTGGCAGTGGTGATGGTGGTGGTGGTGGTGGTGGTGTTGCTAAGGTGAAGTTGCTGGGCGGAACTGGTATGGTGCAAGATACACATAGGTAAGGTACACATAGCAGCAAAACACAGGTACTTACACATGTTTAGGTATAAGTAAACATACACACACACACACACACACACACACCACACACACCACACACAGCTGCACATACAACATCAGTCAATAATTAACGAAGAAATACTTGACATAACAGAGTATTAATTAAGTCATCTTCTCAACCATGACTTATCTCTCGTCAGTCACTCTATGAAATGTTAATGCAAGGATGTACTTAAGTCATTGTCTCGTTCAGGTTATAATGTACGTAATCACTTAGAAAAAGAAAGAAAAAAAAGAAAATAGAAAGAAAGAACGTTTTTTCATTATTTTGTCTGCTTACAATGAGGAAAATTGGAAAGGAGGGAGAGGAATTAGAAAGGAAGGATGGAAGGAAAGTGTAGTAGAATGAGGAAGGAAGAATATATGAAGATGAATGAAGGAAGGTAGAAGGAATGGAAAGGAGGTAGGAAGAGAAACGAAAGAGACTGAAGGAAGTTAGAAATAAATGATTGAAGGAAGGAAAGACAACGTAGGAAAATTAGGGAAGTTAGAAAGGAAATCATTGAGGTAAGAAAACGAAAGAAAGGGAATGAAGCTACAAAAAAAAATAATATAAATAGATAAAACCCGAAGAAGGGAAGGGGAGAAATAAAGTTAAAAGGAAGAACAGAAGATATACAAAAGAAGGGAAAGCAAAGATAAGATGAAAAAAAACACGAGGAAGGGAATGAAAGAAAGTGACAAGGAAGAAAGGACAGAATCAAGATAACTCAAGAGAAGAATGCAAAGATAATTGATTAAAAAAAGATAAGAAACAAAAGATGGGATGAAAAAAAAGAAGGAAAAAAGTTAGAAAGAAGAACGAAAGGAAAACTAAAAATAACAAAGCAAAGTTAAGATGAAATAAGGAACTGAGAGAGAAAAAAATAGAAGGAAGAAAAGAGAAAATAAATAAACCAAAACAGGGGGGAAAAAAAAGCAGAGGTGAAAAGGGTGACTTACTAAACAGGAAAAGTATTTATTAACGTCAGAATTTACTTACTTGACTTAATATTGGTCCTTCCTTCCTTCCTTCCTTCCTTCCTTCCTTCCTTCCTTCCTTCCTTCTTTCCTTCCTTCCTTCCTTCACACAAACGGGTCCTGTAGATAATGTTTGGAAATGTTATCACTTTTTAGGGAGGAAAATGAAGGAAAGAGGAAGGAAAATATGCATCGAAACGCCCCTTAGTCCTTATTTTGTTACCGTCTAGAGAGAGAGAGAGAGAGAGAGAGAGAGAGAGAGAGAGAGAGAGAGAGAGAGAGAGAGAGAGAGAGAGAGCGTACTTGCATTATACGGAGCCTGAAAATATAGGATGAAAAACCGATATTAGAGATTGCTGACGTGGAAACAGAGAGAGAGAGAGAGAGAGAGAGAGAGAGAGAGAGAGAGA
>JAPQNM010000049.1:11977462-11987462 GCA_029783475.1 Metacarcinus magister
AGTGATGGTGGTGGTCTCTCTCTCTCTCTCTCTCTCTCTCTCTCTCTCTCTCTCTCTCTCTCTCTCTCTCTCTCTCTCTCTCTCTCTCTCATTACATTATCCTCCCCTCTCTGTTCTCTTGCATTTTCCTCTCATTTTCTCATTTATCTCACCCTCTCTCTTCCTCTTTTTCTCTTCCTCTCTTTCTCTTCCTCTCTTTCTCTTTATTTTCTTTCTCCTTTGGCTGCTTCTTACTCTTTCCCTTCCCCTTTAACGTTGACTTCCCCTTTTAGAGCGAGAGAGAGAGAGAGAGAGAGAGAGAGAGAGAGAGAGAGAGAGAGAGAGAGAGAGAGAGACTATCAGCTGTAATTTTCAAAAGCCCACGTTTCTACCCTCATTACCATTCTCTCTCTCTCTCTCTCTCTCTCTCTCTCTCTCTCTCTCTCTCTCTCTCTCTCTCTCTCTCTCTCTCTCTCTCTCTCTCTCGTCCCATACATTTCCTTATGTTCCCATTTTTCCCACCTTCCTCCCCTCCCATCTATCCATACAATTTCCCTCCCCCTCCCTCCCACTCTTTTCTCTTTCCCTCCCCCTATAGTACCCTCTTCTGTTTCCCTTCCTCTCACCCCCCTCTTTCCCCTCCCCCCTCCCCTCCTCTCTCCCATTCCCCTGTCACGTATGGGAGGGAAAACAGTGCAAAAAGATAATAAGTGTTGCCAATTGAGGGGGAAAAATCAATGCAAAAGGGGAAAAAAGGAGGAAAATGGTGCCAAAGGAGTATTGGACTTTGATTTTTTTTCCCCTTTTTTTTCCTCTTTCTCTCCCTTTTATTATTATTATCAAGGGGGGGGGGTGTGGGCGGTATTTTTGTCTTCATTCATTGTTCTTTGTGATTTGTTCTTTTATTGTATTTCTGTTATTTATTTTTTTTTGGGGGGTGGAAGGTCAAATTAATGGAACCTGTTGTTGTTGTTGTTGTTGTTTCGTAATGACTTCTCAGTAGTATTGTATAATTCTTATTTATTTATTTATTTTATTTGTTGTATATTATTATTGTTTTTATTGTTGGTACTGTTCCTCTAATTGTTGTTGTTGTTTTTCTTCTATTTTCATTTCTCTTCACATTCTCTTTTTTTTTTTTTCTTTTATTCATCCTTTTCTTACTTTTAACCCTGTTGCTTCTTATATTTTTTTCTCATTTTCCTTTATTTTTCTTAATTTTCTTTCTTCTTCTTCTTCTTCTTCTTCGTCTTTCTACAATCCATGCTCATTCAATTTCCTCTCCTCGTACCCAATGCCCTTCCTCCCTCCTTCCTCTTCCTCTTCTTCCTTCCTCTTCCTCTTCTTCCTTCCTCTTCTTCCTCCTTCCTTTCCCCTCGTGTGCCTAGAGTGAGGGGAAGGGAAGGAAGGGGAGAGGGGGAAGGAGGGGCAAACTACCTTCCAAATAGACCCCCTCACCGCCCCCCCCACTCTGTATTCCCCTCTGTTTCCCTCCCTCCCTTTCTTCCCCCTCCTTCCCCTCCTTCCCTTCCTTCCCCTTTAAGTCAGCTTGGTGTGTTTCGTCTGTGCTTCTTTTGTTTCTTTATTGTTTTTCGTCTTTTTCTTGTTTATCGTTAATATCTTTCATGTCTTCATTTTCATTTTTTTTCCTAATATATTTTTCCTTATTTCTCGTATAATTATCTTCTATTAATTTTTTCTTTACCTATCACTTTTTTTTCCAGTACATATATTTTCCTGATTTCTTCGTGTTCCTCGTCTCTTTCCCTAAACTTTTCCTTCCTTCTTTCCTTCGTTTTCTGTTCCTCGTCTGCATCAATGTCGAAGGAAAAAAATATATTTGAGTGCCCCTTGAATTACCTTTATCACCTGTCACTCAGCCTTCACACCTGTCTGTAATTTCCTTCACCTGTCATTAGCAGCTTTGCCTCGCCTCGCCCTTCCTTCACCTGTCTCATTAACCTCACATTCCTACCTGCCTCTCGACACCTGTGCAAATCATGTTTTTTCCTCTTGATTCTGATGTATTTGTTTCCCTCTAGTGGCGTTGTTTGGCGTGGCGGAAGTGTTGTATTCTCTCTCTCTCTCTCTCTCTCTCTCTCTCTCTCTCTCTCTCTCTCTCTCTCTCTCTCTCTCTCTCTCTCTCTCTCTCTCTCTCTCTCTCTGATATGCGCAGAGTTGCAGATTCCTGTGTCAAGCTTAAAGGGGGGTGGGGATGTTGAGTATGTGGGGGGGGGTTGTTTTGGCTACGAGGTGAGGGGGGGGAAGAGGAAAGGGAAGGGGGAAGGAGAGAGAGGAGAGGAAGGAAAAACGGGGAGGGGATGAAAAGAGGAGGAAAAAGGACAAGTGTGTTTGTGTTATGATAGAAATTAGAGGAAGAGGAGGAGGAGTTGGAGGAGGAGGAGAAGTAGTAGTTGGTGTAGGAGGAGGAAAGGGTGCAACAGACAAGCTTAATAAGATAAATATAAGGGAGGGGAATACTTTGCTTTAAGTGAGGGGAAGGGGAAGAGGAGGCCATGAGGAAGAGGAGGAGGAGGAGGAGGAGGAGGTAGGATCAAAAAGAAAAGAAGACGTTGAGGGAGGAGAGAAGGACAACAAGGGAAAGGAAGAGATGAATAGAGAAGAAAAAAAAAGATGACTGAGAGA
This sequence comes from Metacarcinus magister, assembly GCA_029783475.1. Taxonomy (NCBI): domain Eukaryota; kingdom Metazoa; phylum Arthropoda; class Malacostraca; order Decapoda; family Cancridae; genus Metacarcinus; species Metacarcinus magister. The sequence goes on from JAPQNM010000049.1 coordinate 11,980,088, forward strand.
AGTTTTAGAGAAGGAAGAAAAGGAGAGATGAAGGGGAATAAGATGATTTGGAAGGAGGAGAGGAAGGAGGAGGAGGAGGAGGAGGAGAAGGAGAAGGAAAAGGAGAAGGATAAGGAGGAGGAGGAGGAGGAGGACCAATAAGAGAAGTGGAGAGGGAATCATGTGGAGGCGGGTATTACAGGAGGAGGAGGAAGGAGGAGGAGAAACAGGATGAAGAGGAGGAAAATTTAGTAGTCCGAGGAGGAGAAAAAAAAAATAGTAGCAGGAGTAGAAACAGTAGAAAGGAAAACAAAAATATAAATACAAATAGTGTACTGGTAAAAGGAGGAGGAGAGAAGAAAATGAAAAAGAAAAAAAAAACTAGGAGGAAAAAGAAATAGCAGGTGGAGTAGAAGCAGAAAAATTAGGGAAAAACCAGTTGGAGGAGGAAGAGGAGAAGGAGGAGTATTGGGGATTAGGTTGGGTGGGTGGGGGGGGGTGTTGGAGGAGGGTTGGGGGGTGTTGGAGGGGGGTTGGGGGGGTAAATGCAGTCAGGTATGTAGGTTAGGGTCAGTGTTGCCAAGGTGAGCTCAAGGTGTTGGTCATTCAGTGGTGCCACCTGCTGCAAGGGGATGACGGGGGGGGGGCGTCTTCCTGCACGTCACCTCCTCCCTACCCCCCCTCTCCTCATCCCCCTGCCACGCCCCCCCCACACACTGTCCCCGCCCCCAACAGCGTCTGAGTCAAGGTCTTGTTATGTTTATATAAAGTGGAATGATGTAGTTTAGTGATGGTTTTAGTTTTATTATATTTGTTTATATATTTATTTTTATTTATTTATTTATTTATTTGTATCTGGTGGTGGTGGTAGTGGTGGTGGTGGCGTCATCATCATCATCATCATCATTGTCATCATCATCATTGTCATCATTGTCATCATCATCATCATCAGAATATTCTTCTTCTTCATCTTTGTGTTCTACTTTCTACTCTTCATCTTTTTTTTTTATTATTATTATTTTTCTTCTTTTTCTAATCATATTATTATTATTATTATTATTATTATTATTATTATTATTATTATTACGTTTCATATGATATTTCCTTTTTTTTCCAATTTTTTTTCTCCTCTTACTTTCTTAACTCTTACTTATTTTCGTTTTACGATGTCAACATTTTATTACCTATGTCTTGAGGCCTATAAACTTACCTGTGTGTGTGTGTGTACGTGTGTGTGTGTGTGTGTGTGTGTGTGTGTGTGTGTGTGTGTGTGTGTGTGTGTGTGTGTGTGTGTGAACCATGTATAAATGAATATTTAGTTAAACTTTTTATATTCATGCATTTTAAAGTTTATTCATATATGAGCTTTAACTTTATTCATTAAATTAATTCCGTGAAAACTGTGAAGAAGGAAGAGGAAGGTAAATGAATAGACTTGCAGAAAGAGGGGAAAAAAAGGAAAGAAAAGGAAGGAAAATAAAGTAAATAGGAAAAAGAAAATATTGTTGCTAAAGGAAAACATGAAAGAGGAAGGAAGAAAATAAAAGGGATGAAAAAAAACAACATAATCGCTGGAAAAATACTGAAAATAGAAGAAAATATTTAAAAGAAAGAGGATGAGGAGAGAAAATACGATAGATGGAAGAAGACAAGATAGAAAAAGAAACACAAGATAAAGAAATGTATGGTAGATTCAGGTAGATGAGAGGGGGAAAGAGAGAGAGAGAGAGAGAGAGAGAGAGAGAGAGAGAGAGAGAGAGAGAGAGAGAGAGAGAGAGAGAGAGGTAGGTATGAAATAAGAAAATAAAATATAAGAAAAAATATATTAAATAAACAGGTTATGAGGAGGAGGAGGAGGAGGAGGAGGAAGAAGAAGAAGAAGAAGAAGAAGAGGAATAGTGGAATCAGGTAAATAGAACGAGAGAGAGAGAGAGAGAGAGAGAGAGAGAGAGAGAGAGAGAGAGAGAGAGAGAGAGAGAGAGAGAGAGGAAGTAGAGGTGGAGGGAGGAAGTGGAGAGAAGAATGACGCTTCTCCACCAAACTGTTGGAGGAGGTAAAAACTGGTCTAGTCTCGGGTCGGTGGTGTGTGTGTGTGTGTGTGTGTGTGTGTGTGTGTGTGTGTGTGACTCATCATCTACGTTTTTTTTTTTGTTACCAGCTTTGTAGTTTCCTCTCTCTCTCTCTCTCTCTCTCTCTCTCTCTCTCTCTCTCTCTCTCTCTCTCTCTCTCTCTCTCTCTCTCTCTCTCTCTCTCTCTCTCTCTCTCTCAGACGCTCAGTTCCTCGTACTTCCTCATTTTCTACACTATTAATAGGCTCTCTCTCTCTCTCTCTCTCTCTCTCTCTCTCTCTCTCTCTCTCTCTCTCTCTCTCTCTCTCTCTCTCTCTCTCTCTCTCTCTCCAACACTTCCCCTTCCTCCCATCTCCCTTATTTATCTCGTTATTCTCTCCATCATCACATTCCCTTCCCTCCTCTCCCTTCTTTCCCTCCCTTTCTCTCCCCTCACTCCCCTCTCCCCTTACTCTCTCCCCTCACTCCCCGTCAGCCCTTCTTCAGATTTTCAAAGTGTTTTCCCAAGTTCTCTTCACCTTCTCTTCTTCCTCAGTATTATTATTTATCTTCATATTTTACGAAGGGAGGGTTAAATGAGGAGGAGGAGGAGCAGGAGGAGGTGGAGGAGGAGGAGGTGGAGGTGGAGGTGGAGGTGTATGAGGAGTAAAAAGGAGAGGAAGAAAGTATAGTAATTGGGATAAGAGTAAAGTATATGAGGTGTTTTAAAAGAGAGTGTTAATGTTAATTGAGGAAGGGAGTGAGATGTGTACAAACAAACTTCCCTTGTGTTTATAATTACTTGTGAAACTATATAAAAAAAATTAAATAAATAAATAAATAAATAAAGAGTAAAAAAAAAGCAAGAAAAGAAGTATAGGATTTAATGAACAAAAAATTTTAAAAAGTTGAGAATTTGCTTTAAAAAAAAATATATATTGTGTTGAAAATGAAGTAAAGAGAAATAAAATAAAATAGCAGTTTCTTCAATATAAAATGTAATATATGACAATAAAGGAAGAGAAATACTTGAAAGAAAAGAAAGGAAAGGAAAAGAAAAGAAAAGAAAGGAAAGGAAAGGAAAAGTAAAGAAAGGAAAGGAAAAGAAAAGAAAAGAAAGGAAAGGAAAGGAAAGGAAAGAAAAGAAAAGAAAGGAAAGGAAAGGAAAAGTAAAGAAAGGAAAGGAAAAGAAAAGAAAAGAAAGGAAAGGAAAGGAAAAGAAAAGAAAAGAAAGGAAAGGAAAGGAAAAGTAAAGAAAGGAAAGGAAAAGAAAAGAAAAGAAAGGAAAGGAAAGGAAAAGAAAAGAAAAGAAAGAAAAGGAAAGGAAAAGTAAAGAAAGGAAAGGAAAGGAAAAGAAAGGAAAAGAAAAGAAAGAAAAGGAAAGGAAAGTAAAGGAAAGTAAAGAAAAGAAAGGAAAAGAAAAGAAAAAAAGAAAAGAAAGGAAAAGAAAAGATAAAATTGATCTTAGAAATGATCGCTTATCCCAAGAAAAGTTGATTAAAGGAAGAAAAATATTGACTTAAGAAGAAATTATGAGATAAGAAGAGACTAGAGGAGGCGATAAAAAGAGAAAAACGAGAGAGAGAGAGAGAGAGAGAGAGAGAGAGAGAGAGAGAGAGAGATTGGAGATGAGAAGATGACGGAAGTGTGTGTGTATGTATATGTGTGTGTGTATGTGTGTGTGTGTGTTGCTATATAACCTCATAAACTCCCCTACGCCCACATTACCTACGCCCACACATACAGCCTCTTGATAGAATTCCACCACCACCACCACCACCCACCACCACCACCACCACCACCACCACCACCACCACCACCACCACCACCACTACCACCACCACCGCCACCTGGACCTTCCCTTATAATAATGGTAATAATGATGTGGAGGGAGAGAGGATTTACACAACGACAACCTTGAATCACACACACACACACACACACACACACACACACACACACACACACACACACACACACACACACACACACACACACAGTCTTGTAATGATAGGAAATAAAAAACAATGTACACTCGCTTTAAAAATTAGAAAAGAAGTAATTTATTTGTTTGTTATTATTATTATTATTATTATTTTTACTATTATTATTATCATCATCATCATCATCATCATCATTATCATTACCGTCGTTGTTTTTCGTTGATAATCAAATATTTTGTTTATTATTAATTTATCATGAAGAGAAGAAACTTGTGATAGTGAAGATAAACCTGAAATGATAGAGGAGGAGGAGGAGGAGGAGGAGGAGGCGGCGTTAGGTGGAGATAGTGATGGAGATGGAGGAAGAGAAGGAGGAGGAGGAGGAGGATAAGAGATAAGTAATGTGAGTGAGTCAGGTTAGTGTGGCAGGAAGTGGAGGTAGAGGTGGAAGTGAGGATGAAGATAGAGAAAGTATTGAAGGAGGACGTGAAAGAGGAAGAGGAGAAGGAAGGCGAGGAGTTAACGGAGGAAGGTAAGAGGAAACAGAACACGGAACATAGAAGAACACATAACATATAAAAGTAGGAGAAGGAGGAGAGGAAGGAAGAGAAGAAGAAGTAGGAAAAATATTAGCCAAAGAGAAGGGAAAAGCCGAGGATCGAACCGCTGACAGGACACTTAAGGTACACACAAGACACCTTATATACCAGTGGAGTGTATATAACCTTACTTGTCCTGCCGCTACTCCTTGCACTTGTTGAGAGGTCATGCAACGTTGAGGGCGGGGCCGGGCGGAGCGTGGGCGAGGCGGGGTGACCACAGTGACTGGCAAGAGGTGGTGTCAGACCGTGCTGGACACTACCCTCCTCTCTCCTCCTCCTCCTCCTCGCCTCCTCCGCCTCCTCCTCCTCCGCCTCCTCCGCCTCCTCCTCCTCCTCCTCCTCCTCCTCCGCCTCCGCCTCCGCCTCCGCCTCCGCCTCCTCCTCCTCCTCCTCTCGCCTAGTTACCCAGTTATATATTTTTTTCAATTATTCTCTAACCTTTTTCCCTCACCTCCGTTATTTTCCTTCCTCTCTCTCTCTCTCTCTCTCTCTCTCTCTCTCTCTCTCTCTCTCTCTCTCTCTCTCTCTCTCTCTCTCTCTCTCTCTCTCTCTCTCCTTATTTCCCCCCTCCCCCCTTTACTAACCACACTAATTTCCCCTCCAACTTTTTTCCCCTACCCTTCCTTAATTTGTTTTTTCTATCCCCAACCCTTTATTTTTCTTCTCTTTATTTCTTTTCTTTCCCTTTCCTTTCTTTCCTTATTTTCTTACGTGCCTCTAATCGCCTCCCATTCATTTCCCTCTTCCTCTTTTTTTTCCCTCTTCCTCTCTTCTCTCATTCCTTCCGTCTCTTTTCTCCAAATACAGCACGCTTTCCTCTCCTCCCCCCACCTCCTACCCCTAACTCCACCCTCTTCAGACATTAACTTCCCTCCACCTCCACCATTCTCCCCCATTCTCCCCTCATCTCCACCACATTATCACCCTTGCTACCACATTATCTTCACCACCTCCACCACCACCACCCCCAACACCACCCCCACCATCTTCAACGGGTGATAGACAGCGTGGTGGAGGTCGAGAGTTGACCTTTGAGGAGGAGGAGGAGGAGGAAAGGGGGGTTGAGGGGTTGGGGGTTGCATGCCTGACCGCTGTTCCCTTTGTGTGATTACCCCTCCTTCCCCCTCCCTTCTTTCCCTCCCCTCCTCCTCCCTTCCCCCCCCAATCCCGTTCACGACAGTCCAGTTTTACTCAGTTTTTCATTGTAACCATTTTCTTTCTTTTTTTTCTTTCTTTTCTTCTTAACTGTTCGCTTCTTTCATTTACGGGATATAGAAAACTCATCTATTTTGTTCTATCTTTCTTTCTTCCTTTCTTCCCTTAATTGTTTCCCTTCTTCCATTCCTTCCTTGATTTTCTTCCTATCTCCGTTTAATTTTTACTTTCCCTTTCTTCCTCTTATCTATTAGTTTAATCTTTCCTTGATTTCTTCTTTGTTTCCTTCCTTCCTTCGTCTGTATTTCCACCTTTTCTTCCCTCCCTCTTTACCTCCCTCCCTCCCTCCCTCCCTCCCTCCCTCCCTCCCTCCCTCCATCCTTCCTTCCTTCCTTCCTTCCTTCCTTCCTTCCTTCCACTTCCTCCGCCATGCTTCCCTCCTTCCCTCCCTTCGTCCTTGCTTCCCTCAATCTGTTTTATAGTGAAGGACAAAGAGGAGAAGGAGAAGAGGAGGAGGAGGAGGGGAAGAGGAGGAGGAGGAGGAGGAGGAGGTAGTGGTAGTGATGGTCATTTGTCTGTCTGTTTAAGGGTTACTGCCTCTGTGCGTGGGAAGGGTGAGAGACTCATTTGTTTTCCTTCTATAGTCCTTTATAAACTCCTCTAGTCATTTATATAATATTCCTTTATGTATTTTATTTTTTAGTCATGATGTGGAAAATCTATTATATATTTTTTATTTTTATTTTATTCCTTTCTTTTCCTATTTTCTTTACTTATTCAACCGTTATCTCTTCCTTTTGTGTTTATTTTGTCTTTCGTAATTGGTGTATGTGGGCTCAGTTGAGAGAGAGAGAGAGAGAGAGAGAGAGAGAGAGAGAGGAGAGAGAGAGGAGAGATATTGCGAGTATGATTGTGACTGTGTGTGTGTGTGTGTGTGTGTGGTGTGTGTGTGTGTGTGTGTGTGTGTGTGTGTGTGTGTGTGTCTCGCTTCATGCCAGTTTGGATTACATGCACACAAAAGATAGTCTGTCTGTCCTTCCTCCTCCTCCTCCTCCTCCTTCTCCTACTCCTACTACTACTCCTCCTCCTCCTCCTCCTCCTCCTCCTCCTCCTCCTCCTCCTCCTCCTCTTCTTCTTCCTCCTCCTCTTCCTCGTCCTCTTCCTCGTCCTTCCTTCCCTCCATCGACCCTTCTGCTGCACCGTCTCACCTCCTACTGCATCTCTCTCTCTCTCTCTCTCTCTCTCTCTCTCTCTCTCTCTCTCTCTCTCTCTCTCTCTCTCTCTCTCGTCTTCTTTTTTCTTCTTTTTTTCTTACCACGTTCGTATTTTTCACATTAATCTTCCTTTTTCCTATAATTTACGTTCGCTTTTCACGGTTTTTCCAATATATTTTTTCTTCCCATAATGTTTCATCAATATATATTTTTCTTCCTATTATTTTTCATCAATATCTTTTCTTTATTATTATTATTATTATTATCATTTTCTTATCAAATGTTTCAGAAGTTTCATTAGAGTCACGAATTTTGTCCATTTTTTTTCATGTTAACTTAGGAATGAAAAATAGAAAAAATAATACTGTTACTAATGAGAGAGAGAGAGAGAGAGAGAGAGAGAGAGAGAGAGAGAGAGAGAGAGAGAGAGAGAG